>CAFUXE010000113.1:622486-636536 GCA_903364295.1 Serranus cabrilla | reverse complement strand
GTCGAGTCCTGCACGCGCTTTGTTTACCTCCCTCGGATGCCTGCGGATGATGATGATGATGGCACATCCTTTTCACCCGCATATTTAAACACGCAGCGTGGGAGGGGGGTGGCGCAAAAATCCTTTTTTTGGTTGTTGTGCGTGTTTCGTCCGGAATTTAAACACAACAGAGACTCAGTGGTGTCGTGTGTGAAAAAAATGACGCTCGCCAGAAACCAGGTCGATGCTATTTGGATGTTACCATGAGAGGAACCGGCATGGATCTGCTGTGGAGGATCTTAGCAGCTCTCAGCTTCGACTGCTTTAAAGATTCATCGTCGTCAAAGTGAGTGGAGATAAATCTACCTGTATTTCACCGGATGTAACCTTAAAATTTCCAAATAATCCCAGAATATTTCTGTGGGATGACTTTAAACCGCATTTTAACCTGTTTTTGTATTTCCTATAATATCCTTACCTGTTTATTTTTCTCTTATATTTGCTTTTATTTATATATATTTTAGATAATCCTTAATTGTGTAATCCTCACTGCAAATGGCTCAGTAACTGATGTGTGAAACGATTCAAATGTCAGTGCAGACTGTGACAAATGAGGCAAAAATAGTTTTTTAAGGGGAAATATCATCCTCCACTTCACAGTTGTTATGACAACAGGTTTTTCTGAGTCATTACTTGCTCTCATTTTGTCCAGCTTTGCCTCAAATGAAGGCCAGTTCCTGTTACACAACTTAAATAACCCAAAAGCCATTTTTAACCAGCCGGTCCTGGAATATTAACACAAGAGGAAGTCTGAGGACATCTATGTTTTAAGATTATGTCCTGTATAATTACAGGTGTCCTCTACACCTATTAATGAGCTCCCAGTGACAGACTGTACCTGACACAGGACATTCAATTTAAAGACGGGTAAATGTCAGCAGACACACCTCCACAGTTACAATTATGGCGCAATAACCCAGTTCCACCCACTTCAGGTCTTGTTCTACCAGTTATTTTTCCCTGGAACAAATCTGTACACCAGCATTTAATCTGATTTAACTTCATGCACCGGAAAAGCAGGATCCCAGCCTGTTCACAAGTACAACTGCTGTCCCCTGCATGTTGTAGCAGGCTTCTCTTTACATTAATTAGTCATTTTTCAATGAAATGTGTCAAAAATTGTCAGGATCCAGCATCATAATGTGAGAAACTGCTGCTCTTTCACTGTAAATTCAATATATTTGTACAAAACAAGACATCTGTTGTCAAATTGCACTTTAATGGACATCTTTCACTATTTTCTGGCACCTTAAAGACCAAATGACTCAATTCATCAAGAAAATAACTGGCAGGTTAATCAATAATGAAAATATCATTAGTTGCAGCTGCAGTGAGGCTTGTTCGCTTCATATTTCAAGCAAAAAACCCAGCATGAAATAACGTTTTTAGACTGATGTGTCCAGTAAAAATGTAATTTGCTTTTTTTCCTGAGTTTTATTGAACAATAAATGTACTTTGGTTTTGTGGGGAAAAGGGAGCAAATAAGCCTGATTCCCAAAATGTCAGTGCTCTCTGCTGGAAAGATTATGTAATGAGACACTTTTCATAAAACATGCCAAACATGTCTTTGGATTTCTGTCTAATCGCCTAACATTTACACTGATATAATCTCTAGTTTCCACCTTTATGCTGCAGTACACCTGATATATTCAAACAGTCTTTGCTTCACGATGCCTGAAAACATCAACCTGAGAGCGAAATGTTCCTCAGTTGTATTAAATGTATCGTGAGCCATCAGTGCAGTGAGTCAGGGTTGAAAATAAGTGTTTTCATGGTTGAATATTTATCATTTAAAAAAATGCTGAGTCAATCATGAGCTCTTTCAATGTCTTGTTGTCAGACCAACAGTTTAAAACTCAAAGATATTCAATTTAAATATAAAACAGAGAAAAGTAGAAAATCTCTCTGCTAAGATTAGTTATGTTTGCTTGAAAAATGGCGCAGGAATTAATCGATTACTGAGTTTATTCTGGCGACTGATCGATCATGTGGTCGACTAATCATCTCCACACTGTTCTCCCCTCCAGGTCTCCCACCAAGCAGAGCTCGAGCCAGGCCGGCAGCCTGGAGAGCAGCTCCCTGACCGGCTCGCTGTCGCTGGGCCCCGACCTGCCGCACTGCCAGTGCTGCATCTCCTACGAGGCCCGCCTGAAGCGCCTCTCCTGCGGACACCTCTACTGCGACCCCTGCTGCGACCAGATCGTCAACCTGGCCTTCGAAGACATCGAGGGCCTGTCCGACTACCCCTGCCCCATGTGCAAGTCCATCCGGCAGCTCGGGGGCCTCGGCCCGTCCTCCTCCGGGTACTTCTACGGGCCCGACGGCATCCTGCAGCAGCAGTGCACGGGGAGCGAGCACGGGAGCCGGTGGGGGTGAACGTGGCCTCTCTTCGGCTGTTTTTAAAGCACTGCCACTGCCATGAGAGCTCCGTGGACTGCAGCTAATGCACATCACACTTCATTCTGTCGTCCGTGGTCATCAGGTGAAACGTGAGAACGCATGAGACTAACATCCATCACTTCAAAGTGCCAACATGCATCTCAGTACATTGAAAGCTGAAAACTTGCACGTCAACATAACAAAATGTGGGAGAGAGCTCGCTCGTGTTTGGGTTCGTGTAGTGAAACAACACAATGACACCTCGTCCATGTGTTCATTGAGCATGCAGGTTTTCTGCCTACGTCTGTGTAAAAACATTCATTCTACTGAACATGCAGTTGGAGGAGACCAAACCAGAGCTTTACATGACTTAACTGTGCAGTAGGTATTTTGTAACATTTCCTGTGAGAGTATAAAGCATTTTGCACATTATTAAGGAATTGTTTTATTCTGACTATACATATCATGCAAGGCGTTTTAAATGACATGTACAGTGCCATGCTACTTTTTAAGTGTTCCAGATCATATGTAAATATTTATTTTGTTAAAAAATAAAGTGTGTGAGCTGTGTACGAGATGTTTTTTGTGTGTGTGGCACAGATTATGAGTCGTTTTATGAACTGATAACACTTTTTATTTATCAGGATCAAAACATGCTGATACAAAAAATATGTACATCTGGCAAATTGAAGTGATGTTCGTACCAAAAAACATTAAATTACACAACGATACAGCTGCAGCAGGAGATCAAATTAGACATTTAGAAAGATGAAGTCGTGTTTTTTTCTTCCATGGAAGACAAGCGAATGCATTGGCATCACACCTGGAAAAGGTTTGAAATTGTAGCTGATATAAATGTGCCTTGATATTGATGTGATGAATATTTACAACGATTTAATAATTCATAGTGCTATCAAGTGAGGTACCTTTGACATGAGAGAAGGCTGGCATCAGTCAGTCAAACGTCTGACAACCTGCCCAAAACTATTTAGAAAAACAAGCTTTTCCAAACCATCCATCCATCCGTGGAGATGACGCCAGTGCATCTACTTGACACCCACATCATGCGAACGACAACCTGTTTGGATTTAAAGGCGCAGGACCGAAGGCTCTCTCTGTGCTTTAAATACAGTCAGACACTTCCAAGTCCTTGACCTAAATGCTGGCTGCATACTAATACACCTCCAGGCTGGAAAAGAGAAAAAAACATGACAAGAAAACAGAAAGAAAAAAGCTTCCCTTTGCTTCCAACACTGGTACCTTCTCAAGGTACGGCAATCAAAAGGCAGAAAATGTTTGTTTTTTAAAATTCCACCACAAAAAAAATGGAGGAATTCTCAAAAATAATACTAAATTTGGTCAGAAACTGTTCAGAAATCACACTTATCTACACGTATGACATCAAAAAACTGACCGATAATGGTCAAATAATATAGTTATAGTTGAGATAAGATTATATAACTAAAGCCCTGAAATCATGTCAGTCGTGCAGTAATATGCAGAGACTTTAGCCACATCCAGGCTAATACAACAGTAAAGTGAATATAGGCCTCTCGCTGCGCTGGAGCATGCATGCAAGTGGAGAGATATGAGAGCAGTACCAAAATAGCTCTCATGCCCTAAATTCCACATTAAAGTCACCGGTCACAGCGGCTGCAGTTCAAAAATGATGCTTTTCAAAAATGATCATAGTCTAAACAATAAACTACTTTTCTATTTAAAGCTGAGATGCAAAAATATGGAAATGAACGTGTCTTTTTTTTGCACACTAGCGTAAAGATTTAAGTTGTAAAAAAGAGGAAAGAGTCTTGTGGAGACATTTAGTCACACAGGTTGGATCCAGTGTGTCTGTTCACGGCCATGTTTCCTGTCAAAGTGGCGCCTTATCACGCCACTATCTCCGTCCCGTCTCGGATAAGAAGCTAAAAATGGAAACGACAAGCTTTGTGTGTTTCTTAAAGGGCGACATGACGTCTACAAAATGTGTCCTGACAGGTTCTACTGCGATTTAAGACCCTGATAGATGTGCTTGTTGAGTTCTGTTGGTATACACGGTTCAGCATCTTCAGCCCTTTTTCTTTTCGCCTTGGACAGATTTCAGTGGTGGAATATTGAAGATTTTCTTTACAAATATACAAAACAGTTGTCACATTTTTTACATACAGTACAGACGATGAGCGGCAGAGTCTGGAGCTCTTGCACGGATTATTTCTTACTGCTGCAGTTCACTGTCGTCCACTCAAATATTTTCTGTCACCTTGTGGTCAAATCTACTGTGTTTTGCAGAAGGTGATTTGGTTAAAGCACCCAGCTGTGGGGTCTGTTGAGGCATGTTGAGGCCTCAGGAAGCTATGGAGGAGCCGTTGCTCTTAGGCAGCTTGGCGTTACTGGGTGCTGGGTAATATCGCTGCTCGGGGCGGGCCTCTGCTACCGAAGAGTGCCCGAACAGGAAGGTGTGCTTGTTGCTGCCGCCATTGTCTTTGTGTCCGGGCCTGGACGGTGGAGCCGAGGCGGGCGGAGGGCCCCTGGAGGTCTGGTGGTTGGTGGAGGTAGGAGGGGGCGCCGCTCTGGGCCCCGCCGTGCCCTGAGGCTTCGACGCCGGGAAGAGGAAGGTGCCGTTGTTGGTGTTTTGGTTCAGGTTGGTGTCGGTCCGCCGGGGCTCGGCCATCTTGGTGGGCGGGTTCGGATCGGCGCCGCTGGACACTTGGGCGATCTTGTCTTTGAGCTGCTGCACCTCCCGGGCCAGACGCTCCACCGGGTGGGAGTGGTTCGCAGAGATGGGGTGTGAGAACGCCTGAGGGGGAAACATGATGGTCACTTACTTATATTATTCAACTCATCACTCCCAGCCAGTGGGGGAATGTAACTAAGTAACATCATTTGACCTTGTGTGTTCTCCTCCTTGCTGTAGTCCAGCTTTCATTGTTGCACTTTGTTCACTGTACTGATGTACTTGCACGTATCTACTAACTGCACTTTGCAAACATTCATTCATTCATATGAACTCAGGCTGCAGGTGGATGGAGGATTACATTATTCAGTTTTTGTCCACACTGTTAGAGAGGCAGACAGTCATTTTTGATGCTGTTAGTAAGTGGTTTTGTTGTACTGAAGTACATTATACATGAGAGTCGTTCAGTGTTGTGTCAGCACAACTGTCACAACAGAGAAAAAACTCGGACAACTCAGGACAACAACCGAGTGAAACAAGAGTTAGATTGCTTTTTGCTCCAGTTCTCCGGGTAATGACACTAACTGGTGTTTGTTTTAGAGCTCAGCTGTGAACAAATGTTCAGTGATTTCTGCATGAATAGAGATCTTGTGTTAATGCTGCTAAGAAGGGAAGAAAATGGGGATTTTGTTGGCCTGGGGTGGTGACGGGGACACTTTAATGGTGTGTGAAATTGTCGGGGAAGCCCTTCAATTACACAGATGAACAGATTTTACTCGAACGTCTCCACACTGTTAACCCAAGTCTGTGTTTTAGCAGTTTGATAGGTTTTACTTGTTCCTCCACAGCTCCTCTAAAATAGATGACTGCACCCACCCACACAGCCCTCCACTATTCTTAACATCACCATGGGGACACTGAGAGACTGTTGCACAGACATCATCACGGCTGTGTTTCCACGTCCATATTGGGAGTTTGTCGATCGACAGCTCAAACTAATCTGCACATCAAAGAGACGACGTCAGCTGTGGAACGAGCAGAGGAGGCAACAGGGAAGACATGACGAGGCTGAACACAGCAGAGATGTGGAGGGTAAACTCACTGACACAGCTGTTTCTGACCCTGTAATATTTAAATTACACAGCTGTGGATCAGAGCTGCCTGTCTGAGCATAAGCGTACAGAACCATCATACATTTTAAATATATATATCAGGCATAAATTATATAAAATATGTCACGCAGTTGAATACTACTATTTACACTAGAAGAAGTCGAACTACAGTAAAGTTAACTGAGAAATTGAGTTTGGTCAACTTAAGCTACTTAGTAAAAAAAAAAAAAAAGATCAATTGGCTTTCCTTCATGTGTTTTTTTCCCAAAAATCCAATTTAGAACGAGGAATAAAGATCTTCAGATATCAACATCTAAAGATTATTATTTATCCACAAAATAGTTTAATCTGACAGAATTTTTGTTAACAAATATGGCTTTTGTATCATCTGACCATGACTAAAAGAGTTAAGAAACAAATACTAAGTCTATCAACTAGCTATACTGAAGATTGCTAAATTTGCTGGCTAATTAGATGTTGAGCTGCAAATTGCAACAGAGAAATCCTACTCATTATGCCTTTAAGCAAAAGCAGACACCTTGAAATGTGTTATCTTTAAAGGGCACTAACAAAAAGTCAGTAAACACACATTTTTGGTTGAGGATATAGAGAAGTATATGCAGCTACACTAACTGTTCCTGATTCATTATCCTACTTATTTAAGCATTAACAACTACCTATGGGACTCTGTAATCATACCTGTGCATGGAGCGCCCCCCGGAGGTAGCACTCCCTCCACAGGCCCATGCAGGGCCCCATGAGGAGCGGCAGTAACGGCTCATAGGGGTCAAGTGGTCCCTGAGGTCCCGAGGTGGAAGTGAGGCCTTGGGGGAACTCGGCCAGGGCCCAGGCCTTCAGCAGCCTCTCCAGGCCGGGCACGTTCTCCGAGGACGGCGCCCTCCGGTGGCTCTTCTTGTACACCCCTGAACTGCCGCTGCGCCAGGGAAGCAGGTTAGTGGGACAGGAGAAGGTGCCTCGAGAGAGGAGGAAGACTGAGCCGGGGATGGTGTCCGTCAGCTGGAGGGCAACAGAGAAGATACTGTCAGTCAAAATATTAATGAGCATCATTATTTTCAAATATCACTAGACTTCCCTGTTGCACTGATCTGTAATCCTCTAACCAGAGAAGAGCAGTAAATCAGTTCAATTAGCTGATGGTTAGTGTGAATGAGAAAGTCATTTTAAATTGGGTGCATATCATATGACTACCACTAGAGGGAGCTGTTGTCTGTTGTAATTCCTACGTCGAGATGAAACGATTTCCCAGTAACAAAGTCTAAAACAGCCCCTCCTGTACTTTGACACTGATCACCCATTACATTGTATTGACTTAAGTTTTTTTTATCTTTTTTTGAGACTGTCCAAAAATTTTTATTTCAATGTGTTGTTTTCTATCAATATCATAATAAGGATCAAAACCGTATATGAACAAAATTGATAAGATCTATAACAGTTTTAAATGAAAGTCGATCAGCTCCCACCACGGCCACTAGAGGGCGTAATGCATCATGACAGAGCTGGCAGCCTACCCTGTGTGTGTCTGGGTTGGTGTTGAGGTTGCCATTGAGCAGCGGTTGGAGAGGAGGGATCGGGGGGACGGGTTGGGTGAAGCGGTCCCGTCTGTGCTTGCTGTACTGCAGGGACCAGTCCCACACCGAGGGCAGGGGAGGGTCCGAAGGATCCGAGGAAGAATCCGGATGAAGCACGTCTCTCCAGCCGTTGACCGGTGTGTAGGACTGGCCGAGGTTCTGGGTAGAGCAGGATATACATTTCAGAGTTTATGCTTATGCCCCAATGATCTTATATATTATTCATGGCACCTGCTGTAATGTGCAATGCAAAATATATGGTAACGCCTTTGAAATATGATAAATGTCACTGTCTGAGGCTCAATTATAAAGATGAAACAATATAGTTGCCAAAATACTGAAGCCCCTCTCAGGTTCCAGTACCTGGGAGCGTTTGCATCTCTCTCGCTGGCAATTGGCCAGGAAGCTGGAGAAGAGTGGCAGGTGGATGCTGTCGTGTAAGGCCAACAGGAAGTCATCTGTCAGCTGGAAGCGAGAGGGATACTGGGACAGGAGCTGCCAGACACAGTCCAGGAAGAGCAGGAAGACTGGAGCCTGCAGCGACAGAGGGAAGAGACGAGGAGTTAGTAAGTAGGTAAACCTTTTTTCTTACAAGTTACAAGGTGCTTTTCAGGTGTGCGAAGAAAACAACAACAAATGTGAGCATAACTTCAGGTAAATCTCGTTTCTTATTTCCTTATTAAGTTCATAGAGTTAGACAGTTAGATGTTATAATACCATTAATAATTCACTATCCTTTGCATATTAAAGATAACTCAGACTATACTGCTCCCCGTCCACATGACCTCAGACACAACTAGCAAAGATCTGAACACTATTGAAAGCACTTCTCCAGATTATCACTAGCCATCCAGTGTGACCTCTCACCTCCTCCTTGTCGTTGTCGCGGTGATAGTTGATGCGGGTGTAGAAACGGTGTCCGGCCATCACCCACTCCTTCTGGACCAGGCTCTGGAAACCGTGCTGGGTCCGACAGTGGGGGTCACACATCACCTGCACCAGGCTTGACACCACACAGCTCAGGTCCCGGTCGTCCGCCTCTGTATGATGTCAGAACATGTGGAAGACGTGCTGAGAGGTCATCAAACAGTTATTACACATCATGTCTCTGGTTTGATAATAATTCTTAAGTCTTCCGTAAATGTAATATGTACATTTCTGACAGTATGTATCCAAAGTGCATACTCACTGACATAGTTCTATACACATTCTTTACGTATAATAATACACTATTGCTGTTGAATCATTATGAATTCATCTCTCAGGCTTTGTAATAATCATGTAAGCATTTGTGGGGAGTGTTATTTTCCTCCTGCATTGCTCAAAACACTGGCATCACTGTGATGGGTAACTTTGATACCATTAAGAGACGTGTGCTTCAGCTGCATATTGAGCTGAAGCCGTTTTCAATTTTAGAGCACCACTCGGGACACACAAGCTTTTAATTTACAACCACCATTTAATCCTGCTCTTATTCCTCTTAAGGCTTGTGCTGTTTAACAATAAAGAGAGGGAGAGAGTGATAGACAAAGGAAATATCGATCGAGCAGACCTGCAGATAAAAAAGCTGCTGATGAATACAGAGACCCAGTGCCAGACACAACAAGAGAAGAAGGAGAGGCACACGGGGAGACAAAGTTTTCTTGGGCCAGTGAAGTGAGTCATTACTGCAGTGGGATATTTACGGCTGATCCACTCAGACTGCTGCATCACGGAGACTTAGAGCGTGACTGATATATGAACCGCTCAGCTAAACAGGCGCTGATGTTAAGTCCCGTCCAGCTGCAGAGTGGCAGAGAAAGTCAAACACAAGCAGCAAGTAGTAAACATCTCTAGCTGAAAACGGCCATTGTTTGACCAGGCAGTGTTGGGTCTGTCTCTCTGAGTGTTTATGAACCACAAGCAGCAAGACCAGATGATTAGAAACAGCAACAAGAGCCGGCTGTCTGTATAATGACTCATCAAATGGAATCTCACGAATACTGCAGAATATCTTTTACATCTCTCATCTTTTGGATGATTTATTCCACATTCCTTCACTGTGAGAAACGTCTTCATCAGGAGGCAAAACTAAATTAAAGCCTCAGAAATGAGAAAACCAGGAGTCAGAACGGGAATAACACCATCAATCGGAGGTGAAAGCTGAAGACCTTGTTGACAGGAGCCCCAGCCAGACACTCGGCATGTTTGGGTTTACCTGCTCTATAAAGTAACCTTCCCCGTCACCTGATCCAACACACTGCCAGTCGGTGATCAGTTGACACCTCAACTTCACAACAAACAACAGTCAGCACCTTCAGTGTCGCGACACATAGTCACATCGAGGTGGCAGTCCTGTTCTAAGGAGGAAACTCCAACAAAGCAACATGAGGTGGAGGCTGGGGACGATCCCCACACCCACTCAGGGCCTCTTATCCCAGGATAATCAGGCCACTTTCTAGAAGTTTGGTGCAGAAGCCCGAGCTGTGTGAAGAGATGAACAGTATTTATAGGTATCAGCTTTTGTGTTGTCCAATATGAAAACCTTTTTTACCAAAACTATAATGTAGAAAAAGCTGTGCTGTCTTCACCTGATGCTGGAAGATCAACACACCAGACTACACAGAGCCTTGTGGGTATTCGGCTTACACAGTTCGATTACACATGCTGCTAAAAGTTCAAACCAATAGAGTATTTTTAAAAATATCAAACAGTGCCTAATATCCACACCAACACCTGCATCACAACTTTCCCAAACATTCAGTCACAGGAGTATTTCCTCTCCTGTCCTATACGACTCCCACAAAACAATCCTGCTGCATTATAGTTGTCTTTGTTTTTTTAAGGAAATTGAATTAGATTTGATGTGAAAATAATTCATATTAAAACTGCATGTTTGTGTATGTAAAAACTGACCTAGTAACTAAATGCTTCCTGTACCACCCAGCCTAAAAGTAGGTAAAGAACAAAGTGCACAGGTGCTTTGTGTTAAAAGTTTAGATTTGACTTTTACCTCATGCACAAATGTCTTGAGATAAACTGTGTGAATAATGTGTGTTCTTTTCATCTCATCAATCATTTCCATGAGGTCGACGTCATCTCTCCTTTCAGATGCAGCAGTGTGAGGCTGCTGTTATCGTGTCCCTATAAACCTGTTGTATGCAGGCCTATTGACAGTGTGCATGTAGGCTCAGTGGAGTGTGCTTGTCGCCGGTATATAGCTTCTTCAGGGCAAGCCCTAATGTGGGATTAATGAGAGGGAGGCGCCGTGAATAATGAATGGATTGAATAATATGAGCCGGGGTCTGGGTCACGTGACTCACCTTGCAGTGCCACAGTCAGGTGACCGCCGCGGAGCAGGCAGGCGACCTCTGAAGCTTTCCTCAGACAGGCCCTGCAGACAGACAGGCAGGGGGATGACAGTCCAACCAGATTCATCTCACAACAGTTACAATCATGTTACAAATATGTCTAAAAATACTGGAATTATTAGAAATATAATAAACAATCTTCACAAATGTTGATGTAATTTTGCTTAAATATTTACTTGAAATTGGTTAATATAGTGATTCTTTTTAAAGTTATACATACAAAAATATACAAAAATCCACTTTACCATTAAATAAAAGCCATTTTTTTCTTGATTTACAAATGCGTAAATAAAAAGATCCACTGAATCTGTCTCAGTTAATACACTAAAGAGGAACTTTTATAGGGTTTCACATTCAAGGACACAAATACAGTAAACTGACCATACGTGACCAGAAAGCTGAAAGATTGAAAGCACTATTCAGATTAAAACCTTGTGCTTTAAAGCAACTGCAATGATGTATTTTACTAGTTATAAAATAGTCTAAATGTAATACTGATGACCTCTATATGACCTTCAAAAGCAAAAGAGACAATCAGCAAAAAGACAACAAACTGAAAAATGTCCTCATCACTATGCATCCTGCAAACAGCTGTGTTTTCATAAAGAAAATATTAAGTATAAGTGTTTTTCTCTCAATTGTTTCCCAGACTGGCCAATCAGAGCTCTTACCTGGTGTAGTCTAGCCAGTGGGTGCTTTCCAGGGTGGATAACCATTTGTCATCAGGCACTGACACAGACGTGGAGATGTCTAGAAGCCAAACAGACAATGTTCAGACATCATGCATCACTACAAATACATAAAACCCTTGAAGGGTTCAGACAGAAAGATCTCTGCACATCAGCTGATTCACAGATTAGAATCAGTACACAGCAGTGAGATGAGACATGGAGCACACGGTGCCAAATAAAGGTTTTATAAGGTGCAGCAACAGACACAGAGTTAATTATATACAATTATAGGCATTCTCTCCCAGGCCATAGAGAATAATGTTAACAATTTAATGTCTCAATTTGTCTTTTGCATGTTAATTAGTATTTTTATCCAAAAATCCAACTTGACAAAAGGTCTATTAAACAATAACTGTGGGGTGGACTCTCATTCAAATCAATACAACACTTAAAACTGCGCTCATAGCGTTTAAATACTATTTTCTTATATGCAAATTGTATTATTTTCTATTCTATATACATTCCCTTGTTTGAGAGAACCAACTAAATAAATCAGATTCTTGTTCTGATGCTGTCATTTGATATTTACAAGGCCATTAAAATGGACATCCATTCACAGCAATAGAAACGTTAACTCCACAACAAAAATCCTCAACATATACAATGGGACCCTAAATGCAAAATCCACATAATCTCAGAGAGATTAGCCTTTAATACAATCCCCAAACTCTATTTTCATTTTCGATCTAGTTGTTGTGGTAACTCAAAGCCCACTGCCAGTAAGCCGACCAGATTCAACTGAGTGTTTTTACTGCACAATCCTCTGAGCTGTGAAGCACTCACCCACAAAAGACAAAACACTGAGCTGACAAATGTGTGAACCGTGATAATCAGTGACCTTTACACATTGTCCGTGTGCAGGAGAGAGTGAGAGTGAGTGTGAGACAGGTCAGCATTTCGGTTCCAGGGCCAGTATTTGTAGACGACCATGAGTTTTGTCATTTGTGTCTCTGTTTTACTCAACCGTGGAATGTGCTGTGTGAGCTGAGGCGATGGAAACCAAAATAAAAACCGTCTCACAAAGCCTCTTTTGAGCTGCCACTGTATAATGTTCAGACCCAAACAACTCTATAAAACAGTGACGTAGTTATGCATTTTGAAATGTACAATAAATGTGATATGTGATGTGAGGAAAAAGCAGGAATGTTCTGGAAGATTCAGAGAGAGTAATAATCCTGAAATAAATAAATGAGGCAATAAATATAAAAATAAATGTCAATATAAATGTATTAATTTTAACGTATTTAGTATATACGTTTTTATTTTAAAAGGATGGTCTTAAAGGATTATGTGTATTTATTTCAGGGACTTTTATGTCCTAACATCACATTTTTATTTCCATTTCCTATAATAAAATCAATAGGGCTTGGTTTTCTCACAGACTCAAATTCAGCATATTTATTCTTTTTTTGCCTCATTTATCTATTTCTCAATATATTTATCTATGTAGGTCTTTATTTATGAATAACTTTTTGGTATTCCACACACACTCTTCAAATAAACAAGTGACTTCAGTGAATAAATACATGCATATTTTTGTCTCAAGGACCCTTCAGACCACGTGTCTGACACTGCAAGAGGTTTATATAACCAGAAGAAGTGTGGACGCTTCACGTGTCAGTGTGTAAATACATATTTGCTCGGGTGTTGTGTGTGTTCATGTGTCCTCCCCACCTCCCAGGCAGAGGGCGCGCAGGCGGCTGTGTGCCAGCTGGATATCTGCAGGTGAGGGCAGCTCCTCGTCCAGCTCCACCACCACACACAGAGAGGACTGGCAGCCAAACAGGATCATCTCCAGGTTCCTACAGAACACACCCTGCTGTTAACACACCGCTCACTGAACAGGCGGCCTTGTACTGCTTCTTCTGGCTTGAACAGAGGATTTAATTTAATCTTTAAGGACTTGACAGCTTGAAGTCAAAATTTCTTTTAAAATCTTGTAAAGCACACTAAAATATTTCCCCAGAAGTTCTTGTTCTGCTTCAGTTGTAAAAACTCATTAGGGCAAGTTGAGTACTGGTTTTAAACTGCAGTCTCAAGCTTCTTAAAAAGCCTGCAGTGTTTAGACTGTGACAAGCCTTCCAGTGAAGACTATTTCAGCAGGTTGGTTTCCTGTTTTCAGATAACGATCAAACGCAACGCTGCTTCTTCTCTACAGGGCGATTAAAATAAACTGACT
>CAFUXE010000113.1:587913-621438 GCA_903364295.1 Serranus cabrilla | reverse complement strand
AATGAAACAAAGATACATTTTTATGTAGAAATAAAATCATAATTCATAGGATTAAAGGTGCATTAATGAACCAATCTTAAATGAGAGGTTGAAATGTTTCTGTGCACTCACAGGGATGCGTCCTTCATTGAAGTGGGCGAAGCTTTTCTTCAGCTCCGTGTCTAAAACCTTCTGTGGAACCACGATGGACCTCGGCAGGCTGACAGAAACACAGAAATTGCACAGTTTTACTGACAGAATATAACAGCAGCTATCGAGGATGGATGAGAATTTTTGTATTCAAAATGCCAACAGCTTTGACCTTTGACATCAACTCAGGGACTGTTTCTGTGGCTTTTTCTGACATACAGTTTCTATCATGTTTTGCACAGCTTTGCCTCCCAAATATTCTCTTTTCAAGGACTTGCAGGCAGATGTGTTCACACATTACAAAAAAAAGTGTTGCTGGTTGATTTAATTTGGCTCAGCATTTCATGTTTTTCTAACCTGCTGATTAGGAGAGAACATGAGGAGATGAATATCTACCACAATATATCACATCTAGCCTTGGATTTAAAAACGCAGCGGACACAAAGATGTGTTGGGGAGGTGGTTTTACCTGGTGGACATCTCGAAGCGGTCGTTGACTGAGCTGACTCTCCAGCCAGTGGCCCCACATCTCTCCAGCTCCTGCTCCCAGTCGGCAGCAGACTCAAACCAGTTCATGTGGGTGTTTCGGCGACGGTTGCTTAGAAACTGCTTCATTTCTGGAGGAAGAAAGTGATTCAAACATTTCAATAATACAGCATATCTTGTGTCAGAGTGCTTTGCTGCTTTTTCTTATGGCAGCTTTGGTCTCAAGGACAGGTATAGTATCTGATGATACTGTGACTTTTTAATTATATTTTATACAATCAAAACATATCCAAAAAGAAAATATTTTCTGTTTCCAGCTTCTCCAATGTGAAGATTTTCTTTTTTTCTCTGATGTATATTGTACATATTTAGGTTTTAGACATTGGTTTGACAAAACAACCTGATGAACGTGACCTTGGACTTCAGGAGCTTGTGGTCGGCATTGTTCCCTATTTTAATGGTAATTCACCAGATGGTTAATAGTTTTATCCACAAAATCATCTGCATCTCTTTATCACGGGGAGAATGCAGCGATACAGTTTTAACTGTCCACTGGAATATTCAGCAGGGAAGCGGACTGTGAGATCCCTTTTAACAAATCCAGTCTGAGCCCTTGCTTCCTTTTCCTCTTAACTAAATATAGAGGAAGATCAAAATAGTCAAATATTGCAAAATTGACAGTCAGAATCAGTGCAACGACTCTGTAAAAAAATCGAGTGGCACTGGAGTAAAAATACTGTATGTTCATAAATCTTATTAATATCTGAGGCGTTTACTTGTCTCAATATGAGATTGAATCTTTTGGACAGTCAGAGCTAACACACTGACCACAGAGCGGACACACTTGACCCCCGGGGCAGAGTTGAACTGTAGGTCATCTAGCGCCTTGTTTCAGAGGGGGGCTTGCATTATTTATCCAACAGCTGACAGTCACCCTCAGCCTGGTCAGCCTGCCGTAGACTCAACATAGCATAATGTATTGTAAAGACAGGCTCCTGTTACTCTATAGGGTCGATAGTTCAGGGTGGAGTGTGTCTTTGTTGCTGTAACTGGATTTGATTCCTTCAATCTGATAGCACAATATGCCATTAACTTATTGTGGTTAAATCTTTAGCAAATTAAACTTTTCAATCACTGTCAAAACCAGCCCATCAAATGTTATTGAGCCTCGCCTTCAAACCACAAACATATTTCCTCACATCTGGATATGGTTTCAAAGACAGTATTTTCATTGCGTCATCTCAGAGGCGAATGTTTCTAATTTTGCCAACCGGAGAGGATGTGAGCTTTATATGTCATTATGGTCTGAACAGAAACCGTTATGTTTCCTGTTTAATATTCTCTCCAGTCTCAAGAGCTGTAACATCATGTTCCGATGGCACGGAAAGTAGAAATAGACGGAAACTAAAATAGATGAAACGGAGTTGGAAGTTGCGTGTAAATGACAAACAGTGATTTTTGGGTACATTCTGTCCCTGGAGCGAGAACGGGTGAGAACCAAAGTGAGAACAGACTTGATGAAGGCACATCAGCAGAAAACATTGAAGGCTTCAGGGAGCAAGTGCAGCACATGATACATTCATGCTGCCTCTCTGATTCATGTGGGCATCCGCTTCTCACTTTCACTGAGCTGTTATTTCCATGAATATTCATCACGGGGAAATATGAACAGAAAAATGAATGACAGATTTACTGAAAAATACTTTGGATCACTGAGGCTCCGTCATTAACATCCAAACAAACACATATAAGGCTTTAGTGCCTGAACCATTAATTCCACGCGTATCTCTGGAATATTTGCAGGTTATTTGGAATTATATAACTGTCTATATCTACATGACATGCCTGTATATCAAGATCAGTGTGTATGGGTCCACACATACAGAAACAGCCGCCTTTTGACTGAACATCATTGTTCATATAAACTGTGAGCTACATGGAAGAATCCCTCTATCTTCTTGGGGACTCAGCAGTTGTAGGATGATAGACAGACTGATGAGGTTTTGTCTCAGTGCCAGGGAGGGAATGGCTGATTGTATACATGAGGGTGCATACATTAATCTACTCACCTACACTCCCAAGGGCAGCGTTCTGGAAAGATAACACTGACCCTGGTTTAGGCGGCTGGTAGGTCTTGGCGATGGTGTAGGTTATCTGAGGAGGGAAACCACAGCGAGCACATCAACATGACAAAGGTCATCAGCTTTCAACATCAATGCCCTGCGGAATCAGATCATCGGTGAATGGTACAGATCAGCTTCTCCATGCAGAAGTCTTTATGCTCTGAGATGACTGATGAACAGGATGACAGCAACAGGAGCCTTGAATCTAACCACACACACTTACACACACCCTGAAAGATGCAGTCACATGCAAATATTTACCAACATGAGTGCAAAAATCTCTAGGAGAATTTGGAAATTTCTCTAAAGAAGGCACGAAACAGCGTGAAAAACAAACTTTAGAAAGTAAAAAATGGAATAAAATAACATGAAAACTCTAAGTTATGTTAAAGAATAGGAGAAAGAAAACCCAAATAACACCCACAAATTCAGGCAGTATGACAACGAGTCATGCTTAAAATTAAATGACTAATTTAGGAGATGCACACCCACCTCTAAGACTTGTGCGTCAGGAGTGAGGCGGTCAAACAGGAAGCAGACGACTCGCAGGTCCCTGCAGTAGAGCACCAGCTCCTCTGGAGTGAACTTCAGCGAGGAGTTTGGGGTCACCAGTTTGGTCCTGTTGGGGCCCACTGCAACACAGGAGGGGAGAAGGGGCCTAATTAAACATTAAACACACAACTGGGTCAAGAGCCAAAAAAGCCCAGAGCACAGGAGACAGACAAAGGTTAGACCTACAGTAAAGTATGTGTGCTCCACTGAAAATGACTTTACATAGGAGCTTAACACCTGCTTAGTTTAATATACAATTCCTGCAAGTTAAAGATTTTAGCACATTTGTATTTTAGTATCTCAAACAAATGCTTTTATTACTTGAATTCTGGCATTTTTTGTGGGCTTTATGTCATTTATTATTCTCAGGATTTTCATAAAATCAAACCCCATTTTTTATACTATTTATGGTCAGCATTTTTCAGACAGTTAGTGTCTGCAAGAGCCATTTTTACATTCAATAAATACCTCTCTATAGAGTCATTTTAACTGGTAATGGCAGAGTCGGCCACCATGCTTTCTGTTGTAGCAAACCTCACTGATTTAACAACAGTAACCACACGTGTTGCAGAATCAAACAAGACTGAAATCTTAACTTTAAGCGCTTTTTGGATCCTGTAAGCAAGATAACGGATAAAAGTTTGACAAAGCTGTGATAGTGTTGGCCGCAGCACTATCAGTATCACAGCAAAGGGCACAATAAACAGCATGCTCGTCTGTAAACACACAAACAGGAAATATCACATAAAATTAATACTTTCTCACTCAATAAATCCCCATTCATTGCATTAATTAAAATACTTCTGACTGGTTGTGAGTGAAAATGTGGTCATAAGGTTTTACCTACCAACCACAACCTTCTCTATGGATGCCAAAGCCACATCATGGTCTCCTAAAAGCACTGGATCGGCATTGTCCTGCATCAGAAATGGTATTTATAGAAAAAAATATATAACAACAACAACAAATCACAGCTTTTGCGTTCTGATAAATGTTATAAATGTATTTCACAATATCGAAAAATCACATTATGAGACCATAGCAACATATCAGTACAAGTATTTTTGGCTGGACTCACGTCAGGTTTGGGACTGTCCTGGGGAACAAAGGCTACTCTGAAGTGGGTACAGAAAAGGGTCCCAGACACCCAACCTCTTCCTTCCCTGGCAGTCAACTTCTTCCTCACCATAACAGCTCTCTGAAGTACACACTCGCCTAGTGGGGACAAAAGAGAGATGTAGCACAGAGGATACATTGTGGGATTTATGAGCACTGTCGTTTTGTCTGATAAAAAGGCAAAGCTGAGTGTGCATGAAGGGGGGTTTCTGGTGAGGATACAAAACAGGAAGTGCACAGACAAAGAAATCGCAGCATGGAAGTTCACTGAGTGAGCTACTGGGAGTGGGTGTAGCAAACACCTTCAAGCAAAAAGGTCAAGTTGTTGTTTTTTTGTTGCAGCTTGTCAGGGCAGAGAGGAGCAGGAAGAACAACACATCATGACCGAAACTATTCGTTCTGAGTTACATTACAAAAAATACCCAATCATATGCAACTCATCTGCACCTACATTCAAATGAACACAGTACAACGATGTCTAATGCTCACACTTGAATCAGGGTTATGATTTAGTAGATCCCAATATGGGTTTTTGAGACCGCTGCCTGTAGAAATATTTGTTGGTTTTGGACAATTGGTTAGACAGAAACAACCGAATGTGACCTTGGACTTTGGCAGCTTGTGGTGTTCACTATTTCTGACAATTTATAGACCAAATGGAGGTTTAGTTGAGGAAATCATCTGCAGCATGCAGTGATACAGTTTTAAATCCGTCACAGGCTCTCAACTGGAATATTCAGCAGGGAAGCATAAGCGACAGTGAGATCCCTTTTAATAAATCCATCTGAGCCCTTGCTTCCTTTTCTTTTGATCTAAATTCAGGGGAAGATCAAAATAGTTAAATATTGCAAAATTGCCAGTCGGTATCACTGCAAAAAGCTATACTGATTCTAGAGGGGGAATTCATTAATAACCAATATGGTGCCCGATATAGTTATTTTTGAGCTGGAATGAAAATAGACCTGTCATTATGGATTGTGCAATGATTTTTACCACTCTGCAAATGAATCTAAAGAGCTACTTTCTCAAACAAAAAACTGAATTAAATAATATTTACCACTGACAGGCCAATATCGGCCGATAACATCTGTCAACCGATATATCAGTGTTTGGTATGTTGGAATATGTGCTTTCTGCATACAGGCCTTGACTAGTTATCTGCTGACTTACACTTAGTGATGGATGAAGAGGAACTTTGAAGAAGCATCTGAAATTCCAGTACAAAGGCTTCCAAAAACAAACTTTTCATTCGGGAAATTCTTACACACAAACACAGATGTGCATAAACACTCTCAAAGTAGAGGAAAAAAAAGGGAAAACAGTTTCTCTCTCTCTCTCACACACACACACACACATACACACACATACACACAGCGGTGAGACAGCACATTTCTGACAGTCTCCTGCAGGATACAAAGCCTTTGCCAGCTAAACTGTAGGTTTCCATGGCAACAGAGTCGAGGACAGGGTAGAAAATGGCCTTTTTGTCCACGGCAAGAGGAGTGTTTGGCCAGACACATATGGCAAGGCAAATGTTTTCATATTCGCTCAAAAGACCATGAAAAGAAAGACGAGGAAAGGCTTCTGGTTTCTCAAAACTTAAAAAAAAAAAAAATACTCAGAGGAAACGCAAAATTCCTTCACTGCACATGTGGAAGGCACTCAGTTTAACTAGCCCTGAAACAGAGTGACAGCAGAGCAGTTGGGCTGAGCCTAGCCGCCGCTGCTAATCTTTGCTCTTAGCTTAAAGAATGTTTGGGGGGGATAGCAAAGCACAAACAGGAAACAGCCATTTTTACACATGAAACACTTGTTTATGCTGCAAGAGAAAGAGGAAGCTTTCGCTTCCAACAGTATGATTTGCTGTTTGCACAAGAGGAGTTTGAATGTTTGGGCGTGCTCTATGATTAAGCTTATGCCCTTTAGTCTCCCAAAACCACGCATTAAAAAAACCCTGAGTTGGACTTATCAATTAAGCCAAACCACACATGATCTAGCGACAGACATTTAAGATGCTTAGTATCACAGTGAACACAAGTGAACCCTTGTTGTCTTTCAATGGACAATCTGTGGCTTTCCGTGCCTCGTTTTAATGTCTCCCCAGGGTGCAACAGAGCCGAAAACATTCCTGCAGCCTGCAGATTTGAGAGCTGAGGGGGGAAAGGAAGAGGAAGACAGGGAGCAGAGGCCTGGTCTGGGTCTGGTTGCACTCTGTGAGATTTAAGAAGTTAGTGTTAGCAGGTGGTTCAGCCCAGAATGAGTCAGCTGTACCAGTGAAGGTGTTTTACGAGACAGTTGTCCTTTAATCAAATAAAATCTTTTATGTGCTTCCTGGAGAGCTACAGAGTGTAACAACGTATGCTGCTCTAACACAGCATCAGCGCACCTGAAGCTTCTTTAACAGCGATTAAAACCGGACTAATCTTTGCCTGTGTCCTGTCTGTGACCCTGCGTAAATGTCACGGATGTTTGTGACATTTAAGGATATTTGTTTGGTGCACGTCTTTTGCTTTGGGTGTGGCACACAGTTAGCTGAATTACAGCGATTAGGAACAGTGAAACAATAGCAGGAACAATGGTTAAGCAATAAGACAAAAGAACAGAGAAACATGTCATGAAGAAGAGATCAGATTCACTCCATTTGCTGTAGATTCTTCATTGCCAGTGGCAGCCTCACAGATGGCAGTTATATCAACCTCTGACAGCATTATAGGGTGAACAGCTCGCCAATGTAAAATGTTGGGTTGGAGTTTTGGCCACTGAGGAGCAAATGGGCGAAACTTACAAGAAGATTTGTGCCTCTGGCTGCATTACATTGTTTTATTACTCTAAAACCCAGCAGTTATTGGCATTACTTTTCAGTATTTGAAAAGTAGAGTCTCAAATATAACCGCAGTTTGGGATCCAGTTGTCCAAAATTACCAATCCCAACTCAAATAATGCAAGAGAGGAGTTCAATTCAAATACTAAGAAAGTGGTAGACAAGAAGTTTCACAAGGTTCTCCAAGAATGTGTGCCAATGAAGAAATCTAGTTAGACAATATTTGTAAAGTTTTTGCATTCCTTACGTGCTGTTGTGCATAAATAAAGGGTTTTCCCCCCACATTAAGTTCAAATTAAAGCTTCCCGTTTAGTGTTTCAGCTGCTTCTGTTGATGTTGTGGTCACCGACTTGGATATGAGAAGAGAGCGACCTGAAGAATCCGCCTGAGAAAATACAGCTGAGAGAGATCTGAACCACATGCTCTCAGTCTCCATTTTATTTGTTTTCATCCACATTTGTTCCTCATTTTCAGCTAGCATGCATGCGGAGCGGGAAGGTTTCTGCCCTCCTCAACCCACTGGGAGGAAGAGTTAAGGACAGGAATAGGTTACGTTGGGTTAAATCTAGGGATGCAGTTGATAAAGATATGCTCTGTGTAAATGACAAAGTCCCACTTGGAGTCTACCCTATAATTTGACACAGCACAAAATGTGCTGCTCCGTTGGCAAACTATAGCGCAGAGAACCCAAAACCACCGACCTTCACGTGATGCAACATCCACAAACAGTTACAGCAGTTTCAAAATAACGACCAAGTTAGGCCAGCTTATCATGTAATACTGTACAACAGAACATGTCCAACTTTTCCCTTCAGTTAGTCAGTCTCCGAAAAGCCAGGATGACAACCAAGCATCAGCTCTTTATTCATATCACTCACTTTTTTTGAGCAATTAAGATACTAAATGTCAGCTAAATAAAGCAAATGTATCATAAAAGAATAAAAGCTTTATTTCACTTAGTATTAGTATGTATTACAGGGTAAATTCAATTTGCACATTTGTTTGTGATGTTGACTGATGGGGATGGTTAGTCGAACTTTTCACCCCACAAAGAACTTCATTAGCTGCACCACTGTCTGGAAAACAGATGCTGGAGTGCAAACGAGTAAATACAACAACACATTAGCAGCAGTGGCTGGTTCCTGTTCTGACAGTAATAGAAATATTAACATATCCCAAATGCAACATTAATAATGTATGCATTTTATGGTGCATTTTCAGTTGATTGCTGTCTCTATTTCTTATGTGTTAAAAGGTGGTTGTCACTGATGCCAGCCAAAGGCCAAGGAAATTATAACAACAATAAAAGACACTATCCCCGAACATATTGATGATCAGAAATATAAATCCCACAAAACTCTTGCTTGACCTTTCCTTTGTCCAGTCATGGATGATAAACTAGAAAACATTCAATCTGAAGTCATACAAATGGGGAGAATTTAATACCTTCATCAATATCAAGATCCAAACCCTAGTGTACAAATCTTGATGCTCTGGTCTCTTGTCCATCAATCAACGGGGTATAAAGCTGATTGACAGCCTTTTAATCCCACAGTAACATAAGACTGTGGAGAGAGGGGATTGTGAAGTTGCTCTGAAGGGGGTCCTGGACTCTTGGCATTGTGTGTGCGTGGACAGTATACCCCCTCCCCCACTCGCAGCATTGAAAAGGTACATGATCTACCTATGGCTGTCGGAGCTGTCCTGACCTGTTTGCCCTCCCGCAGGCCGGTTCGGTTTCTGCGGTCCTGTGTCCCGGTGTCACATGAGAACACAGAGGACACCGGGCACTGCCCGTTAACTACTGGGAGAAAGGGTCAATTTCTGCAAACATACTTCAGATTTTTTGATACGGTTGTTTGCAACTCGTCAGTGGATTGCGCTTGAGAGAGCACCTTTTTTTTTTAGCACAGTCTAAGCTATCCTCCCTTGCAACAACTGCACCACTGTGCTGTTATTGATATGAGAACTAAAAATATAGTTTTTACGCAAGGTTGAAAAGTGATCCATCCATTTGCAGACTGTGTGCATGTGTGTGTTTGAGAGAGAGAAAGGGAGAAAGATGGAGAGAGAGAGAGTCCACAGGTGCAATCTGAGACCCTTTACTCGGTGGGGTTACACTGACTTGCAACTCCTTTGTGTCTGAAAGTGAACTTGTTCTCACAAATTGTCTCAACACTTACTCTGCAGAGCGTGCACAGAGCCAAAGGATAGATTTCCCTGCCTGTAACCTGAATCGGTTCAGAAAAATGTCCAAAAGCAGACTAATATGAAGTAATTTTAGCTCACAGAGGAGCTAATATAGGTCTCAATGGAAAAATAGAAAACAAGATATAACAGTGCTGCCAATACACGTTTCTTCTTCTTCTTTCTCTTAATATAAGACAGGTTCTCAGGGACAGCTGTGTTTCTAATCTGCCTGGAATGGAGGCAGAGAAAGAGGGAAAGTGAAAAAAGAGAGAGGTAAGGGAGCAGTAGGGTGGTGTTGGAGATGGAGATGAAGGTGAAAGCCAGCAGGGGAAAAAATGTGGAGTAAAGACAGTCGACATTTCACAGTGAAATGTTAACAGCTAAGAATAGGATGTGTGTGTGCATGTGTGTGTGTCAAGTCTGGAAAGTATTTGATGAAAACACGCTGCTGGAAAACAAATTAGGCTGACTGAGTGAAAGAAAATAAGGAAGGAAGTGTGTGTGTCTATGAAAAAATGTGTTCATGCATGAATGTGTGTGTGCTCTATGTTTGTTTACAACTATGCATGTGTATGTCTGTGTGTGAAAGACTTTAAGATCCTATATCAAAACAAAAAACAACAACAGAGGAATCTAAAAATAGATCAGATAAATACGGCTAAAGTTAAAATTAAATTATGTGGCAACAGGACATACAGTCATAGGTTTGTTTAGCCAAAAGACTGAAGGGCCAAGGGAGCGTCTCTCTACCTCATAAACTCCCCTCTAACACACCCACACACTCATTTACACTTAATCTGCTCTGGTGAGGAGCGCTGTGAGTAACTGCTGATATGCAGCGTTAAAGATTAGCCGGTCTCAGATCGAGGCCCTCTGGTCTGCTGCCATTCTTATGAAAAGCTCCCACAGGGTGTTGCTGACACAAGAATATGAGCAGGGCAGGGCAGGGCGAGGGAAATAACTTAGACTGCAGCAGCTGAGATTTACAGTGGCCCTGCAACACCCAG
The DNA here is from genome assembly GCA_903364295.1 of Serranus cabrilla. Lineage (NCBI taxonomy): Eukaryota > Metazoa > Chordata > Actinopteri > Perciformes > Serranidae > Serranus > Serranus cabrilla. The sequence continues at coordinate 611,014 of CAFUXE010000113.1, read as the reverse complement.
CAGATTATTACTGGGTTAAGAGGGTCAGACTCTAAAGCAGCTGGCTAAAATCAGTTGAATCTCTAAACAAGGGGGAAACCTAGTCATAGTTGATGGGGCCACAGGAGCTCACCCAGGAGGTGCATGGTGGTGCACAAGGACAGAGGCTAACCAGTAATTGCTTGCGACTGTCACAGTTTATTACAAAGTGACCTAGAATTACAGCCCTGAGGTTGTATGTCACCACCAACCAGTCAAGTTGCAGTTTACATCCTTATGCAGACTCAAATGTGGTCAAGACAGTTTTTGAAACAATGTTTCAAATATAGATGTTGCTGCAGAAGAAGCCACAAATTCTAACAGAAACTAGAAGATCTATACAACCACCGCAGTTTAAAGGTGGATAAGATTAGTATCAGCAATTCAGTGTCTAACCACATTTGAAGTATGGTGACAATCTCCCCTTCTCTTCCTGAACTATGGCGTTAAATAATGACCAGAAAAATGTTTTTGCGTTATGATGTCACAGTGAAGTTTTCCTTCGACCTTTGCAAAAGAAAATGTCACCACTTATATCGGGCATTTGTGTAAATTCTTGAGTTAGGGCCACTGACCTTGACATTTGACCTCTAAAATCGAATCACTTCATCTTTGAGTTTATATTTGTGCCATATTACAAGAAATCTCCACTATGTGCTCCTGAGATATTGCGTTCAAAAATGTGGGATGAATCTTTGACCACCAAAATCTAATTAGTTCATCCTTGAGTTTGAGTGGATGTTTGTGCCAAATATTAAGAAAGATCCTGTTCAGCAGAACGGGATGGACAGGCAAAAGGGAAGGGACTAAATTATGCCTCCAGCCACGGCCACAGAGGCATGATAAAAGAATCAGCTATTTTAAGTATACACTGAATACACAATATCGTCTAATAATGTAGCTTTGTGGTGCTGCTGCTAAAAGCAAATGGTTCAGTTCTGCAGTAACAATAAATTGGTCTTATTTCAAGCATCGACTATAGTCATCTTTGCAGCACTGCACTGTTAGTCACTCAACAAAAAACTCTGAAAGACATTTGCTTTTAATTAAAATTTCATTTTGTCAACATCTGAGCACATTTCACTCTGCAACAAAGCTGCAGGACCTTTTGTTCTCAGCCGCACTGTTCAGTGAGGCTCCTGGTCCCCTTTTGTGTGTTCAGATTAGCTTTTCAGCAGCAGATGTTTTTCCCATCTCAGAGGCAAAGCACCTGCTGTGACATTCCTGGTCCAGGTGTGGCTACAAGTGAAATATGGACATTTCAAACCACGGCGAACAATGAATGCAGCAGCAGTTTTCTGCCTCAGTGTTATTCAGTGTTGATGTTTCGTCTGATCTGGGAGCAGCATAGCAGTCGTCAATTGCAGTTTGTGCTTGTGAGCCGTTATATTATTTAGTGCTGCGAGAAATTTCGTGCCTGACTGGCTGCGCTATTCAGCTGCAGGCTGTTTATTTTTACAGTAGCTGGAATCATTCTTCATTTTTTAAGTTGATGTGAGACGTGTGGATTTGTCAAACGTGGGAGATGTGTGGATTTCTCAAAGCACAGTATGGGAAGTAAGAACTGAACTGACAACCTGATTCACCCCAAAATGGGGCATTGTAAAATAAACAGAATGAGTAAAAATGTTATTTATGTTTTACACAGCTTCCCCACATTTATGGAATCAGGTTGTAGTAACACCTATGACACCACATTTTAAAAAAACTTTATACATATCTTTAACATTAAAGCAAAGTCTTACCTGGTAGGCAGCGCAGCCCAAACACATCTCGACTCCTCGCATTGACCCCACTCTGACTCAGCATCCTCTCCTGGAGGAGAAACAGAGCAGACATTAGCATCGTTAGCGGCTAATCCCTTGTTTCCAAAGTGACTGTCTGGTTTAATATATCACTGTGACAGAGAGCAGATGCTCACTGCTAAAAGGAATCGTTTTTTGGAAACTTGCTTATTTGATTTGTTGCTATGACTTAGATGAGAAGTTCATTCTTATCCGAAAGTTCTGCTAACTGGCTGCAGCCTTAAATATAACTTATAGACACAGAGTGTTATCTTCATCCTGCCAAGGAACCAAATAGGCATATTTACCAAAGTGTCACGTGACCTTTAAATCAAAGCAACTTAACTGAATTGTTTGTGTTAAAATAATTTGATAAATACGAACCTTAATTAAGGATTATGAAAGCGTTTTTTATTCGATATATTCCGAAACTATGCCTCAGAAGTCAAGAAATAAACAGGAAACATTATGCAACCTTTTGGTCTTGTTGATATAATTTAAGATATGGCTCTGCCTGTTTCTCTCATCAAAGTCTGGCTCGTCTCTATGGACTCATTTTCATGGACAAAGCAACAAAGCCAACCACACAATGCTCCATGATGCTTAGTTTCCATTTAGCTGTTTGTTCCTGCTTTCTCTAGAAGAGTCTTGAAGTCTCATGTACTTGTGTGTGTTCTGTAAGCAGGGATCCAACCCCACAGAGCCACAGAGGTTTCTATAATGAGACTGCGAGCTTACTAGCACATATGCTTCCACTTAACGTCGCTGCTAACCCCCCTTGTGAAGGCCATTTACATTTATCGGCTTCAAATCCCATAATACACCGTGGCGTGCAATGTGAGAGGACGCAGTGATTATACAGGTGGTGAACGAGCTAAAGTTGTGCAGACATAGAGGTAAGGCCTGATGTTGTTCTCCAAGAAAACTATACATTGCAGAGCCTCAAATGTCTCTCTCAGCAATTCTGCCCGCAGTGAAACTATTAATCATTGTTTCATTTATAGAAAAAGCTTTATCACAAAGCACTGGTATTTCTTCGAGTCAGCAAGGATGTGTGAACAATAACAATGAATCCACTCAGTCGCAAATGTTATGCTAACAATTCTGCAGTGTGGTGGATTCTGTGTTAGCAGCCTGCTCAGGAAAAACCTGAGACTCGGAGTTTGTGGCCACTCATAAAAAAACATTTAACAAAGAGGACCTTTGCTCCTTGAAAAGGTAGTTAAATCACACTCATTCATAGCTGGTTGTTTTCTTTTTGTATGTGAGAGAGTCTGGCTGTTAGTTTAACAAAAAAAAACAGATTCTGCAGGTCCCTGCTACTGATTGGATCTTGATGTTATCGTGAAGTTCTGAGTTCTTATCATTTTATATAATGGCCTATGTATTAAACAAATATTTTACTAATGGACAAAAGTACGAAACAAACAATAGAATACACTGTAAAGTGTGAAAAACATAAAGAAAACAAGACGTTAATAATTTGCTAATTAATTAAACTAGGACTAAGTGAGCCATGATGATGAAAAAATCCACATAATCTGAGCGCTAATCAATGTCATGTGGGCAAGTTTGCTCTGTTGCAATATCTATAAAATGATTCTATACTGCCAACTCCAACATCTGTAATAAGACTATGTGTGTTGGCCAATAGCATGAAGTTCTCCCTGACTTATATTTAAAATATGGTTGTACTTCAAAAAAATGTTTACTGACCAAATTAAAAGGCTGAAAGCTGTGTCAGAAGAAACCGCTGGAGAAAAACAAGGCTTTCTGATTATACGGCAGGACACTAAAATTTTTTACAAGGCTTAGTTTCTGCTTGCCAGAGCATTGTTCATTTTTTTTCCATTTGCCTTTAAAAATGTCTTACGCTTTCCCTCAGTCTCTGCATCAACACCCACAGCAAACCCACAGCTGAATTCCTGCTCCCCTTTTAAGAACATCAGAGGCAGATCTTGTTTTGTTGTTCCTTTCAGAAGTCTACTGTCTCAGATCTGTCCTCTGAAGGTTGTCAAGACTGACAAACTTGGGCCTCAGGCACTTGTGAGGCAAGTGAACTCACTAAATAACACCGCAATACACAAGGTGAAGTACCGCTGGCACTCTGCAGACTGCAGACCGGGCTGTGTACATAATGTGATAACAGAGATTTGAGTGGAGCTCCAGGTTCAACTCGCAAGAATCTGATTTGTGGATGCAATAAATGTGACAGAAAGATCTACAGCAGATGCATTTATATGTGAAAGCCATTTCTCCTGCACTTGCAAGTTTTGCACCACAGTGGTTAAACAGGCAACAAAGATAAGGGAAATGGGAATGAGATAATGTCTAGGCATAGACTTGTTGTGGCTGCCTTCATCGTCTCTGAGTCACGTATATTTCAAAACCACATTTCCAGGGTTGTGTTTATGCTGACAATTCACTTTTGCTTTAACTGTGTGGCTTCAGCGTCCCCACTCTATCACTTTCATTGCCTCTTTCTCCCCCGTGCTGCCTCTCTGCCCCACTTTTGCCCTCCTCTGCTCCCCCCCTTCATCCTCGGGGACAGTGGCCAAGGCTTATTGCAGTTTCCATTGCTCATGGCTTCCCCTTGCTACTGCGGCCAGACTTCTGCAGTGAGTGCGCTTGTTCCTGGGACTGGAACGTACTTGTCTTTCCTTAAATAACAAGCCAACTCAAAAGGAAAGTGAACAAATTGAAGAATTTTGCAGGGACAGTGGAGAAGCAGCATCTTAATCTCTAAAATTACATTTCTTGGTGACTCTTAAAAGCTTATTTTACAGGGGAAAACTGACACTGCCACCTCTCTTGACAAAAATATCCAACAACAAGCAGAGCCACATTTAAACAGTCCAAACAATGTGATTTCCAATTCCAAACGAGACCAATTACTGCATTATGGATCATTTTTGCGGTGCCGTCCCAAAATACACTGTGGACCTTTAGCATCCGTTGTGCAGACAAACAATTCTCTTTGAAAGCTTCTCCTGCTGAGATATGCTCAGCTTGGGGCTTGTAAAATACACATTAGCTTTTACCCACTGCTCCCTGTACTGAAAAGGGTCACAGCCCGTTCATTTGTATTGTGCCTTTCATTTCCTCACATGAAGAGGGGGACCGTCATATGGCAGCGTGAGCTAGCTTGGAAGGAAAAGAGGACATGACGTAGTTTTGCTAAATGGGGCTCACTTTGAAGTGTTTCCTCTTATTTCATTCAGAAAAACATGAGATTTTTTTGTTTGCTGAAATGAAATGGACTGAGAACTTTCATCATTTTTGGATCATTATGTCTTGTTTTTTCTATAGGTCCAAACTTGCAATAATGTACTGCATTTGCTACAGTATGATATCAGAGGACCTGACATCAAATATATTACTGTACTGAAAGCAAAACCCCAAGGGCAAAGCCAAAGGACAAAAAGCTGCCTTGAATATAATCAGAGTTCTGAGAGGGAATATACTACCTAGTGTAGTGCAAAATAAAAATACCTGCATTCCAGCTCTATATGCACAGAAATTACAAAAAGACAAACAGATTCTGACATATAGGGTGAAATATAAATCAATGTTTCATGAAATGGGAATTCAGACGGTTAATATTTAATGAGAGCATTACTGCATCACACTGTAGTGAATATCCAGCTTTTAACCCATTTCCCTGCAAATGCCTGTTGCAATTAGCACAGCTCTCCCTGTTGTAACGTTTGATCCTGAAACCTTCCATGAAAGCCTGGAAACAGGGGAATATTTACAGCACTGTCTGCATTCTTATCCGTTCTTAATTATAACACAATCAGTCTAGACTTCTGGTCGCACAACAAACAGATAATTACTGGCTCTTTAATGCTATCCCTGCAGAATGATTTGCAATTCATTGTCTCAAAACATATTCTTGTCTTAATTATCTCCTCTTATTGCGAAATTGTTCAGTGTTGACAGAGAGTTGCACAGATGTTTGTGCACTTGATGATGCACTGTTAGGTTTTTGCAGGAAGGTTCAAAGGTCATCTGGAGCCAAATAAAACTGTAGTTTTACAAGAGGACTAAAAAACATGACTTTAAAAAGGTATCAGTGCAGTTTACTGGCTTGTTTCCATTCGCCTGCAGTCACAAATTACACGCTATTTGATTTTTTCATCAATCGCTATACTGCCTTTCAGTGGGGCCCTGACATATCAGTTTTTAGGGATTCTTCTTTCAAGAAACTGGACAGCTGCTTAGTGGCCAGTCAGACTGTGACTCTGTGACTAAAAGATCACATGTCTGACGCCCACTACATGCAGTTTGTCCATCAGCATCAGTGTTTCCTCCTCCTGGTCTCTGGAGTACATGTCTAAACATCCTCACGAACAGTACATCATTGCAGATGTCAGTGTCAGCTTAATGGCTTAAGTGAGATTCTAATGCTGGATATTGTGTTCTCAGTGGCTCATAATCATCTCCAGTAGGAAATGTTTTTGATAGTCACCTTGAGACAGTCCACAGCTCAGCTCCCACGAGTGATATTATCAGAGCCATTACATACACTCAAAACAGACAAACGACCTCGCCTCTCAGCCCTTTCACAACTGAACAGAGAGTCTGGTTAATTATCACCCAATTCCAGATCAATAACCCTCTAACGCGACCATAAATCTGCTCTTCCATTAAGAAGAGCCCATTGTTGTGCTCTGTTTAAGCAGCGAAAGCCTCAGCAGCTCAGGGGCTGGCAGTGAATGTGACGTCGGGGTCTTGTGGGAGCTGGTGTGGGTGACTGTACTGTTCTGGCCCACTCCTATCAGGCTTGGATCTTCAGCCACTGAATAGAGCTCAGATGATCCCTCCTCTGGTATTTTTTTGCTTCTGTGGAGCTTTGTGCTTTGTGCCTTTCATGCTGACTGCTTCAAAGCTGGCTGGGAGATGCAGATAGAGTGAACTCCAGGGGATAGGCGCAGCCAAAATAAGCCTGAATAAGCCTGCTTTCCTGTCAAGACGCATGATCGTCCATATGGAGCCTGTGTGCACTACTGTCTTCTTCTTATTCATTCATTTTCAAGAAAAATGCCAAACATTTCCTGATTAGGAGGATTTGCTGTCTTTCTTTGTCCTATGTGACCATAAACTCGATCTGTTTAAATTTTTGACTGTCATAAAAAAAACAAGCGTTTGACGATTTCTCCCTCAGTTTTATAATTGATTAATCAAGACAGTAATGTACTATCATAATTTACGCCATCCACAATGGCTTGGGTTTTACACTGTGATAAAAGAAGATTCACCAGTACAAGCAATCTGCAAAGCCATCTGGTCCAAATTCAGCCCAGGATTGGATTCAGTTTTTTAAAGCAGTCTTAACACATGCTCATGGAAGTGAAACCCACAAGAGTGTGTGGGTGGCCCGTGCATATTATCTAGCCAGCCTACTACCAACATTACCATATCTTAGGCTCAGCCACATTCTCATACTTGGGACACATGGGATTCCTGTGATGATTTCTGCACGTCTCATTCGAAGGTAATCAAATTCAAAAACTCCTCTACCTCCCAGCTTCTGTCTCCATGGCGACAGCCAGATGTTGTGCAGCGCACATCACCCCCCACTCCACATGCAAGCCTCGCCCGAGGGCAGAGTAAAGAGGCATCTGTTACCGTTTCCCCCTGCGGCTGCTGAAAATAACCAGGGAGAGACAAAAAGCCAGGCAGCACAAAGACGGTGCCAAGAGACTGTTCCCAAAGGAGCGAGCAACTCAGAACACATTCATCCTGTGTGCACACATGGCTTTGTGTTGTCTGTCACACTAATGAGTCCTTCTAACCTTTATCCTCCAAGGTGCTCAAAAAACTGGGGCAGTATCTTACTGATCATTAGAAATGCGAGGATTTCATCTTCAACGTTTCAAAGCAATCCATTACAGCACCATGTGACCTTTCAAAGCTCTGGCAAAAAAAGCAGCTAAAACAGGCTACAGCTGCATGGTAGATGATGATCGTCTGCACCATTCGTCCCCATGTACATTTAAATCCCGTATGAGGTGAGCCCCCTGCCTTGAGAAGTGATTAAGATTCACCACCACTTGACTTGCCTTTAATAAGGCATGCAGCCAAAAACAGAGACATTATGTACTCTTACAGTAATTATACATCTCTCTGCTGTCCTGAGAGAAGGAAACAGCCCATAGTTACACACTGAACAAGGCTCTCAGGGGGGATCTCTGAGGAGGGACTGCAGGGTTTTTAATAAATCCAGTCAGGCTGCAAACCACCTGAATGTACATTTATAGCTCTGCACTGTGAATGATGGCCGGTGTTTCCTGCAGCATCACATTGCCTCCTTCCTGGCCTCTCTGGTGTTTAATCACATGAGGAGTGTTGACTGTTGTGTTAAAGCAAAATTGACTGACCTCAAATCATAAATAAACTTGAAATTACTGTAAATAAATAGCCTTTTTCATAGTGAAGCTTTTACTACAGAGGCAAGTCACACAACAGAGGATATGAAAAAGATAAGGGTTAAAATCCAATTTCATTGCATTAGCCTAGAAAGTAACTGCTGTGTGTCAGAAAATGTTTTCTTCAAGAAAAAGCCAAAATAAACCATAAATCGTAGGAAGATTCTGCACAAACAGGCATTATCCTCAGAATTTTAACCTTCTGAATGGACCATAGGTCACAAATATTTCTGTCAGAAAAAGTTAAACAAAGCTTAAAATTACACTTAATCAGTGAAAAATCTGACAAAAGAGCTGGCTGTTTTCACAGAGCAGAGAGGAGAGGACAGGAGAGGCTATAAAATGCAAATAGTTTACACTTATAGCACCTGGAAAACCATTAAAAAAATTAAAAATATTCGTGACACTTGTAGACACATGGAAAAGCGTTGTATATATAAATTCAATCTTATTCCAATTTGGTTTTTTAAATGTATCAGAGAAATGTAACTTGCATTGTTTCTTTTCTTTATGATGTGTATAATTATAACTGTGTTATTCTGCACAGTGTCCCCACCTCTAGCCATGGTTGTGCTGAGTCCATAGAGGTGCAGGACTTATATATTTTATATATTCTATTTATTGCAGAGAAGTCCACAGTGAGCAAAATGTAAAAAGAGAAAAAACGCCCAGAAGCATCTTGAGGTTCAGAGGGTTAATAAGCAAATTAAACGCCAGTACAGTTGGATAAAGCAAGTTAAAGCTACAGCTAATGGTTCTAAACAGAGCTAACGTTAACTACTAACTAACTAGTTAGCGTCAGTTAGCTTAACTTGACGTTATGACCTTACCTTGATATCTGGGAGCATCTGTCTCACTTTGAACGTGGTTTTAGATCCTGTCAACATTTTTGACGGCAGGTCAACTCAACTTAAATAGAAAAATACGAGCGACTGAATGAAAAATGTTAAAAAATGTGTGATACTACGAGCTAACGGTCGCTGCGTTCCCTTCCCAGACAAACCGTCAAAAACAGAAGAAAAGGGTTCGGAGTCCGGTAACGGTTAGCCTGTATCACCGGCTGCTGCTGCTGCTACAACCGAGGTGTTCAGTGTGGACAGACAAACTATTTTCGCTCTTTTCATCGCTATTCGCACTGACAGCATCCGAGTACCGAGAGCACACCCTGCCGAAAACCCAGCACCGGTCACCGGACTGTTACTAACGGGTGGGAGATGTGTTCACCGTTACTGCTGCTTTTCCGACCCATACCGCTCTGTTTGTTTATCCATTCGCCATAGTGAAACACACACTGGTGGAAAAAAAAGCTAAGTGCAGCAGTGGAGCTTCTTAAAGGGCCAGTACATCTGGAAACAGACAAAAAATACAAGCTGAGTCTGAAACTGGCAGGAGAAGTCCACGAGGGGTTTAAGAAGTTGTGCAAAGTGATCGAAGGTTCAAAGATGGCAGTTTCCCGAACTTCCAATAAACCCCTTGAACTCACCACTACACAACATACACAATGCTGGAAGACATACCACAACAAACAAACAAACAAACAACATAAAGAGCATTCAAAATATAGTAAAGATGTAAATGCTATAAAGGACAGAAGCTGCCGAAAATAAATAAATATTTTAATAATTAATGACACGATTAATACATTAATATGCCATTATATGTAACAAAAATAATATTAAAAATACATTTAGGCATTAATTAATTGATTAAAAGTGACATAATCATGACATATTATTTTATTGTTTTTCTTTTTTCATTAATTTATACATTTCTGTATTCATTTTTGCATTTATTTTACTTATATTATTTTTTTATATTATTTTTTTAATATAAAATGAAGACGAAGAAATGTGTAAAGAGCACAATACAGAAATAAATTGTTTTGGAGAAATAAATTGGGGAAGGGGTGCATACATTAAAAAAAAATTAAATTATAAATACATTAAAAATAGATTTTAAATAAACAAAATATAAATGCAAAGTAAACAACAATGACTACAATACAATAACTAATAATAATACTATAACTTGTATACTAATTCAAGTAAAATAAATCGGGTAAGTAATTCAAAGATGAATAAAAACAGACAATTAAGATGAAAATGTTAATTTATGTCCCATTCTATCAATAAAGTACTGCCTATTTTTTTATTTCTAACTTTATTTTTTGTACATTTAATTGCATATTAATTTATTTATTGATCCATTTATATATTTGTATGCTCTGGCTTTGTATTCAGGCAACCTGTTGATGGTTAATATTAAAGCAGTAGTTGAGACAGCAAGCCAGCATCTATAAAACCACTCAACTCTTGACCTTCTGGTTTTTTAAGCTTGCAAAACACCTCCTTAAAAAAACTAAATAATCCCATTAATTCACCATCTACAGCCTCTTCGGTCAGCAGTACCTTTTTTGATCCTCTAGCAGGTCTGTGTGGGGACTGGCGCCTCTCCTCTCTCATCCAAACCTGTGGAAAGAAACCACCAATAACTCTCTTCCGGACAAAAACAGGAGGCCAATTCAGAAGAAATTCCTCTCCAGAGAGAGGACGGGGAAAGTTTGAATAATCCTGGGCGACAGTGTGTCCTACTGAACAGGTGGGGAGACGGTGTCCTAGTGAACTATAATAGAGAGAGGTCTGGATTTTTACCACATGGGAAACTGTTCAATATTATATAAGGGTCTCCGATTTCTCTAATACATAAAACAGTCCCAGACACAGGACCTTGCATCATCTGAGCTGGAGTTATTCAACAATGTATAATGCAACAAGGTTAGGGCAATACAGAATGAACATATAAATATTATAATAAAATATATGCCTGAGCTTTGCTTTTATCTTTTTAATTTGTCTCTATTGCATTTAAACGGTTCTCTGCAGCTCGGCTTTAATGACAGTAACACAATACTCTTTTGATAGATGAGGAAACTGTTTTCTCTGCAGAGAGTTGAGAGCTTTAGAGCAGTAAACCCAGAGCTGGTGGGGACTCGCTTTTGACATGACAGATGCTTTGTGGTGACTGGTCCAGTTGGAGGACACTCTCACACCACCAACGCCACCCAAAAACCTTCAACAATCCAACTCTGAGAGTTGGTTGCAGACATAAGTAAATTAATATTTTTTTTGCCATGTAGGACTGTAATAAACAATTATTTCACTATTTGAAGAATCAGCCCCTGGCCTCAAATAATAAAGGGTACCTGCTGAAAGCAGTTTGGGACCGGTGCACAAAAGGGCACTTTATCACATTTTGTCCACTGAAAGGGCACCATGGAGGGCACTACATCATGTTTTATCTACCACAGGGGCATCCAAGAGGGAACTTTTGCAACATTTTTTAAATTAGGGCACCAAGGTGGTGATGGATCCCAGAGTCCACCAGCATATCTGCCAGTTAATTTCACTTTGTCTATTATGTGATTTAAAAAATGTGAAAAAGGTGACTTTACTTTGCTTCGCAAACCCAAAGATATTCACTTTACTGTCAAATAAGACAATTAATTGAGAAGAAATCTTCAGAATAGAGAGGCTAGAACCAGAGAATATTTGGCTTTTTAGGTTGAACTGATTGATTATTTAAGTAGTCTCTATTAGAGATTTATGACCAGAACAACTCGACATACAGCGGTGAGTTGTATCTCAGCTAAATCTTCAGTTCCCCATTTTTCAGATGATGTGTACCACTAAAATGTGACATCTACCTGCTTTTCCCCCCTAAAAATCCACTGCAAACAACTCTCCGTTCTCAATAAAAAGGGGGCAGAATTAAGATTTGAGATTGATCAGGTCATTTTAAATAATATTGCCAAAAGTTCTTGAATAATTTTTTGTCATCTGGGCACTAATTCCAAGATATTCCAGCTCATGCTGAGAATTTAAGTATGGACCAATTTTAAAGTGTGTAATATCATCTTTATGTCATTCTACTGATCATCATTTATATTTTTATGGAATTTATTTAATATTAGTGATCATTTATGATCCAGTAATCTACAGATATGTTTTATTTTATATTAGATACACAAAGGAGACGAGACGTAGTATTCTTGAAATACAATGAGAATTTATTCAAACGGTGCAAAAAAAATTAATAATTATAATAATAATAACCTAACATAAAATCTGATGTTCTTTCTATCCAGATTGCACTGTCACACAGCCTTAGGGCTCTCCTCTCAAAAAAAGAAAAGAAAAACATTAAAACGATAAAAAATAATAAAAACAGATCAAAATACCAGGACAACTGAAAGTTAAAATAATGCACAAATTTGGTAAAATGGATTGCCATTTACATGCAACAGTTCCAGTCCCATGCAACTCGAAGTATTCCATGTTAATGTCACTGATGATGAATATTCTGTTCACACAGAAAATACAGTGTTGTACAATATATAAAAATATATCGGGTCAGTTGTGTCGCAAAAAACTAATTCTGAGCCATTTCTCTTCACGTTTGGAGGAAACGAGCTGGGTCAACAAGAACGCTGCTGTCATGTTTTAGCATAGCACGGGTTGGTGGCTGTAGAAAAAAAGGTAAACAAAATGTACAAATAAAAAAAAAGCAACAAACAAATAAAAGCCAGACTGCTAGACAATTAGCCATGTGAGAAAGAACATCCTAAAATGTCGCAACTAAACATTCCACAAGGAAACCTAATAAAAAATCTCACTATAAATATATATTCTCAAATGGTGTCTTGTTAGGTCAGCACTGAGGAAATTAGTTTGCAATGAGAGAGCCTCGAGTATCAAGAGGCTCGTCTGGGAGTCGCCTTCGACAGCCAAAATGTCACTTTCTGGTAAACACCAAATCCAGGCTCTTACAAGCTAATCATCCATACCTGTGTCAGTATCCAACAATATACATTCTTACCCTTTTAAAAACACTGTAAAACTTTGGGCTTACAAAAATAACTTGGAACATATTTATACAACCTCACGTTGTTTTTGTTTTTTTTTTCTTAAATACAAAAAAGTGTTTGTAGCCTGTAAAGTCTGATGTCTTACACGTTTCTGAGGCGTTTCATTGCAAAAAAATAGAATGGTTTTGTAAGCTAATTATTACTTTGGAGGGAGGGAAAGAGATTATGCACACATACACATTTTCTTTAAAAACAGGCATCACCTTCCCACAGTACGGGAACACTTGATGGGTCTCGTCTGAAATAAAATGCTAGTGCATGGACACATGTCAACACACATAAACACAGCAAATGCACATGTTTTTTTGGGGATATAGCATGATTTAAGTGTTTTAGCGTCATTAAAACTCTAGTGTTACTTTAAATGCACAGCAAATAAACTCCCTTCTTCCTTGACCGGCTTTAGCAACGTAAAACATATTGTATTATAGTGTTACATAGTGTTAAATTAACACTACTGAAAAATTATTATCCAATTTTTTGGTTATTCTTGTTTGTAGTTTGAGTGTAATTCTAGAGCTCCAAACACAGAGTTAAAAGAAAAACAAAACAATAGTGCCCTCAAGTGGGCAAGGCAGTGAATTGCATACTAAATTGTGCTTTTCTAGACTTAATGCCAAAGAACAGATTCAATCAAGAGAGTAGAGAGTCACACTAGCTCAAAAGAAAGTCCTCACCATGGCTTATTACCGGGGAATAATCACGAGGATTTAAGTAGTCATTTTAACAATTAGTACAACTTAAATAGCCTTAAATTTAAAGGAAGACTCAAACAGAACATCAGCCAGTATCAACTAGTTGATATGCCGAACAGAAAGTAAAAAATGGCATTATCTCAACAGCTTTAACACGGTTAAATTTCTTATATTTCGGGGCAGTAGTAGTAGAAACTGCAGGCCACGAAGCAAGCAGTGGATACTTGATCTTACACAACGTACAAACAGGATTGTGATGCCACGAGGACAAATGCTGAAAAAGGCAACTAGGAAACTGAGTTAGATGGTGACGCCTGCACCAAAAATGCTTTAGCTCTACAGTAACTTAATCCTTTAGAGAAATCCTTCTGGCCTGTGCCCCTGATTTCCCCACGAACAGAAGTGGCAGTGTCTGCAGAGATGAACAAAAGGGCAACAGTACAGGCCACTTCAAAAAACAGTAAAAAGTTTTGTATCCACGGACATCAGGAAAGTGCTTGAATTTGTGCAAAAAGAGATTATGCAACTTGGATTTGGTGGGACGAATGCCAGAATTTAAGAAACTGCCTTCAGTAGAACTTGCAACCAAACCACTAAGCATTAAGACGTCCTGTGAGTGAGGACTTGAATGCATCACCTTTTGTGCCATTATGAGATTGTATGAAACATGTTTCTCGACCACCAGAGCGCAGAGGGCTTGTCATTAAAAAAATGTGTTCAATGCAATGTAAATATTACTGGGCATCAACATCCGACAAATGCATGCATCCCTTTGCATCATGCAAACAGACATTGGAGACAACTGCAGGAATCCACACTGATTTAGAGCTTTAAGTTTATGTCACTGGTTTGAAATCGGTTCATTTTCTTGTCTGCAAACATTTTAAAAATGCATGTTACGCCTGTAACAAGTGTCTCCAAACTCTGTTGTGCTGGATGTGACATTTTTATTTTGCAGTGTAGTGTAGTATTGCATGCCTGTGTTGGCCACAATAATCAAATGCCACAACGCCAACCGCTGTTACAGAAAAAGGAAGACCCGACGGAGAGAGAGAAACATTGCAACAAACGTATGAAACGCTCTGGATCCGGCTCTGGGAGCAGTTCTCTCACCGTAGTGCTATGTTGCTACTGTATGTCGTCTTTGCTTGGTTAATAAAAGCCAATTTCATTTTAACTTCAAAAAGGTTGACATCTTATTAATCCAATGTATATATATATGAACGATGTTTTGCCTAAAGGATAACAGTGCAGAGCAGTTGTCTTTAATGCATGAACATTTGTGTGTTTGCATTCTGGAGCATTAGCACCACAGCAGCCCACAGAACGCGAGATCATGAGCATTGCACGCTAGTTTCAATTTGCCTTACGCAAATGGTGACCGACGAGGGTTAATTCTGCTGTTTCTCGAGGTACATATGACGCAAGCATCTAGTAACAGTAGTGTAAAATCTGTATGTAACACCGAAATCAACCCGAAACCGGGTGTGACTTCAAAATGCTCAAACGTCCCTTAATGAACCAATCCAAACATTATCACAGACCACAAAATGGAGTGGAGACGCTCTTGCCTTTTCTGTTTGTGCTTGCATCTGTGTGTGTGTAGTAGTGTGAGTCTGATTCAGTGTATATGTGTGAATGTAGTGTGTACATGTGTGTTGATGAGTGTTATGTACTGCGCCTGCCATATACATTCTCTCCACCAGGAGGAGACAGTAGCAAGGCGTAAAACTGATAAAGGAGGAGAGCCTGCCGCTTACACACACACACGCACAAACACACACACACTCATACACAACGCCTGCATAAGAGCCACAGCAAAATGTAACAGAAGTGCAGTTAGTTTATTCTATGGTCTAACATGTGACCCCGGCCTCCAGAAACCACCCTGTTTATTCTGTAGTCATGTCGACTCTCCCGCAGCTTTCTGAGGTCGTCTATTCCAACAGGAAGTGACACGGCTAAAAAAAAAGGGAGGGAGCTGGTTGTGCCTTTCTCTTGTCCATTCTGAGGCTGATGCGCCCCAGCTGTTATTTATTATTTATCTTTTAACTGAAAAAGGCCACTCATCAAATACAAGCCAAAGCAAAGGTCCATTCAGAACCTGTGGATGGCTGGTTCTGGCTCTCTCTTCTTCAGCTCTTCCCGGTAGCAGTAGGAGCAGTAGTTTCCCGTCTCCGGGTGTCCGTAGTAGGTGCAGCTGGGTGTTCGACAGCGGCTTGACTGCAGGCTGGCCAAACCGCCGGCGCTGCCCAGTGAGTAGTGTCTGACGGGGGGTTGCCCGCTCCGAGAGTCCAAGTTGGAGCGCATGTCCCGGAAGCCGTTGGTGTAACTCCCACCGGCGGGTTCAGACCCCGGGTAGTCCGGTGGGTCGAACTCGGGGGGGTACGAGGGCGCGAGGCGGGAGGGGCTCAGGGAGGCGGGGCCTTGTGAGTTATTGTACTGCGGATGGGACGGGCCCTGCGTTGTGGGGCAGTGCCGGGGAAGGGTGGCGTAAGAGGGGAGGCCGGGGTAGGAGGTTGCTGGGGAGCCGCCGGCGAGCTGGCGCCGCGTATCCATGTAGCCGTGCATATGAAGGTGCTGGGTGAGGGGCGCTGCAGCAGGAGGCTGGTCTATGAAGGAGGGCCGGGGGATGGGCACAACACCAGAGTACATAGAGGGACTCAGAGGAGAGGGCTTGAGCTGGTTGAAGGAAGGTGACGAGTTCTCCGACAGCTCCTCTTTGGCCTCATAAGGCCGGTAGCTCAGCTCCGTACCACCATTCTCCTTTTTCGGTGGGTGGATGCCGTTGGTGACGCCCTTCCTCTCTGCGTCGCGCCGCTGCTGCTCCTGCTCGGCCCGGAAGCGCTCCTCTGCATCGGCGAGGTACCGCTGGATCATCTCCTCCTGGAAGGGCTGCCGGTTGCTGGTGGTGAGAAGGCTGGCGAAGATGAACTTCCTCTCACCTTGCATGGCGGCTCGCAGGATGCCCAGGCTCACCTTGACATCAGCGCTGTACTTGTAGGTGTCGCTCTCTGTGCTGCTCCCGCCGCTGCTGCTCATGCTGCTCCCTGTTCCGTTGAGACGCTCGCTGCCTGAGGAGGGGGAGCCTTTCCCAGAATCCTCTGAGGCGTGGGCTGAAGGCGAGCTGTCCTTGCTGCCCTTCCTCCCCCTAAACGAGCCCTTCTTCTTCTCCACACCCTCCTGCTTGGCACCTCCTGCCCCGGCGTTCTTTCCTGTCATCAGTCCGCCCACGTTCTTCTTCAGCTTGCTGCCCAGGCTCTTGCCAAAACTGCCAAGCTTATTGGCCACGGAGTCTGCCCTCTTCTTGTCTTTATCCTTGTCCTTCTCCTTCTTGGTTTTGTCCTTCCCTGCGGTTCCTGTCCCCGCCCCTGCCGATCCACTGCTGGAGGAACTGGACGAGGAAGAGGAGCTGTTCTTGGCCAGGGACCCTCCTCCATTGACCGTTGATCCCGTGGTTGTGTCTCCGTTGCCATTGGAGCTGCTGCTGACTGACTCCTTGTCTGACTCTCCTGAGTCAGGAGGCGAGCGGGCATCCTCTCCTGCTGATGCTGTGGGAGACTCGGGCTGGGCCAGAGGGGCTTGCTGCAAGGGAAGCAGAAACACAAGCTAGTGGAAAAACACTGCAGAAACACCAACATCAGCCGCTGATCCAGTGACCAAATTACAATGAAAAAAGATACAATATTCATAAGAAACAGATAGAATGAAAGTCACAGTCTGGCTAAACTCTAGCAGTGCATGCCCTTCAGGTACGGGGGGAGAGAGGATATGAAAAGAATGATTCATGGAGATGTTTTTTTTTTTTTGCAGACCAATGCAAAACACAAATGACTCAGTTTCCAAATGCCTCTTTATATCTGCAAACATGCTAAGGAAGCTCTAAAATAAACAATGCTGTGTTTGGAAAAGGCATGACCTACATTTATGACGCACTGTTCTGATGCTAAACAAGAAGCAGAACGTCCCTCCTTTCAGCAATAACGGCCACCACACAGCTATCTTCTTTCTAAACAGAACAATCCCCTGAAATTATAGTTTAATACAGGGTTTCCTGTTTTGCCCCCCGTGTCCCTTCACTGAAACTGCTATTAATGTCCTTCCAAGCTGCCCTGATGTTCACATGTGGCACACAAGAGGCGCTTTGTCACAGTGCTCGCATGGCGTGACT
Organism: Serranus cabrilla; assembly: GCA_903364295.1. Classification (NCBI taxonomy): domain Eukaryota; kingdom Metazoa; phylum Chordata; class Actinopteri; order Perciformes; family Serranidae; genus Serranus; species Serranus cabrilla. The sequence goes on along the minus strand of CAFUXE010000113.1, from coordinate 592,991 downwards.
TTATGACCTGAATGGCCCAGTGTAGTGTGTTTCCACATACACTTTGTACAGCAGTCAGCGAACAGCTGCTCCAGTGGAAAAGGGAAAAATATTGCCCTTGTTTATAATGAGTGTGGGAAATTAACACTAACCACAAGCGGCTATCAAACACTTTAGCATCTGTCTGATAATTGGATTACAAGACAGGGTTTCTTTTTTACTCCGAAACTGAAACAGGCTGGTAAAATTTTTAAATGAGTCTGGAGAAACCAGCCTTCATGGTTAGTTAAACAAGTCAATATTCATTTTATTGCTGATTCATCTTGTCTGTTATTGTAAAAGCAGTTTAGGGAGCAAAAAGAGGTTTGTCCAATAAAAGTTATGATGAATCCTTTGGTCTGACTTTATAAACCTCCGTGCTTCAGAGGGAACATGACTCACGATCAGGGCTTCTTAATCCGATTATTATAAGCAACTTTGGTCTTTGTTTTGTAAAGTCCCTTACAAATACTGGTAGTTGCAGGTAGTGTAATCACTTATTTTGGCTTGTTTCCAGTATGTCTCCTGTCTGTCTCAACTAGACATGTCTAGTTTGTCGTGTTACAGGATCCGTTCTCAACCCACACAGATGACTCAGTGAGACATAATCATGCGATAGATGTTTCCTTACTTTACGAACAATACAAAACATGTCATCATATCTTTGTTTTACCTCATTGTTCTGCTTTATATGCATCTTCTTTACTTTTAATTTAATTTGGTCATTTATTAATTAAATCCATGCACATAATTTATGTATGGTAAAATTACTTGGTAGGTTTTCCTGTTTTGGTATTTAAACAAAAAAACATATTTGTCAAGTGGCTTCTTTTAGACTAATTCCAAAGACCTGGTTGCTTGTTTCTCTCATGAGATCTGGCAACATTGCTCAGGACAGATGTGTGGCTTTGTGTTTACCTCGCAGGGCAGGGGCAGCCAGGCGACCGTCATGTAGCTGTGCAACATCTGGAGCTTTGCCTCCAAAGAGAGAGCCACACTGGGAGAAAGAACGAGAGAAACGAGTCAAAGATCAGCGAGAGGAGGCAGGTAAATGTGCAGATACATCCAAAAGAATATGCAGAGGTAGCCGGCGACAGATCCATACTGATTCAAGAAATCAATGCAGCGTTAAAACAACATATAAGTGTGTGAATGCATATTTTACGCATACGTTATTTGTTAGAAATAGCAAGTTTATTTCTATAGCACAATACGAACACAGGGGCATTTCAGGTTGCTTTACATGGTTAAAAATAAAGGAACATCTATATATCAGTACATATAAAAGTAATAATATGCACATAAAATAGTAATTAAGCACAAAAATAATATCAAAAGCTGAGTTACACAAATTCAAATAACAGAGTACTTAAGAGACTGTATAATAGAATTAAAAACACTGTAAAATAGAATTAAAACGAGCTGTTCCCTGGCATAATAAGGTCATAACTTCATATACCATATTACAATGTATGTCCTCTGCTTTAATAAAGGCCGATAATAAAACTGAACGCTGCTGCTAAACAACACCCAGTAATTTGGCTCTGAATAATTCAGTAAACAGCAGGTTCACTAAAAGCCTCTTGCTGTTGTGTGAAGCCCTTAAACTCAGTGACCTTTTCCAAATATTACCAGCCACTCGTGTAATAATATCTCTGTCCACCATTTCATCTGAATAAGACGACCACGGTGTCATCAACTGACGTAAACACGGTGGAAGGTTATTTTTAACGAGCTGCTATTTTGGCGCACTTTCCCTGGTCCATTCATAGAAGGTATTTACAGCTAATCTTATTGTCACTGGCACTGAGCGTCGCTAATCTGGAGTCAGGGGTCAATCCCTACACACTGACACTGAAAGCTGTCTATAACGAAGAACACATGCAAGTGAACATGTGCCACTCTCGCTTTTTTTGTCTGTATCGTTTGTCACCTCTGACGAGTCTGTTTATAAAAGGGCACCTTGTGAGTGCGCTCGACCTGACAAACATGACTGGACGTAAATGCGTGAGAGTTGTTTTTAGAGGGAGACCACACCTCGCCAGCATCACGTTGTCCGTGTCATCCTTGCCCCACTCCCAGTCTTTCCCAGGGTCGACAGCAAAGTGCAGAGGCAGCATTTTGTGCTCCGAGTCAGTGAGAGGGATCACAACTGCTGGAAGAGATGGGGGGGAGAACATTCTTAGAAAAGAAGATAAAACGTTTGATTTCACCACTCTGGATTGTCTGCAGACAGAAATACTTCTGAGTGCAATCAATTCGGTCACTTTCTATTTTAACATTTAGTCTGCGGCGTCTGACCAGTATTGTTTTTGGATGGTCTGTTCTGATATTTTTAGACTGGTGAACAATTCGGTGTCTGGACAAAGTCTTAAACTTGTAATTTGTGAACAAACTTGTGAGCACAAGTGGTCAGTGTTTCTCTAAAATTCCACTCTTTTAAAAAGGAATTAAGAAACTGCATTTAGAGTTTGACTATGTAATTTAGGTATATAACACGACAAGAAAGTTGTTTTTTTTAACAACAAATGTGTATTTTATAGGTCAAACTTTGATTAAAAAAATAGACTTTTAATACAGGAAGGTCATTTGTTTGCTTGGTGTGTAACTAAGGAGATCACTGGATATACTCAAAAGCCCAGTCCCATTAGTCACCACTCTTAAATAAACCGCAAAGGTCATTATTAAAAAAAGACTGACCCATCGAGCACAGACACTGAGCTGTAAAGTTGGAATTCATGTGATGAAACAGTGTCTGTTTAATGCTGATGACTCTATATGACCCACATAAGCAAACAAGCCCATTAGTGAGAAGGTTGGCTGTTTCTATATACTTATTCCTAATCTGTCCCCAGGTCAGATTCCCCATAAAATCTAATTATACGATTTAGTTGGAGGAATTAAAGTAAACATTCCTTTACATTTTCTTAGTCAAGTTTGGCACTTTGTAGTTTGTTAGCCAGTTAAAAGAAAGCAGGAGGAGATTTTTCTCTGAAATAATTTTATTTTCGAGGTTATATTTTGTGGTTATGGTTGGTGCTGAGGCAGGATCAGCAAAGAGGAAAAGAAATAAAATGGGCCGAGGAACAAAAAAAAAAGTAAAAGAGACAGTGATAAGAGCACAGAGCGGCGAAAAAACAAGACAACCTTGGAAGGTAATTTAACAGATGGAGAGAAATGTGGATTTGAAAGGACTGAAAGGCCCTCTTCCTCCCAGACAGTGATGTAATTTAACTATTTTATTTATAAACAGCTGCAAGTTGTGTTTTTACATCAGCTATAATATATATTGGTGGCTAAAACAGAGTTTATTTTGTTTTGTCGTTGTCTAATTACAGGTATTAACCTTAAATAGCCACAAACAGACGCATTTCCTCCTCACTATGCATCATGCTCACAGCTGTATTATTCTTTAGATGAAGAAGACAAAATAAAAGTTGTCGTTGCTCTAACATATGAAAATCATTTTATTTTTCAGAAAATCTTCCCTGATAGAATCTGTGTTAAAGTGTTTCACCCATAATTGATTATATAAAATGTTAACTGCCTACTAGAAGGCTAGGGGGGAGAGAAAAAAAATCAATATTCAGATGGTAATAAAGATGAATGATGCAGAGCATTACCTTGCTCTTTGGAGCTGTCTCTCTGCTCCATGGAGACCAGGGCAGAAAAGTGCGCCTGGTCGTACGCCAGGACCAGAGGCGAGCGATGGCACTTGGCAGCTGGCACTTCCAGTGGCAGGTAGATGCCTCCGAATGGAATGGGAGCAAAGGCTACGGAGGAGGAACAAGGACATTAAACATCAGAAAAGGACGACCTCAGCACTGTTTCCCAGAGACGCAGCACACTGAGAGGGTGTGAGCTAAAAAACAAAACTCTCTCAGAACTATTAGGGTGTTGCTTTAACTCCACTTGCCTTTTTTATTTTTTGTGTGTATGCATTTTTGTTTTATGGCACAGAAATGGGTCACACAGTATTTGTCAGTAGCTCATATTGTTTGTTTTATGCTGCTGGAGATACCAGACGGGTGGTGTTTACTTTATTGGGACAACTCAGGCAAGTCACCCGCAACAAGAAGTTCTTCCATGTGATTTTTCTGGCGGTTTTAGTGCGAATTCTGTGTGTGACAAACCTAATTTATCTGCCACAGTTATATGATGAAATTATGTAAATGATTATGAAATACAGAGCATGGCTTCAGGCGTATTTACCCTCTCCTCCAGAGTCCCTCAGCATGGTGTCGGCCACCACAACTATGGGTCTCCTGAGGACGTGGGCCAAGACAAAGACGTGGAACTCCTCTAAACTCTCGTACACGGGTTCATCCGAGGACTCCGCTCTGAGGAAAACAACAGCACTGCTTTAAGTTACCAGAAATACAGTTATATATTCTGCTGCGAAACCAGAGCGATGGATTCCTTATGAATTGTTGGGCCACATTCATAAACATATAAAGGGGAAACAACAGCAACAGTTTGCATTGTCGAGCTTTGTCAGTATATCTAACCCTTTGAACTTGAGCTTGTTACAATAAATAGCAGATTGACTAAAACGAGGGCCAGCCACTCAGTTCTGACTGCGAGTGCAGTTGTTTGTTCATGAATAAAAACATGAGTGTGACTAAGTGTGCGCTGGGCTAACAGTCCCTGCATTGTCCCATGCCAGACCTTACCCGTTGGTGCCGTTGGTGCTGTAGTGTATTCTCGGCTCACTGGAGGCGAGCTTCAACAGTTCATTCCACTCTTTCTGCCACTCCTCCTCCGTGTACACCAGGCCCGACTGAGGAGAAAGGAAGGACACACACACACACACACACACATTTGCCATTTAGAGAGGGAGTGTCAAATGTCACAAAAGCATGCGCTGACGTTATGGCGTCTTACCACAAGGTTACACACTGACAATTGAGGAAAGAAATGTAACCAGCGCCTTTACAAACCCGCATCTGCATCATCAATATCAGGTTTTAACGTCCATATATGGACAAGAGGAAAACTGCTCATTAATATGTTTTCCCCTCAAAATCAATGTCCCTATTCACCTACACAGCACATTCAGA
>CAFUXE010000113.1:558987-580213 GCA_903364295.1 Serranus cabrilla | reverse complement strand
ACCAGGGCTGGGTGAGCAAGCAACAGCACCAGGTTCAGCAGCCTCCACAGACACCATGGCAGAGAGGAAGAGACAGAAGAGAAAAAGGAAAGAGTGACTGAGCAAGAGGCTGCCGGACAATCTTTGATTTGCTTTAAGTCGTGGAAGAGAAATAAAAGGCTGCAGACACAAAGCTGCTGTTATGTTACTAGGTACTAAGAAACATATTAGCAAATGCATTTATCTACATTATCATCTTCTGTGCAAAGTTGTCATGCCTGCACTGTATTTCCGTTCCACACTGGTGAGAAACAGTTTAAAGACTGAGCAGAGAGCATACCAGGACTGCAGAATCAAAACTGTAACTAACCTTTTTTTTTAGTAACTGTGTAATGAAATTCTACAGCTGAGTATGAAACTCAGGTACAGAGACGAGACTGCATTAACTTGTGACTCCAGCCTCATATACAAGAGTGTGTTAAAACTGTGATAGTTTTAAATAGCCTGGCATCAATAGCAATGCTGTAAATAAAGTACAGTAGCAATAATAATCCGTATAAATGACTATTGGTGCAGACTCTGTCTGGGCCTCAGGGTGCTGTGTGTATCTGTCTTGTTTGTTTACTAATGGCGTCCCGTAAATGTAATTTATTGGTTTAATTATTGTGAGAAACACTGTTATTTGTCCTGTTGACTACAAATACTGGCAGTGACAACACAAGGCACAGTGAAAGGGGCGATAAAAGTGAAGGGCTGTGGACAGAAAGTATCAACACACACCAACAAAAGGCTGGCTGTTGTCACTCTGGGCCTGTAACATCAGCCATTCCTGTGAACCCACTCTGATGTCACATGTGTCACAAGTCTCTCTGTCAACAACACACACAAAAATACACAAGTCTCTCTGTCAACAACACACAAAAAAATTACTTATGTTGAAAATGGACAGGCTGTGTCCCACAAAGCCTCTGGTGTTCCAACATAATATCATAAAATCACTCATCTCAAAAATGTTAAAAATGTCTCCATGTACAGTGGAAATGACACGTACTGTGTTTATTTATGAATCAGATTTATGAGCCTAACACCCTACATGAGTCAAGCATTATTAAGGAAGATGTTGCTACACTTCTTGGTTGTGGTAATTTCCTACATTGTGAACGTTGTTTTTGAACCTTTGAACTGGTGCATTACGACAAAAGACACAAGACTTAAGAATGGTGGATGTGTTGAGACATTCACAAAACAAGGAATTATTGGGTCAATGTATGGTGAAACTTTGTTGCCAAAAATTGTGAAATGTTAACAAGAAAGAGTTAATAAAGTGCCTTAAATAAATAAATGAGAAGCATGACAAGCAGTCGAGGAGATGTGCGTGCCTGGGTTGTTTTTCATTTTGAATCCTGTATATTAGCCAATGTGCACAGTACAATGACTGCAAACTATGTTTAACCCTAAAACGCTATTTCGCTGCAACCATTTTATTCAGGCAGAGTGGAAACTAAAGCAAAGCCGGCGTTCACCTCTAATGTCAAGGCAGCGCAATGCCAATGATACAGGGAGATCAAAAAACTACATTATAAGGGATATTTCATGGTTAAAACCAGATTTTTTTCCTATTTCTTTTGGTAAGAAAAATTTTGAATTTGGCAACCATAAAAAAAATCTATACAAGAAAGACCCTGTGTGGATTACTGGCTAACATTAAGAGCGATGCTGCCAACGTGGGGCAGTCAGTGATTTGTGTCTGGGATGGCTGAGCTTTTGTCTGGCAGGAGGGCTTACGTAACAGGAGCTGCTGACAACACGTGGGTGCTGAGCTGAGGGCTGGGAGAATGGCCTGGATCACTGAGGGAGACAGAGAGGTCACCACAGCCCACTGCGTCAGCCCTCGGTGGGCTGAGAGGGTCAATTTACCGCTGGGACTGGGGACACAAGTTTGTTTTGCTGGCCCTTAGATTATTCATGAAAGGAAACATTTTTATAGTCGGCACTGTCTCTTCTATCGCTGACCAATGAGCAGCTTAAAATGGTTTGAGTTTAAAGGCATCAAGTGTAAACTACAGAATATGACTTCGCTAAAAAATTGCAGTTACTTCCTAAAGATGAAGACACAAGTCAGCAAGAAAAAGAGATGAGTAAAAAGCAAAAAAAAACACAGACCAAATGGTGAAACAGCTATGTAACCAAGCAGTAATACACCAGCAGCACATTTTTAAATATGATCTACAAAAAATAAGCTCGTCTGTTTCTAGACATCTGAATCACGGTCCACATGTCGGATTTTTCTTTTAACAAAAACTAAATGTCAATTCAGCCTGATTGAGACATGACAGGCACAAAAATAAGCAAAAATGCCATTTTTATTTTTAAGAATATTTATTACTCAATTTAATCATTTATTGCAAACACTTAAGCTGTGTTTTCTTGTCTTGTTTGATGTCTTTGTTGTTAAAAAGTCCAGACAGGATTAGCTATGTTGGTACAATGTGTTGTTATCAGTGTGGGGTGAGGCCATTACCCACTGTTCAGCAGCAAGCCGAGATAAGGTGACGAACAGACAATAAACAAACAAAAGGGCAAGACAGAAAGACTAGGCCTGTAGCCTGCATTGTGTAAAAGGTGCTCCCACTCTCAATGCTTTGTCATGGTATAGGTTGCACTAAACATATGTCATGAATTTCATTATGAGTTTATATCACTGTTGTATAGATTTGAATAATGCTGAAGAGGAGCTGTAGTTATATTTAAAAAGATTATTTTCAGTATTTTCATGTCAAAATCCTTCTCTTCTCTATTCCTGTAAAACATAAGAATATTTTTGTAAATATATTTTTAATGACCCATCTTGATCTTGGAACTTGTGTTTGTATTTTACCTGACAAACCTTTGTGTTTGAACTGTAAATGTCCTGCTGCTGCTGTGCTTACACCACTTTGTTTATACCACTCTGTATTGCCCTGTATTTGCAAAGCCACGACCTATTTTAAGCAATCCAATGAAACCTCAGAATTTGATTTTAATCTGGTTATCCACCCACATATTCCATTTCACTCGGAAATACGTCACATTTGAGAAGCTAAAGATACATATAAAAGGAACCTGAGCATTTTGAGCTGTCAAGAACTGGGAATTCTGCTGATTTTTCTCCTGATTTAGTTTAGTGAACAGACAGACAACTGTTTTATTCTGTGCATTAAAATGCCTGCCATCAATTTAAGGGTCAGTGGGTTTAAAAATGTTGATTATAGAGTTAGACTGTTATTTAGGTGTGGATCACTGGCTGTGCCATTAACTGAACCTGCTTCTTTTCATATCTATTAAACTAATCTTGGTATTCTATAGCAAGCTCTCTGTGAACAAGGGAAACAGGTTCATGGACTGTGATGGGCTGAAAATTGAAGATTGGACCACAAAAGTTACATTAATAGTTTGAAACATGAGCGTTGCTTTGTAATTAAGAGGGAGGAAAGGAGCTGAGGCCAAAGAACAAGGAGTACACTACACCTCAACAGATTCTGACCCAGAGCCTGACATTTATTTTATCATCGGCACAGTTTGTGGTGAGACTTTTATCAAATGAGGCCGACTGAGTTGCTCTGTTTTCCCTTTAATGGTCCGGACATGATGTATGATCAACGTCTATGAATGTGTCCGTTCTATTTTAGTTCAATCACAAAAACCTTTCCTGTGATCTCAGCCAATGTAACACACCCTCACAGCCTCGCAAAACCATATGAGTAATGAGATAAAGGGCATAAAGTAAGCAAACAGGGGAGGGCAGCGTGGCTGGTGCAGCAGGAGTGATAAGGGTGGATGAAAGCTAAATCTTTGGACAGAACAATGAGTACTGACAGCTAGAACTAGACCAATATATCGACAGATTAGTGCAGATATGTCATCAGTGTGTATATCGGTCAACATAGTTATTTACCAGAAAGCACCTTCAAGTAGGAACTACATATTGGCCCAGCATCGATATTAAAACATATTTACCTTGTTGACTATCATTGGCAAATATGATGATAAAATAAAACAGTTCAGCTATCTATATAATGAAGATTTATTTGTTTCACTGGCAAAAAAAGGGTTATAAATAGCAACCTAAATAAAATAAACAATAACAAAAAAAAACAATCAGCATCAGCTGGGGGTCAAAATGGTATTTTAAATATTTGTGTAAGCCCAGAACTTTACAATTCTGATAACTTTTTCAACAACAATCAACAACAAAAAAAGTTGGAATGTCACAAAAGATTAGAAAATGATAATTTATGTTATGTTATTTACATCCCAACATCTTGGGTTCAGAGGTTGATGCATACTGGTCACAATTCTTCTGCAAAAATCTGCATCAAGATTAATTGTTAATATTCAATTCTTATTGTATTAAAGAGTTTTTTAAACCCTCAAATATCAGCCAGCGTTAGGCTATTCTGTCAGCTAACGATGGGAACTTGGAGAGACTTAAAACGCTGCGATTGATGCCCTTAAGTCTCAATCAGAACGTCACTATAATTGCTCTAAATGTCTGCGATAGGTGCAGCTTATTGTCTTTATAACCACAGATACATGCATAACTAGAATTACTGCCTTGTGGTTGTATGCCACCTCCAATCAGCCACGTTGGAATTTACATGACTGTCCACAGACGTCTACCTGTCTGTAGCTACGCCAAAAGACAATGCTTCACATTTGGATGTTGCTTCAAAGAAACTTTAAATTCCTCACACAAATCTTCCATCCGTACAATCACCACAGCTTCAAGGTGGGCACCCAGTGTCAGTGACACCAATTCAGTAACCGACCAAATGTCTCCCCTGCTGTTCCCTGAATCACGGTGTTAAATAAAGGCCAGAAAAGTGGTCTTACAAAACCTAATGATTTCACAGTGAACCTTTTGATATAGAATAACATTTTATGTAAAATCTGACAGTATGAGAAAATGAATTCCGGTCAAAAACATATTTTGTGAATTCACAGTCACCTGGACCTTTGACCTCCAAAACGTAATCAGTTAATCCATGAGTCGAGTTGGAGATTTGTGCCAAATTTAAAGAAATTCTCTCAAGGCTTTCCTGAGATATCTTGTTCACAAAAATGGGACAAAGACAGGGTCATAGTACAGTGACGTTGACCACTGACTTCAAAATTTGTGACAAATCTGCAGATTTCCCTCAAGTTGTTCCTGAAAGATCACGTTCACAAGAATGGGACAGATGTGAGGTCACAGTGACCTTGACCTTTGATCTATGGCCTCCAAAATCTAATCATTTCATCCTCTAATCAAGGTGGACATGTGTACCAAATCTGAAGAAATTCCCTCAAGGTGTTTCGGATATAATGTGTTCACAAGAATAGGATGGACTTATGGACAACCTGACTACATAATGCTTCCGGCCTCGGCTCTTGCTGGCGCAGAGGCATAAAAACTTGTAGGAGTGAACAGAATTCTTCATTGGTAATTTGTTTCCTCAGTGAGTCAAAGCTCCAGTAAGAGGGCTTGGTTAGCTGTGGACAATCAATCTCCGTAAACACCTTCTGAGGAAAACCAGAAGAGGAAGAAAAACAAAGGTGTGGCGAGATGGCTGTCCTTCAGCTGTCTTTATCTGTGGAGTGCTGTAATCTGGTTACTGGCTGAGCCCAGGCAGCCTACACTGACTCATTACATAACACTGAGAGCTACAGCTGGGGAAGGAGGCTGGTCGCTGCCTGGCCAAGGAACGGAGGGAAACCAAGCCCTTTACCCGGTTCTTGCAAAGTTTCTCTCGGCTGAATGGATCAGTACAAAGAAACTGCTGCACAGAATGAATCTCTGCTATAGGACGTACTGCGTCAGTCCCTCCTGATATATAATGCAGAAGGGTTTTTCAAAAAAAAGGATCAGTGGACCCTACAGCCTTGGACAAGAAAATGCACAACAGAGCACAGCAATGCAGAATTCTTGCTTGGTATAGCATAATAAAATTCTATAAGGCTAGGCAATCCTTTTTTCTTACTGACAAAAAAGCCCATAAATATACCTTTTATGGCATAGAAAAACAGCTCTGCCTATGAAGAAAAAGAGGAAGATATCTCAGCCAATTTTGTCATTTTCTGCAACATCAGTTGTCCTCAAGGGCGACTGGATAAACCATGTGATGTAGGCACATTAATTTCCAAGGCCTTGCATAATGCTAAAGCATATGATAAGCATTGCATTGTAAATACCCCCTCCGGCTTATACGCGTCCGCGTCACATAGAGGAGTTTGCATAATAAGTGTCAGAAAAAATGCGTTTATAAAGCACCTTTAATTTATATGTTCATCATAGAAGTGAAAGAGCAAACGTTTGCCTTTAAATGAAAGCAAACAACACAAAATGTAAAGATTCTGCTAGCTTAGCGCTGCTAGATATTACTTCCTGTTCTGCTTGCAAACTGCTGCCTCACTAATTCTCCCACTCAGCTGAGCAGATGTGCTTGACCAGCACGGAGGGAGGGACTCTTGTTTTCAGCTGCTATTGGTTTACATCCCAGAAATCAATACAGTAAATTAGAGTGTGACCATTTCCCTGGACAAAAGGAAATATACTAGTAAACTGGTCTTTGGAGAAAAATCAATAGATCCCACTGAAGCGAAACACAACATCCACAGAGCTGCTGTTGACATGTGAATTATTGAAACTAGTGGACCATTTAAAATCCATTAGATAAGAAAATATACAGCTTTTGTCTTTGTTGGAGCAAAGAATCCAGATGCAGCTGCAGCAAGGGCTGGTTATCTTCTTCCCAAATATGGACATTCATTATCTTTCACCACTTGCCTCAGCCTACACTGTAAAAAGTGTCCAAGAACTTGCAAACAAGAGGGAATTCACGATTCAAAAAAGGAGGAAAAGATAAGCCTCCCTACACGGAAATTAAAACAGAAAATTCCTCCAGCAGGTATATTATGATTACTACAACGGATGACATTTTTTCAGTGTGAAACATGTAGTATTGCACATTCCAGCGCTGATGAAGGCCTGACCACCAGCTGTGGGCGTCTGTGTGTGTAATGCGTAAGACAACACCAGCCTGGATGCACACACAGCTGATGTCAGAGATTCCACACCATGCCTGCCCTCTCAGAGGCCATGCCACTTGAGCTGGTCCAGTCCAAAAGCTGTCCAGTCATCACACAAAAATTTGCCAAGTCCTGACTTCCCTCTCGCGGCCTCCCTGTCCGCTTGCTGGCTCAGAAACACCCAAACCTGATCCATGTGAACTCCAGCAACCAGCTCTTTTTCTTTTATGACAGCTCAAGGCAAAATAAGATGAGGTAAACAAGATCTACTTACGGATCATGAATTTGACCTCGGTTTTATTGTTTGGAGTGTAAAGAGCGAAAAACATGAGTAAACCTCAATAGCTTTGAACTACTGCGATTGAATGAAGTTAATCTGATCTAAAAATGCAACACCAGGATGAAGAAAAAAAGACATTCACAGTGGTTTGGCTCTTTCATTACTGTTGGTCTCGGGCTCTTCAATGCCCATTAGACACTGTGACTGCTGGCTTCTTGCATCTAAACCAGAGCAATAACAACTGTGAAAGCACAACTACAGTACCAGTGCATATAGAGAATCACCACCTAATCTCTGAGTTGCTGGATTTAGAGCAACCTCCTGTTTCAGATGGTCTAAAAATAATCCGCTCATAATCACAGTTTAAACATAGAAACATTGCACTGTGCAGTGTTTAAAAACCGCCAACAACCAACATTTAAACACAGTCGGAACAAAAACGCCCTGGTGAACGCCTAATGCCTTAATTAAAGACAATCATATATCGGTGACGCCATGTGCTCTCTTAAAGTATGACACACAAGTACCCGCCCAGTTTAGGCCTAATTTTCATTGACAAAAAGATAATGATATCCCTGAGGCCGCACTGTTCTCAACACAGTTAGGGCGGCTACCCATTAAAGACAGGATGTGCTCAAACGAGGCTAAATGTGACATAACTCATCTTCAGGTTGGGGTGCAAGAAAACATTGATACACTTGAGTATCAAGGATTTTTAATGCAAAGATTGACAGCAGACAGACTGGACAAAAAGTAGCGAAATACAACAAGATTGTGCTAAACACAAATCCGCCATTATGATTGTATAAAAAAATAAAGGATGGATATGACTCTTTTTAATGTTCATTTCTTTTTTCTAAAAAAGTAAATCAAAACACAAATACTTTGACTTTTAAACCAAACCAGCTCCATAAGACTAGATTTTTAAAACCCCTGCAACATATCCCCTTGCTTATAGTATCACAATGTATCACAATATACTGAATTGTAACCCCTGTATTATGATCTGCTTCGTATCACCAGATTCTTCCCAACATGCAGCCTTATCTTCTGGAAAATTTGTTCCGGGGAAATGGGACATGAATTCAGACAAGACCTAGTTACTGGGAGAAGTCGGACTGCTTCATAGTGCTTCCCTTCAACCTAATGTGGACTGATATTCACTGGAGCAAAGTAATAACAGCCAAGTTCAGCCAGCTGAAATGGGCAGTATTAGCTTCTGAGCCCAAGTGTTTATCAGAGTGTCTGAGAGCTGATGTCATGGTGCAGCAGTGCATGTAGCAGAGATTTCTGAACTCACTTAGTTCACCAAGTTCGCTAAAATGCGGCACAATGCATCAATGCATCTTACTTTTTAGAGGAGAAAAAGCTTGTTCACAACTTCATTTTAGGGCAAAACTTTATCCCATCACCATGAATGCACCGCTCCATATGGATACAAGGAAAGCAACAACTTTTTGTTGACCAAATAAATACACCTAATTTTCCCTCTAAAACAGGATGTGTTTCATTTAACAACAGCTGGTGATTTCCATAGTTCCTACAATTCAGGCCTGAGAATAATACAGGTAAAATGATATATTATTATATGTCTCTCTTCAAAAGTAATAGATACTCAGTCATTTAGGTTTTAAAATCTATGAACCGAAATATCTCTGACACATTTAAGATATTCCCCAAATGTTGCTTTTTTTTAAATAACAGGACTTCGTTAAGTTAAACACCCTAAATGAGTGGTGGGTTGACTTGGATTTAACAATATGCAGAGAAAATAGCATTTCAATTAAAACATTATGTGACAATTATTCTAATTAGAATTACATTTATATGCGTAAGCTGTAAACTTTGCTTTATTTTCTTCTTTTCTGTCCCGTCTGTTGTGCTGGTTTATTAGGAGGTCTATCAAAGCTGGCCTCAGAGGTTCCTCGTCTGTGCCCCGAGCATGTCACTGCAGTCAGGCCCAGTAATCACCAGCCAAGGAGTGCTAATTAACAGCCGCATGAAGCAGGCTGCTGTAGACAGGGCTATAGGGGACTATAAGTGGCATTCCCACATTCCACACAGAGACCACATTACATTGTGCACAGTGTGAGTGCGGTGGACATCTGAAACAGCAGAAAATGTAATGAGGGTATTTGATCCTGAAAGTGAGCGGGGGGAAGTGGAAGCTAATCCGCTATCAATGCATACTGTTTTGGTGATGTGCACAAAAACAAAAACCAGAAACAGGATATTAAGAGCGACTGCTGCAGAGAGCATCCAGTGCAACGAGTTGTTCTGCCTCTGAAGGACAGCAGCATAGAGGTAGATGGATATACTGCTTCACTCTGTGAGCATTATGTGTTGGTTTCAGCATTCCAGAAAGCTGCCAACCTAAACTCCAGACTCTGTGGGTGAGAAGTCCTCGTTCAGCCCTGGCGGTCTCTTTATCGATTTCTAGCCTTTGTGAAGAAACACAAGCCTCTGCATCCATCTGCACACTGCTCACCTATTTATTAGCACTAAGCCTCTACAGTAACAGCTGAAATTATCCAAATAATCAAAGTGTGTTGTTCACAGTTCTAAGGAATCCCACCAGGGTCATACATGTCAAAATGTATAGTGTCACATTAAATCCAGGCACTTACAGTTAAAAGCATCTACACTCTCGTAATATTTGGCAAATAACTTAGTTTTCACAAATGTATTGATGCAATTTATATCAAAAACACCCACAAAAGACATGAATCTTTATATTTTTTGTCAACATTGTGCAAGCCAGTGAAATTACCCTCTATAATGTTCTTGGGCATATTCATAAATTAAACTATATACTGGCAACAAATTGTGTTTCTGGGTTTGCAATGATGCCAAAAGATCCTTTTTGCTTGGTGTACAAACAATGAGCTTGTTATTACATAATTCACATTTAGGAGGCAAGCGAGGTGACTCCTGCTTTAATTTGCATATTAACCCTTGAGGAACATGAGACATTTCCTCGACACCGCATTGAATGTTAGGCTCCGCTGTTTCAGAATGAATTTAATTTGTTCCACTCATGCAAAACAACATGAGCTAGCTGTAAGAGGGACAGTAGTTTTTTAAAGGGGGTTGAATATTAAGACAGAAAATGGAGCGACATGGCATCCAAAAGACTGATTCAAATGTTCAAGATCTCCTCCTGCTAAGTCAGCCTGAATGTGAAGCCAACCAAGCCGAGTGAGATCTAAAGCCAGTGGCTAAACAAGCACCAGCCTCTGCAGGCGGGCAGCACTAATGCTCATGTGAATCCCCACGTGCTGCAGGCCAGGCCCTGTACGCAGCAGGGTGACTTCACGTCACTCCCTGTGTGATGTCATCATGGGTGACAGGCTCCTCATCAGGGCTGTGTGTGGGATTACTCCCGCTGTCCTGGATCAACAGGGCAGGGCGGGGAGGGAGGGACTGAAGTCTTCTAGTCTGCACAGGAAACTACACTTCTGTCCACAGGCCAAAGTGGCATCGAAATCTCATTATTCACTAGAAATGGTGGCATGCTTCGGCGATACCGGGTGAATTTATCAACTGTACGAGACACTCTGACAGCTACCAGCAGCCAGTCTAACCCTCCTGTGCCTCTGTTGATTTACAAATCCATCAGCTGTCGATTGATTTCTATAGTTTCCTGTCTTGTAGAAATACTCTGAAGCAACTATTACATGGATTCAAGCCATGTGTCAGCTCTAAGTGAGGTTTTGCAAAGATCACATGAATATATGCATTCTCAAAGCAACACATCAAATAATCTGCAGGCTAGGACTGTGCGTTATCATATCCTTCAAGATAATATTAATGTTATAATAAATGGTCATATCATATCATTGTATTAATTTATGACTAACATTGCTGGCCAAAAAGATAACAACTCGTGTGAAGGAAAGTGTGGAAGGGTTTGGATATAAAAAGGTCGGTCTACAACAAATCATAGCAACAAGTATGCAATGTAAAAATAAGATAATGGCAAAAGAGGGCAGTACAACAAATTAATTTTAACCAGATTTTACATACTTGATGTGCCAAGAGAGCAGCAGATTTTTTTCAAGTTAAAACAACCAACAAGATTTTACATTTTTCAGGATTTGAATAGAAAAATGTCTACTACCTGCAATATCATGACATTATTTCAAGGCAAAGTACCCAAGTTCTGCTTGATATAGCATGCAACGTGAAGTGGTCAATCTTTGCAGGTGTGCTTGCTATCTTAATTTATTCTATTTAAAAATTGACACCTTTTTATTGAATGAAGTAATTACGTGATTTATCAGCTGTATGTGCCAACATTTCTGACAGGGCAGATAAAATAGCGAGTGTTTTTTTGGCTTGGTGCAACTATAATCATCATCAGCTCCCCACCCTGCACTGCATGAAGAGGAGGGAAAGGTGAAGAGCATAAAGTAACCGATACAGCAGGCTCTCATTACCATAGCTTCTCTTGTGGGAGTGGCATTTCATGCTGTATAGAATTAAGGCGGCTCAGTTTGTACCATAAGGCTATATCTTCCCTCATATAACAGTTCAACCCTGCTTTACAGTCACTTCTACAGTATTAATAACTGTGTGAATTATTTGGAGCGCCCTGAAGCTCACCTGGAGGGCGTGCACCCCAGGTATCAGGGTTCAAACTTTGCTCCCTCTCTCCCTGCCCTCTTTTACTGTCTCTCTTCAATTAAAAGGCATACACACCCAATTATCCAAATATAGAAACAAAAGACTTGAGTGATGGCCTAATCTCCACAACATGTTATTCACAGTGAAGCAGTTGCTGGCACCCCAGGTAGATGCCTCAGCTCCATGTCCCTCCACCCTGACACAAACAGCCCGAGGCACTGGCTGGTTGCTGTGTCACAAGACTGGCAGGCAACCAGCCATGCTGGGGAGGGTGGGGCTCCAAGGAGTTTTATGAGTTGCTGTCTGGACACAGAGGCCTCTCGGAGACAAGCCACCTATTGATCCCCGTCTCACTGTGGCACTGTGGGGACGAAAGGTAGTTTTCTCTTTCGTATCACATCTGCTCCTGTCTTTTTGAATGGCGCCGCTGCTCAGATAAGAGCACAGATGCATGGCCGTATGGATGCAAGTTCATTTCTACATTCTGAGTGTAATGAACTCTGCACAGTGCCCTCGGAGAAGCAGAAGCGAGGCGAAGCACGCGCTGCAAAACTGAGCGGAACATGTAAACTTGACACAAAAGTCGTGTTTGTCCTACTAACCTGAAGAAGCACTCATCTACTTACTTATTAATCTGACCGTGTTTGAGGGATCCTATGGGAATACCTCTAAGGCCAAATGGGCCCGGCTCTGAAACTGACACTGGATCGCTGACACACACACACACACATATATACATACACACTTAGAGAGCAGCTGTTTAGGGGAGCCCGGCGAGAGACGAATTTAAATTTTCATGCCCTCTGCGTTGCTGAAACAGCATGGTTTCACCCTGTGAAACACTATATACACACACCAAGGCAGCCGTAGCTGTCTGGCACATAAACAGTTAACAAGATTCATGCTAAAGACATTAAGGATATGAGAGGATATGAGAGATAGTAACATAAAACCTTTGAGAGAAGTCATACGCCAGACGTTTCCCACAGAAAAGCCAAACAAGTTTAACTAACTGCCTGCTCTGTGAAACTATAAACTGAGGCTCAAAGTAGTTCATTGCTGCTCTACCCTCTATTGTGTAATCATATAACTTTGCTATGTGTCACATCAAAACAGTGCAGAGATACACTCACTGCCACCAGGTCGGACCACTCTATGACTTCGAGATGATAGCTGTATGACAAACCCTTCTCCACAGCTGTTACAAGTGCCTACACTCTACTGATAATTTAAGATAACAGTGAAAACATTTTACCATTCTCTGTCTTATCTGTATCGTTTTCAGCCGAGGCTACTGTGAAATGCTTACCGCAGCCCATTTGAATGCTGTCTGAGATCTCTGTATGATAAGCTGAAAACAGCAAGCCACACATTTTCATTTCGATGAACATTCAAATCGTTTTAAGCCAATCACAGTGCAACAAAGACATATAAAAGATTCTGCCTTGTTCTGTATCACTGGCAGTAGGTTGTGAATGGATTTATCTACTTGTGCACTGGCAGATAGAGCCATTCAAGCACGCTGTGCACTGTGTTTTTTGCCGTGTTGACTGGCAAATGATATTTTAGCATTTACACCCTGCCAGTTTGGAATCTGAATTGCACAGGAGAGGATGCTACACCCTACTTAAAATACTTGCCTGAGGTGCTCTCTGTGCTTCTGTATGCTTCAATATTTTCCTTGAAGTGTTGAAGACTTGCATAATACAGCCTGACAGTGCCACCTCACACACCTTTTACAGATATGATGCACCAGGGTATGAATATCTTTTTCATCTTCTAGCCACAGTGTATGGTGGATCCCTGAGGTGTAATATAATGCATAAGCAGGTGGCTGATGAGCTGCCACTGTGACGGGTAGAACAGGCAAACCTACCACTTACATTTACTAGCATTAAGCTGGCAGTTCAGTCTAACTTTCCACACTTGCTACTGATCAACAGTCCTCTTGGCAGCTGCCGGGCAGTCGTTTGTGTGTACCGCATTTCAAATCACTCTACACAGCCACTAGAAGAAATAAGTACAGGTGGGAGGTCTGGATGCACTTTATTTTCCCACTACACAATACCTAGCTCCTTTAAATCCCATCAACCTCGCAAGTGGAGGTTTCTACTCACTGCTGCCTGGATATATAGCTTTTCTAACAACATAAACAGTCCCTGCGGGTCAGGTGCAGTGAGGAACTTGCACCTCTTGTCCTACTTCTCATGTTGACTGTCTGTGCTGGTGTCCCAGCAAACAAAAGAGTCCACAAATACAAGACCTGAATAATTCAAGGCAAAGTGTAATGCAACCCTCTCTCGTCGTGTTGATGTGGGAAATGACGGCAAATAACCCAAGTCCTAGTTTCAAAACGAGCACGACAGGGAGTGAACCGAGTGAACCAGCCAGCTCAGGCAGCAGTCACACATATCTGGCTGCAAGGTTTGAGAAGAAATCATCTCTGCTGACTTTACTCACTCGATCAGGTTATTAACGTCAGCTTAACGAAACCGCTTATGTATTATTCTAAGTTAGAAAATAGAGTTTAAACTCCAACAACTCCCCCCCATCTGGTGATTTAAGTAAAGGTTACATCACACATGCACCTTAAATATAAACCGGGCTCGGATGTTGTGAATCGTGACTGCCAGATATTAGAAAGCAAGCTCTACAATTTAAGTTAATTCGTAAGGCAAAAAAGCACATATGACAAGTGGACAAATCTATATCTCAAACCCCATTCAATACAACTTTAAAAATGCAATGTTTAACCAGCCCAGCTATAGTTGACAGCTCACAAAGCTAATGTAATGTCTGTTCGTCAACCTGCTCAGTAAATAGATGCATATCAATGCTACTGATGATGGCTTGTCCTAAACTCAGAGCCAGCTATTATGGCTACGACTATTCTTTGAAAACAAAAATATCAACGAACAATACACATGCTTACATAAACGCATTTGAGGCGTTCAAACGCATGGGATTCATGCACCGTTTACACTCCCCCTAATAACTTTATTTCTCACGCAACTGGTCATTTAATCACGCCTTTAGGAAACTAGAATATGTACGCATGAATCCCCCCTACAAACAAGTGTTTATTTTATTTCAGCAAGTAGACCGAACCGTAACGGTTAGGCTAGCAAGTGGCTACTTCAAGCCTGGCTAATCAGCAGCTAACGTTAGCTAGTAGCTAGAGTATCCCTTTACTGCTTACCTTCAACGGCCTCGCAGATGTTTTTGTCATCGTCCCATTTAGTTTTCCTGCGTGTACCAACTTGTGAACACCCCACGCGTTTCCAGCACCACTAATTCCTAACTTTTTCACATCTTCATAGGTGGAACTACGCGTAAAATCCCAAACCGGACCACCAGCGACAAAGTAATTTCTCCACCACTTACAACAACAACGTCAACCGAGAAGTTGAGCCCGCCCCCTCGCGAAGAACCAGCCAATCAGAGAGAGGAGTCTATTTTATTGGCATTTAGAAGAACCAATGGTCATTCT
Source organism: Serranus cabrilla (assembly GCA_903364295.1). Lineage (NCBI taxonomy): Eukaryota > Metazoa > Chordata > Actinopteri > Perciformes > Serranidae > Serranus > Serranus cabrilla. Next base: position 564,791 of record CAFUXE010000113.1, on the reverse strand, counting down.
CGGGGTCTTTGACTGATGCTCCCCAATTGAGTAAACACCAAATGAGAACGACAGAGTACAAAACATTCGTTTGCCAATTGGCTGCAGAAAAATAAAGGGCAAGGGGTTTTGTCCAAGTAGCCTATGAGTGTGGCACTCATAGTCCAGAGTGACAGGTGCTTTGGAGTTGACAAAATAGCTGGGGCGGCACCATTGCCTGGTGAGGTCATCTGGTATGATGTAAACTCTACGTCATTAGCTGGGCTAAATAAAAACACACATCAGGGCACGAGTGTACCTTTTAAAAAGTTTAATTTTCCCCAAGTAATATAAAAGAAAATACAACAACAACATTGAGAAAACTGAAACAACATTTTTGAGGGAACCACAAACATGCACTACCTTCAGGTTAAATGTAAAACCAGTTTCAATGACAGAGCTGAATGGGTATCCTTTCGCATTGTACAGCAGCTTAAGCAATCTACAAAAAACTAAAAAATGCTGCTGCTGGGCCACTTTATTGTTTTTTTAAATCTCTTAATAAGAGAATTTCCTTATTTCAATATTTAAAAGAAATCAAGCCATACAACTGTTACTCAAAGATATTGTACAAAAACTGAATTTCTTAGGAGAAGATGAGGATTATTAACTGCCTGTCAGAGTGACAGACACCGCCTCAACGCCGCCTCCTGTCCGGACTTCTGCTACGTCTCCGGCCACCAGTCCTGTGGAAAAACAAAATCCAGTTATGGCTTGTTCTATAAAAAAAACTACATAAATAAATACATTTTAATCACTTTTAGATAGCTTAAATGACAGCTGGGGGAGAGAAGATAAAAAATAAACATTCCAGTAACAGTGAAATGTTGACAACACTCCCTTTACCGGGAACTTACTTTCACCACAGCCAAACACACACAGATAAACATAAACACACACGCCCCTCACCTCCTCTTGTTCTTGGGGGGCCCTCTGACAAAACCCCAGTCAACACTGATAGGCTGGCCCATCATATCCTGCCCGTTGAGCCCTTCCATGGCAGCCTGGGCCTCTTTGTATGTCTCATACTCCACCAGTGCATAACCCTAGGAACAGTCATCAGAACAGCATGTGAGTCATGGCACATTTATGGCATAATTGTTTGGGAATTTGGCTACAATTTAAATTTACAACACAGCACAAAACAGGACTGCTTGTTCCTCAGTAACCTCATATTTCAGGCACACGTTTGATACAGCCCGGCTGAAACCAGCGTGGACTTGGCAAACGTTTGGAGTAAGCACAAAAGCTCTCGATACATCTTATGTCTTTGCCTGAAGAATTGAAAATATGGCCAATAAAATGCATGAGATAGTTGGTAAATCATGTTAATCTTCAAACAGCCTCTAATTAAAACAGACATTGTTGATATTTGACTGTCTTTTGCCTGCAACTCTTTCTCCAGTCATTTCACTTTGTTCTTACTTCAGTTTTAAAAACAATGCTGCCACCTTGTGGCTTAGACAGAAGTTGAAATATTCTGTACATTTAAACAGCAATGGTAAAAGTGTCTACATTAGTGGACCATCCTGCATAAGGGGGAAAAAAACAACTGAACATTTAATAACCCTTCAGGAAACCGGCATAAATGTGCATTAATTCCCCCTGCAAATAATCGTTATTATAGTGCATGTATAGTGTATTATATCTCAGTACATAGACATGTAATCGTTTGGCGAGTAAGTGGCCCTTGTTGCATTGCATCCTTTCCAGCTTTTAAATGAGTAGTCAATGACTCTAATCTAATAAATATTTCTTTATCAAGTTCAGCAAATGTCTCCTCAAGGTGCTGAAAAAGAATGTAATGTGGCTTATTTCAGTTACTCCGTCTCATTTTCAGTTAATTTGGTTGCATAGAGCAAATTCAACTGGTTCTGCAGCACAAGTGATGGAGCTGGAGCTATGTTGACTTTGTAATAAACTGAAAATAAGTAAAACTTTCCGGGAAAGAAACCTGGTTTATTGAGTAAACTTGCTTAATGGAACAGGCCTCTGGCTCTGTAAATATGAAACAAACAAAGTGTCTTGGAAAACTATTCCAGCCAGTGCACTGTGCAAAGGATGGGGAAAGGCAGCTGGAGTAGGATGGATTGAAAAGGAGCACTGATGAGGCTGGTGTAATTGTTTGGGTGCTGAGTTTTTTTTAAGAATCACTCACTCCACTTTTAAATCACTCAAATAAAAACTATAGTGTAAAAACAGAAAACAATAGCAAAACAGCAGTGACAATAAGGTTAGGTTGTAAAGAAAAGGCATTTATCTGCAGCTTGACTTTCTCCCCATTAAATAAAAAAACATCCCGGAAGCAATACTTGTGTGATTCAGAGAAACTTGGGCAGTTGTTCAATATCCTTGTTGAGTCAACATGACGTTTGGAGCTTCTCTCAGTGTAATTTTAGCCAAAGCATTAAAAACAAACATTTGGCACATTGGATGGCATTCTGTTTTGGCTTTGAACTTGTCGCACAATGCTTCGTGGTGTCACCATAAATGGTCAAACAAACTAGTTGTGCTGCCAAGTGTTGTGCAAACAGTTGCAGGGAACTATTAAAAGAATACATGTTTGTGCTTCTAATCATCGTTCTTTCTTAGACAACTAAAAGAAATGTGTTTCCTTCTTTAATCATTCTTAAGTTTGGCAGGCTGACTGAATCAGTCCCCTCAGAGCATCCACTTCACAGGAAGGGGGTGTGTGTGAAACCATAAAGTAAAAATATGATTAAACCATCTTAAATTATGTAACATTACCTATTAGATTATCTATCAATTGTCTTCATAAATTGTCAATAGTGTCTAATTTGTCTTTAATACACTGTATCTTTGGCAGTGGAACTACTGCCCTGCACGTGTGTGTACTTGCAATGCTGACACTTAAATATTTTGTTCAAAATATTTGAGCTGTCTTGTTGATGCCATAATAGCAAGCATCAACAAGACAGCTCGTTATTTTCGAATCTGAGCAATTTTATATCTAACAACAGGCTTTCTCGCATTGACTGAGCAGAAAACTGCACACAGGATAGTTTGCAGAACAAGGTGAGGTATACTTTGAATAATTAATTATATTGAGAAAGTAAACAGCAATAGCAATCTATTAGAGCAAACAAGTGGCCCAGAGGGTGTAGCAAAGGAAAATACTAAATAAACAAAAAATGAAAGACACCTTGAAACCTGCGAGCATGCTAATGATGTGTGTTCATCTGTCTCACCTTAAGGTAGCCTGTTCTGCGGTCAAGGTTGAGATGCAGGTTCTTGATTTCTCCGAACTCTGAAAACTTGTCGTGGATATCTTCCTCTGTGGCCTCTTCATGCACACCAGTCACAAACAGGATCCAGCCCTCCACAGCTGCGACAAGAGAAGCCATCAGGGGTCAAACAATTAAATATTAGAAATACACTAATGATACAAGTAGAGTTATGTGTCGACAAGCTCTCCCCTTATATGCAGAATATTCAAATAAACAATGTTTTCCTCAACATAAAGCCTACTGAGCTCTTGGTTATGCTCTGCATTTAACAATTAATTTGAGTCGCAGCTGCATTTTTCAGGTTCCCTACATATTTTCTAAAGTCAAATTCAAGCACTTTTCAAGAACTTTCAAGTTGCATTTCAAGCCCTTACAGCTCTGGTAAATAGATATTTATATATAGTACATGGAGTTGACATAGTATGCTGATTACTTCACTTCTTCATCACATTAAATTAGGTGCGATTGTGCTATAGACAACCCAAATTATGTTACATGAGAGCACCTATTTGTAAGTAGGCTTGCATCCCATATAACCTACATTTTGATGTTTTTTCAAGCACTTTATTCAAATTACAAGCAAAGTTAAAAACACTACATTTAAATTAAAGTGTGTAAATATTTTCATCACCTGTAGGAAAAAAACCTTGCATTTCTTTCTAAAAAGCTACGTTCAGAACATTAAAAAAAATGCACGGATACTTTTGGGTGGCTAATAATCATATTAGACTGTTGTATTATCTTAACCAAAAGTCATCTTTAATATGAACTACAACACTTACATCTCTGAGGGCCTGGCTCGTCTCCGTCCTGCTCCACAGTATCATAATCCTCTTTGATCCTGGATCTGGCTCCTTCCTCTGAAAACAGCCACAGATAAAAAATATTTAAAAAAAAACACTGCTGACCAGCCTGACAAACTATTAAAAAGTTGCAGTATAAAATTACATGAACAAATTTAGCTCACCTGAACCAAAGCCTCGTCCTTTCCTCTTCTTTGCTTTCTCCTTCAACTTGTGGATGCTCTCTGGGGAGGAAAAATTAAACAAAGTCAAAATCTATTCATGCTGCTACATCTTCGTTACAACTTTAACAACAAGCTAACTGTATTAATACTTGCAATTACTACAAACTGTGTACATAGCTTCCCTATAGTCAATTATAATTGTAGCTATAGTTAAACAAAAGCTCATTACACACAGGAATTTACGGAAGTTTAAACATGTATGGCCTGTAAGTTAAGAGCAGTTTTGTCAGTTTATCTTGCTGTTAGCCGCTAGCTAACGTTGCATCGTATTCAAACATGCTAACGGCGGCTAACGACACGCTGAGTTTGTTTAAGTTATAGTTTAAGATATACAAACCACGCTCTTGAGTTTTGGAAACTTATTTAAAGAAGAATGTTTTGTTTGAAAAAAGGGACCTTTAGAGTTTGCACGACCGTTTGAATGAAGCACCAGTGCGTTGTTAGCTCCATATTAGCATGTTAGCATTTCTCCGGCCTGCTACCACGCACTCAGACAGTCAGCAGCTTTTAGAGCTGCGGCCTTCTAAACGAAGACCTCGATATTTACACATTATTTTAACGATAAAGTTATGGAGCATATGTCACCAGTGGGTTTACAAATTATTATTACCATCACCATCCTCGTCCATAGGAAAGTCCTCGCCTCCCGCTTCATGAAGATCCAACACGTCCGCCATGATGTCTGTGTGTGTACGCGACTGACTGACGCAAACTGCGTACGCAAAAAGAGGAAACAGGCTGGCGCAAGTTGCCAGAAAAGGTAAATAAGTACAGTAAAACAGAAAAAGTCCAATAAATAATGATATATGACAGAAAATACATTGGCTACTAGTTTGCTAATCATTTCAGTAATTTATGAAGATTTAATGGAGAAATTAATAAGCAGATTGATCTATAATGGCAATTATAATTAGTAAAGAGTACGACCCAAAGTAGTTAACATAAAGCTCCACCTCAATTTTACATGTTTTTATCAATGCATGAGCAATAATAATCTAATAATATATAATATTATAGTCTTTTTGCCTAAATACTTTTACTTTAAATGCTTACAGAACATTTACTTGAGCATACTTTTACTCATATAAAACCACAATTTTGCTTTATTTGTGCATGATTTGCAGGTGCGTTTTTGACCTTAATGTGAGACTTATTACATCCATGCACCACTGAACTATTTCCTCTCGACCTGCCACAGATTTTCATGTTTCCACATTTTGTTAAAGTATTAAGTTGACCAGCAGAGGGCTCTCACACCTCCACACAGGCTCCGTGTTGAAGCTGCATGTTGTAGAGACGCTCAGCTGGAGAATTTATCGCCATCTGGTGGTGAAATGGATGAACTTCAGTACAGACTGACAGATGAGCCTCATGTTTTAAAACATGAAGTGAAGATGTGCTGGAAATCTCTGTCTTATTTTCATCTCCAAACATGATGAGTGTAAAATCGATTGGAGGGTCTGTACAGCACCTTAGCTGGGATATCAAAATCAGAATCATCTTTATTACAA
>CAFUXE010000113.1:528549-552008 GCA_903364295.1 Serranus cabrilla | reverse complement strand
TCTTCACCATACGTCAATAATGATCAATAATTTAACATTAATAGCAGCGTTTTGGACATCTGGAGTCAGCTTTTGAGGGAGGATGTACAGTCAGTTGTTTTTTACTGGCACTTTGCCATTTTGTTAATGCTTTAGCTGGACATAAATACTGATGGAGACATGCAGCGTTACAGGGATGGACACACTTTGCAGTGGAAAACTCACACTGACATATTCAAGGCTTGATTTATATCAGAGAAAAAGCACTTTGGCTTTAGGTGTTATACCAACACATCACCCTATATATTTGAATTATCACATATTTATGCCTTAACATTAAAAACAACATATGAAGAGAAATAAAAGGTTTTATCTTCATATATGTTCATTTTCATGACAAGTTCAGCTTATTTTTCAGTTTCAAAGCATGTTTTCTTTTCTCCTGATAGAATAAAAATGAAAAAATTAATCTTTCCGTCTTTTCTGTTGCCGCCTAAAGAAAATTAGACTCGTTATTTTTGCATTCACAGCTCTACGTTTACCATTTATGCTGAATTTCACAGTGTGAACAGATTCCTGACCGTGAACGCCGAGTACGATGTGAGTATTTACTGAAACTTGATATCCTGTCGGCCAACAGTGCTGCCATCTCCTCAGACCCTCTACACAGACAACCCTGTGTGTTTGTGTGTGTGTGGACCGCACAGACACAATGAAACCTGATCTGCAAGTGTGTGTGTGTGTGCTGACATCTACAGTACGTCAGTGTGTGTGGTGTGTTTGCCAGTGTGAGCTGTGCATGTTGGTAGATTATCGCCTGTTTGTGTGCATGTTTTAAATCAAAATGTGTGTGAATTATTTTCACGAGAATGATGAAGAACCTGATGTTTTCAGGATCTGTGTGCAGGTTTGATGTGAAAAGCAGGGACGTGGAGACAGAAAGGACCGGTCGCACAAATGAAAATCAATAAGAGAAAGCGGGTGACACTGACACACAATGATAAGACCGTCATGAATGAAAGGGAGAAAATGTGTATTTGGATTAGCAGAGCAATAAACAAGACAGAAACAGGAAATACTGAAAAAGGCGATACAGATATTCTCGGTATGTCTCAGTCGAAACAATAAAAACACACAATATAATGAGCGACGCGCTGATTTCTCTGAAGGTAAAATTGTTGGCACTTACCATTTCTGAATTAGGCACCTGGGGTCATCCACAAGGGCGTCGATTGCAGGCGCACAAAAAAAAGAGCAATTTTCACTGCACAAAGAGAAAGCGAGGAGTCAAAAAAATTGAACTCTTGAATTCACAAAAAGGATTTTTTTTTCTAAATGTATGTCAGCTGAGAGAAAAGATGCTAAAATGCTTTAAGGTGGAGAGAATAAGAGCGGTGAAGGGGGCCGATCTCTAACACCCGCCGGTTAAAGAGTCGATGTTGGCCTCTGAGGAAAAAAAGGGACACAGTCTGTCTCCAATGGCCAGTGGAGAACACTGATAGATATGTTTTTGCTGGCATGGGTTATGTTTTTACTCAGAACTGACAGACAGACAGCCCCCATGCACACAGGTGCTATTCAAGGAAACTGTGTAAAAGTGACGTCACGGAGAAAAATCTAGCCCACAAACCTTTTCAGCACTCAAGTCCCGCCTACTACATGTTGCTCTGTTCATATTTTTCACATTTTCTCCTTTTTTCTCCTCTCTCTCTTCACTCTTTGTCCGCCTGTCTTTGTGGATTTTTTAATCTCACTTTCTGCTAAAAAAATTCATTTCAAATATGAAGACATAAACACACATCTGCTGCAACAGAAACAGCCTTACAGGCGTCCTTTATCTGTTACAGTCTCCACCACACACACACACACAGGCGCGGTATAGGTCGAACACGCTGCACTATATAAATCGTTCAGTGTTTGTTTTCATTTTGCTGAATGCACAATACGCTCTGATGTGCTGTTTGTGTGGCTTTTGCAAATATGCGCGGCTCCTGATGTGAAACCACCAAATGAAGCTTTCCCCCAATTTTCATAGCCCTCCAATTTGGAGCGAGGCCGTCTCTCTCTCTCTCTCTCTCTCTCCCTCTCTCTCTAATGCTGAAACACCACTTTGTGAAATTACAGTACAATTTTGAAAAGTAGAAACAGGCAGCAGGCAATTCAGGTGCTCAGCCTCCGCAACAATGGAGTGCCGGCCTTGGTGAGGGTTGCTAGGAGATGGAGGAAATACAATGGCCTCCCCTGAAACCAAAGGCCCTTAAGTGGACTGACAGGAGTGAAAGCACACATACACACACACACACGCACTCACAAAATAGAGCGATGCAGGGGAAAAGGAGAGTGTAAGTGAAGCTGTGCACCTCTGTGTGCAGACGCTCGACCGAAATATTGCAGTTGCTGTTTGGAACATGAGGGATTCGACTGAACCGGGTTTTTTATTTTGGCAGCACACACCAGAAAAAATAGAGTCCTGGACATGTGGAAAGATACATGCATGTACTGACGGCTTGTTCTTGTTTTTGTGGACGGCGTGGGACCACCTGATAGTGGTGGATAATGTTTCAGACGGAGCGATGTATTGACCAATCACATGGTCAATAGAACAACAATCAGTGGCTGCTCACGTCTGGCGGCCTGTCTGCCTCTCCATCTGTCTGCTCATTTCTTCGTCCATCCCTCCATCTTTACATTAACTGTACGTTCTTCTCTCTGCTGCCACGTGGCCCCGAAAGGCTGCTCGCAATGTTAGCATTTCAAACTACATAACGATACACAGGATGCACAGGTATCAACATTAGAGAGGCTTTTTTTCAAAAATAAACAGAACAATAACATTAATGACAACATAGGGCAAAAACATTAACATAACTGTATGGTATGGCAAACATATATAAATATATATATAAAAAGGTAGTGCAGAAAAAAGAAAAAAAAAGAAATTATTTATAGGTTGTCTGATGGAGGTAGTGTAAAAAAACAATATTATAAACAAATAAAAAAAATAACAAATAAAAATAAAATAAATTACATAAGTAATAATAATAATACAAATACTAATAAATCACCACAAAACAAATTAAGAACCAGCAGCAATGACAATAATTATTTTTGGTTGTCTGAGGTATATATATATATATATGAATGGCAAGTTATAAAAAGTGTTAAAAGTGTAAAATTAAAACTGTCTATTAATGTTATATATGTATATATAACGTCTGCTGCCTAGCTCCCACATTAACGTAAGTCGTTTTATTATTAGCTGCAGATTAATGATAACTTAACAGATGCTAACATTGCTATCGGCTAATTGCTAAAAGTTAAACAGCTAATGTTAACGTGTACCGCTAATGTTTATAACTGTCTAATAATGAATTCAATTGAGTTAAGTAGTTAAAAATATATTTCCAATGTGTGAGCAGCTGTTTATCCACAGATTCATATTTATAATTTACATATCCAGATGTTGATGAAACAATAAGCTGTTGATTCTGCTGCATTGGTTGATTGTGATGCTGACGTGATGCAGAACAAACACTTGTTGTTGTTGTGAAGCTGAGCATTGATAACAGCCGAGTGCTGCTGACAAGAGCTATCCGTCTCCATCCTGCTGTCTCATTTTATTAAGAGTGATCTAACCGCCGAACATTGAAATTCCCCGTAAACTCCGACGTGTTGCTCCTTGAGATGTTTAACAAAGTTTGTTGTGCTACTTGACTTGGCTGCCACCACTTTGTAGCATTCCTTTCAAATAAGCTTGTTGACATTTTTTACCTTCCCCTGGTCGTCTGCCTCATGAGCAAAAGTTTTCTGCACAGCACTTCTACTTTTTTCATTTTCGACCACAAGTGGTCTCCTGTCCTTCAGCAGCAGCTCCTGATGTTTGTATCCATACTGTTGAAAATGAGAATTTAATCCGATACTAATTTTTTATATAATTTAGTATCCGAGCATCGATTTTCTTGGACAACCCGAGTCCCCCAACATCCATCCATCCATCCATCCATCCAATCAACCAATCATCAACATGTCCATCTGCACAAGGTTTGCAATAAAAAAAATAATAACTATAATCATAAAATTGGCTTGAAATTGTATGCCGTTTAACAATGAAATCAATCAAATCCCCCAAACTATAAAGCTGGAATAAGATTTATTTAGTCCTCTTTTTCAGGCAAAAACAAAGTCAACCATAGTTATACTGGTATTCTTTCTTTATTATTAAAGGAAGAAAAATGTTTTTGGAGGTATTAGGAACTTTGTCCTCCCTGCTGGAGGGGCGCGCTGGCGTCTGATTAACAGCTGCTGGCAGGTTGAGCTCCAGCTGTTAGAGGAAATGAGAGCAAAGGTAAACGAGCTTTCACTGAAGACTGCAGGTCAGATCTACAGCGTGTTGTTAGCAGGGGTATTAAATGGGAAGGACCACACCTGAATTTTAATGGAGCAAAGCAAAAGTGCCAGTATACCTGCCTTCACTTGCCAATTTAAAGTATAAAAATCTCATGCAGTGAGGCTCTGGAATATGTTCTCTCTTGTATTTCTTGTATTTGATCTCTTGTCATTGTTCCAGTTGCTCAAAAATGAAAATCGTTAGCTTGTGCGGATTGCCTGCATGCTAAAATAAAAGCCAAGGAGTAAAATATAGAAGTACTGATACTGTGTATTGGTGAGTATCAGGACACTTTCAGCACCGGATCAAAGTGACATTTGCAATAAAGTTTACATGCTCTGTTCTGTTCAAAGTCCCAAGTGTACATTTACTAATGTATTTTATGTTGTTGAACAGACTTGATTTCAGACATCTAACCAAAACCCATTGACTTGATATGAGGAAATGGGAAGTTTTTCATTTCAAGAGTTTTTCCTTGCAATACCACGAGTGGCCACTGGGAAGTGAGTGCATGGCTGAGAGTGTTCGTTAATACGTCCACGGTGACAATGACATCACTTCCTGTAAAATGGTTTAAAATTAATCTTTTTTGCTGCATGGAAACACGTTCCAAACAAAACTGACAAAGAACGATGGCGCCCTCACTGAACCCAACAATATAAAATATATATCATATTTCTGCTTCACAGAGCAGATGTCTATGTCTGCTGTTATTCAACATTGGTATAAAAAACAATCACAAGTGCAGCAGCAAAATGAAGCCAAATGACAGAAAAAGCAGCATTAGTCCTCTGGCTATGACAGTTGCCACTGTGTTGTTCTTTTGCAGCAGCCGAATCAGACAAGTGCACTTTTCCAGGAGGTTTTTGACTGAATGAAACATAGAAAAAAATGCATTATAGTATTTTCTCTCTCTCATTCAATGGTCCTCTTGACAATCTGAAGCATTATTCTGTAGGATAAACTTGAGCCCATCAGTGAAAATAACCTCATTAAATGCCTATTGTTAGCCGGGTACATCAAATATATTTCAGTGAAATTAGCTGTATTAAGGCAGCAAAGGGTGCATTCAAGAATGCAACACGGCCAATGGCAATGGCTTTATTTCTTTAACAAAAGCCATCACAATTTGGAGGTGCAGCTTGGATAATTACAGCCCAGCGGTTTGGGTTTCCTGGCCACGCCACAAACACTGTGCAATAAAATGAGTCGGCAGGCACATGCTGACCTTTTGAGACATTTTTAACAACCCTGAAAATACTAAGAAGGCCAGTGTCTTTCTGAAGTACTCCCCTTCCCCTCCAATCTCATTTCCCCCCTGCACATCTCCCTCATCTGCTGGAGAGAAACTGAAGCACCACTTCAAGCCAGCGCTATTATTTGCTCCTTTCTGGGGGCCCGGCCCCTGAAGTACTGCACTCAGTTAGGACCTGTAATGTAGATTCCATTTCAGCTGCTATTAGGCCTCATCCGCTGCAGCAGGCCCAGCACGTTCGTTATTCCTCCTCTGCTCCCTCCATCCTCGATGCTTCACCTCCACACGTGGCCACCCTCCCCCTCCTCCCCCTCCCCCTCCTCCGCATTCTGTTTTCATTCTGCCATCCCTCCACTCATCCTCTCATTCCTCCTCGCTCCTCCACCCATCTGTCCCCCTATCCCATCCTGCCATCTCTCCACTCCGGCACTCATCTGACCACCCCGGTTTCTTCCTCCCCCACTCTCTCTCCCTCCATCCACTCCACTCCACTCCACTCCCATCCCCAGCCTTGCCCCCGGGGGAGCCCTGCAAACTGCTTATTCAACAATCGGCCGCCATAAAGATATGTAATGACATTTTCGAAGGCAAAGAGGCCTGTGTGGTTTTTAATTCATATTTAATGGCTGTCAGGCTAAATAGCCCACTATCCTAAATGGGAGAGAGGCTGCTGCTCTTCCACTTAAGACTGAGAGCCGTCTGCGTGTGGATATCTGCTGGCTGTCCAGAGCTGCTGCCTCTTTCTGTTTTCCTTTTGGGAAATCACTCACAATACAAGACGCAAGCTGCTGAAGATTGAGCATAAATTATCTCGCAGCCAGAAGATAAAAGAAGAGCTTGTTCTTTAATTAACGTCCCACAATATAAGAAGAAATCTGATGGAGCGCTTATCCCTCAGGGCTACAGCATGAGCACTGAAAGAAGTTTCTTTTAAATCCTGCAATCAAAATATTTCTCAGTAAAACCAACAGAATGTACACAATATGGCTACATATAATATAGGATTGTTATTAGTTGCAGTTTAATGTAGCTGCTGCAGGTAAAAAATGATATTTACTATATTACGCTCATTTTTAACATCTGAAATTGACACGGTCCAAACTTTTCTTGTTTCTGTTCATTTATAGAAAACTATACAGTTTCTAACTGCTGTTCAATTTGAACATGTGACAAAATGAGTTCTCCTATTTTTACACACACCAGCTGTAAGACTTTAGGGATGTCAATGGTTTTTGGTCGGTCTGTTCGCCACTTTAGTCTGGACTGAAATATCTGAACTTTTGATGGATTGCCAAAAAACTTTGTCCAGATTTCCATCGTTCCAAGAGGTTTGAACCCACTGATTTTGCTGATCACCAAACCTTTCCTGTAATAACATGAAGTAAAAAATTTAATTTGTAGCGAATGGTAAACTAGATGGTGAAGTTGGCAAAGATTATACCTGCAAAATATCCAACATGTCCTCACACCTAAATGAAAGAAAAGGTTGTTTACCAATGACTTTTAAAACGACATGACTGCTCAATGTAAGGTTTTTAAATGACTGCAGCTGTGACTGTGACGTTACATGGTTAACCTTGAGAAACGCTATTACTTTTTAGGTTTAGGCACCAAAACTACCTTCCGTTCTTACTCCGAACCCGTCAGATACTAACGCTTTGTCACAGCCTTCACGCCAGCACAAGGCAGCCTTCAGCCTCTGTGTGAGACGCACATGGCTCTCCATTAACTCCAATGTAAACCCATCACTGGCAATAGTAGAGACATTATATAACAAGGGCAAATAAAGTGAAATCAAGTCAGTGTGGGAGTAATTGTTTTCAAGCCCATCCTTGTTCTTTTACTCTAACCTTGGTGAAGTGGTTTTCTTTTTCTAAAGCTAAACATTTCCTGTGAACAGAGTAGTTTATGTTATAAAATCAACATGCATGTAGCTAGTGGAAAGTGGCACACTGACCCTGACATGTTGGTTACAGATAAAAGGAATGCTTTGTGTGTTCTACTTTGTTGTGTTTAGGACAAAAAAAACGTAATTAGGTTTAGGAAAGGTGATAGTTTCTTTTCAAAAAGATCAATGTTGACGTGAAGTCCTGTTTGTTAAACCCACACATTCCCCCAACCTGGTCATTCTTTTTTGCCCTTTATACTACTTAAAAATACTTCCTCTTTTTGGTCCTCGACCGAATAAGTCTTGTCATTTTATGCTTCTGGAAACCACATAGCTAAGAATCTCAACATTTTTTAACCTGATCTCAATATGACACTTAATGACTGCTGTTTGAAAGACATTAAACACGTCACAGGCGGACTTTAAAAACACTTTGGTTAAAAAACCAAAGCCACTTGATTCAGGTAAGGAAACAGTAACAGGTTAAGGCTTAAAAGACTTCCAACAACAAGACGTGAACACCAGCCTCCCCGACGTAGGTCCAAAAAAACATTAAAGATCAACGCATTTGCAATTTGCAGAAAAGTAAAATCCCAGCATGCTTTGCAGGCCACTAGAGGTCGCTGCATACGATAAATGTAAATAAGGGCTGTTTTTTCTGCGAGGAGGTGTGAAACGTCAGCATGCTAGCACCACATTTTGAACGTGCTTCCATTATCGATTTAGCATTTAGCTTAAAACACCACTGTACCGCCTCATAGAGCTGCTCGCATGGCTGCAGACTCCAAATCTTGTGTGAGTTTTTCCTTAAACAACAGACGAAGTCTGGTGCATTTTCCTGTCATCAGGTTTACTCTCACTGTGAGCTCAGTGGATGCCTGCCGCTGACCTCTGGAGCCTTGAGGTTTCAGAGGTCTGACTGCGTGTGGACCGTTTCCCTGACTGGCTGGAAAATGTGAGCGAGTAAGAATTGATCTGTTCTTATTTAAGAGTTTTACTGTAGGTGATTTTAAGCAAGGCAGCTATGAAGGTGAAAATAATTCAGATGATGCAGGAAAATGTTAGCTTGGTAAATTATCTCAGTCTGCACAAAAACTAAAGTTAACACTGTACGGAGATGCTTTCAGGAGGCTGAGAGAACGTACGGCATTAACTGGCTGATTTGTGGTAATTACATGCTTGGCAGAAATTAAAACCTTGAGGTCCATTTATAATTTTAGATTGCACATTTGGTCTAATATTTGGCACAGCGGGGGGTCTGCACAAATGTCTTTAAGCCTTTAAAATGGCGTGACAGGCTTGCCATTTGGAATGACTTGAAAGTAATCATAGTGGTGTAACAAGTGAGAAGTGCTACTCGGTGCTCAATCAGATGTGATAATGCAATCATGTTCATGAAACAGAAATTGATTAAGTGTTAGTTAAAGTTAATTAGAGACAAAAGACTCTCAGAGTTGAAGCCATTAAAATATCTCTAGAGGCATTGTTGTATTTTAAGTATCCACATGTAGACCATGGATATAATGGCCAGTAAACTGATTGTGTCCATCCCAGCCAATGGCCGACTCGTTCAACATGCAGCATCACCAGCAGCATTAAGTCATCGTCATGAAACAAAAGAGCCGGGGGTTGGGCAAAGGATCATCGCTACTACAAAATATTGATGCCCCGGCTGCCTCGTATCATTTTTTTTCTGAGTGGGGTCCAGGCGCTGAAATGTAAATAAATCTATCAGGGCAAGGAGCTGGGGGCTCCAGTTACCACTCCTAACAATCAAGAGGCTTTTCATGCTGCCCTGGAGGGCCATTCCTGTAACGCTAGCACACTGGAGAGAGCCACAAATCATCATCTCTCCCTCCCTCTGTCGCTCTCTCCTCCTCCTGCTGTTTCTCCTCCTCTTCGACTTCTTTCTTCCCCTCCTCCCTTTTTTTCCTTCCTTTCACTCACACATAAACACACCACCGTCCTCCATTTCTCTGTTCCCCTTTTCTCTTTCTAGCACCTCTCTTTTATTCCTAATGCTCTTCATCACAATCCCCTCATGCTTTCTGCTCTCCCACAGCTCTGGCTTTATATTCTCACTCCTACTCCGGGATCTTCACAGCTCCGCAGCGCTCTTCAGTGAAGCTCACACTACAGTAAAATGAAAGACTACAGCGATTCTTACGACCGCAGTTATCAAGATCTCGAGCATCATGTCAGTTTTTCTGTGTCAGAAAACCACCAACATGTCCGTTTGTAAGAAAATCTCAAAGCTTGGAATGTGTCTGTCCGTATAGACATTCACAAGGTTAAAGATATAGAAAGAGGAGAACAGTATAGAGTAGTATGAACGTGTATATGGAACCTACGTAAATATTAACCAGGAAGCTGTAGAAGAAGTCAGGTCACAAACAGTTTGGAAGCAAGACAGTTCTTGTATCTGTGTCACATAGGTTTAGTTTCTGCCACACCCCTTTGGGACGAGTGGCAGGTCTATTGAATTGCTATGAACGAGTCTTTTGTTCCAGAGTGATCAAAGTAAATATTGGACCCATTTTTCAAAGGCCACATGTCCTGGACATTCTGACTCAAAATTACATTTTCTGATAGACAAATCAAGAGAAAATGAACTTTGTTCGAGACCTCTCTGTCTCAGCAACTCACTCGCACACAATCTGGATAACTTTTGCGTTACCTAAAGTCTATCAAGAACAATTTGTGTCAAAGCTGTTTACAAACGTCCTAGCTAACAAATTTTCCTAATACTAAATGTGACTGTAAGCTGTGTTAATATCAAATGTTTGCAAAAGTACATACAAATAAATTATTGTTGAAGTTCACAATACTTCCAAACCACGAACTGAAGACGGAAGTGAATACAATTTCATTGCACTGGTTAAGTTGTAATATGTCATCTTCCTAATATCCAGTATCTATGGAGTATAAAGAACAACAAAGTCCATATAGGAAGAGTATGAGGTGGTTGGATGGGCTTTCACCAAGCACAGCTGTATGTGTCTTGTGTGAAAGCAAAAGTGAATGCCTGCTGATTTTAACCTACTTTTGTTACGCAATTTCTGAACTTAACTAACACCACGTACGTAAGTTATATAAAAAACATACATGCAGGAATACTGAAGATTTTTTAAATGTAGAATAATGCAGAAAGCTTCTACATACTGTATGCAGGAGAGAGCAGATTTATTTGATCATCCATCAGCTCAGCCCTCACACCACAATATTTTAGTGCCAGCTGTCTCTGCTGTGCTGTTTACCCCAGACTTCTCTTTTGTGGTGGAGAAATGGATTTGCTTTTAAAGACAGCATGCTCTTTGGAGGGAATTTGAGGAGAATGGGTAAATGTAGGTGAGGGTGAGGAGGTTTTGTTCGAGGGTGAGAAAGGAGTTTTTCGCAGCCATCGAGTCTCTGGTATTGATCGAAAAAACTTTACAAACCTCCTGCACACATCTTGGAAGTGGATGCCATTTTATTTCCAGCCTTCACACAAATAACATCTGTAGCTGCTGCTCGTTGAGTGATGATGCTATCTTCGTCCCCTGATCAATGATAGCCTGAGCCTGCCATTGATCCGTCTGGCTGAGGCTCTGGGACTCGGCCTGTTGTGTTCTGACCCACAGAGGCCGAACGGGTCACATAGGTCATGGCCACAGTTTGGACTGATGCTGCCAGAGGTTAATATGAAGCGGGTAAACATGAAAACGTGAAACCTGAGAGACGAGACTTGTCGATGCTTGATGATTTCTCTGAAAATCCATAGTGGGGAAGCAGAGTCTCAGGCTGTCAATACTGTCGTTTTAGCAAATATTTGTTCAGTCATGTGAATGATCAGTGCAATTTAAGATTTAGCATTCAATATATTGTTATTTTTTTCTTGTGTGCCAGAATTCATATTTTCATTCAAGGCAGATCAAAATAGGTGATTCTGTCTTCTTGATCAATAAGCTGAGGATCTGTGAGCGTTTGACTTGTTATACTTTGGAGAGTAAACTAAACCCCCTTTCAATTTTTGTAATTTAACATGTCTCATGTCTAAACGAGCACAGTGCACTCAGCAGGGTGCAGATCTCCTCCAGGTGAATCTCCTGCATATCTTTGCTCTAATATTTCAGCATTAAAAGTTGTTTGCTTATCATCTTGTGAACAGACCTGACAAAGCATGAATTCAGACTCTTCACAAATCTGCATCACGTTGTAGTTATTTCTGCATATTGCAATTAAATAACGGCAAAATTAGTTTATTTTGGGTACATATTGATGTATTACCGCTTTAACAGCAGTCATCCAGACGCAGTTCATGGAAAAGGTGATTATGATGGGACTTTGTGCAGAAACAAGCTAGGACGATGTTAGCTGCAGCTCAGCTAGCAGATGCTCTGCTCAATTACTGAACATGTGAAACTTCTTAATTCAGTGTTTTTACAGGCTTTAATCATCTGGTCCATTTGTTTTAGAGAGGAGGCCTCTGCAGATAATTCAGCTCCTGTTAAAAATCTCCTGAACACTGAAGGAATCCTAACTGGGAGAAACTGACTGTAATGACAGCATTGCTCCTTCTTTGTTATTGTTTTTAGATTGAGAGAAAATTACATACTGCACATTTAAGTTTAATCAAAAGTGGACCATTTGCATTTGCATGATCAAACATTTTGTGTCTACATGACAAGCTGAAGTCAGCGGAGATATCACATGTGGCAGACAGGGGACAGTGGCTCTCCAGGTTGAGGGCAGGATCTTGTGGTGGTTGGCCTCTGTCCAAACCACTCCACAGCACCTTGCACCACTTTGCTGATCAATGCCAAGCTGGTTTGGAAGTGAACTTTATATCGTCACACGACACAGTCTGACATCTACTGAGCCTTATTTTCCACCGTACTTTTTGTGAGTGTGGGATCTAATATATTTTCCTTGGCGTGTTCCTGATCCTTTGACACAGAAACCATCCACCATCAATTTACTGTAATTACTGGCAGGCCTCTGCTGGGCCACCTCTCCCAGTCTGGTGGCCGATCCCCATCCATCCTGCCAAAATGGCAGCTTTATAGCCTCCTTCCAGGAGCGTCTTCAGTCGGCCAATGGGATGGGGCAACTCTCTGAACGGAGCAAACAAAGGGGTACATCTGGCTGATAAATTAAGATGTTGCCCAAGGGTTGTTGGTTGTGTTCTTGGTCAGTACACTCACTAATTAAATCATTATCCAGCAGTCATTCATGCTGCTCAGTCTGTCTCTTTCCACTTAGTCCAGTCAGGATATTGCTAATTACTGTGCTGATAAGTGTTTAAAAGCTGTGGTTGTAAATAAATGTGTTAATTCCTGAATGTCTTCCTACATTAAGTTTCTGTGAAACTACCAACATAGGATTTTAAGTGTTTGATTGGATGAAGTGGAATATAAAAAAATGCACCCACAAAAGATTTGTTTTTCTCTTTTCTTGCTGTTTTCCGTCGCTTTTATCGTACGCTAGTGGTGTGCTTGTCTGAAACAAAAAGCCTTTGATCCAGATTCAAATAACTTGACAACTGTTGGATAAACAGCCTTGAAATTTTGTACAGACTTTCATTATACTGACTTTGCCGATCCCATCAATAACTTTTTCCCTTGTACCACCAAGAATTAATATTTCCTGTGTTCTTCTACATCTGAAAAGTCCCACACACACTCCAAGCTCAGGCCCAGCGGTGAGTGTGTTTTTGCCTGTGATGTGGGATAAATTATCTTGTTTTATTATTATGTCTTTCTTCCACTCAGGACTGTAATGAGGATTGTCCTGATTCCTGTCCTCCTGCATGTTTACAATAATCTAAATGGGAATAACGGGCTGAGAAGCAAATGACCAGATGATGGTACCAGCCAGTTGTGTTCTACCTTTATAGGCCCAACAATCATTCTGTGGGTAACCTCATAAAATCCATCCTGCATGGTGAAAGATATTGGCAGGACTGGTGATTACTTCTAATGGCCTGAGAGGAATGATATCTTCCTCACATAAAAAAAAAAATGTTTTGATGATGCTCTGATTGAGCCTCGGCAAAGCAACTCTCTGGTGGTTGTTGATGCTCAGACCTGCTCTCCTGACTTATCAAAGCCTGTCAGACGGAAACTTTGAGCTCATACGCCATAATCCTTTTACATGCAAAGCTAATGTGGAACCGTCTTGCAGCCTTTCACATGTTAATGGCGCTCTGCTTTTGTTAGGGTCAGAATGAATGACACAAATACTATAAAACTGCAAATCAAATTAAAAATGCAGTAACTACCTCATACTTTTATCATTATTATCAGTCACTCACTTAGTGTAGAGATAGAGCGCAAGTAAAGCTGTGTACGTGTGCTATATGCTGACACATGCACACACACACACACACACACGCAGGTGGCTGGTCTCTGGTGCTTCACTCTGCAGGGTTCTGCCTGACTTGGAAAGAGCTGCACTGACTCCTCCTGGTGCCGCTAACAGCTGAGCCCACATTCAGATCACAGAGCAGCAGCCGATCCTGCCAAGCCGCCCAGAAGCTTTTTGTCCCCTCATGGCAGCTCAACCAACAAGTGGTACCATAAAATATCTGTTGTTTTAACACAACTGAACCAACTGTGTACTGCTTTGTAACTGTTACTGCTGCTAAAATGATGAACGCAACAAAAACGGGAATGACTGAAACATGGAATTTAAAAGCACAGATTAACCATCTTCCATCTACAGTGTGTCTTCCTGGGCTCGTGAGTCCAAAATAATTTTTAATAAACTCAGCTTAATCTGAGAAAAAGCTCTTCGAAGGCCTGTTTTCAAGAGAGGATTATAAAGAGGTTAAACAAAAAGTTTCTCCATGCTTCTAAAATGTACTTGGCTGAACATTCGGTGAATAACAAAATTAAGAAATTTATCACTGTATTAAGTCCACCAAGGATGTTACAGTTTCGGCACCGTTTGTCATCAGGATTACAGAAAAATAATGTCCTAAATTTCATGAAAGTTGTTGGACATCTTTCCATGTTTCTCCTGTCTGCATGTGTGTTCTTGGGGATTAATAAAGTATGTATTCTTCTGATTTACTTAATCAAAAAAGTATTTTTTCTGTAAAGTCACAGCGGTGAATATTTGTTTCGTGGTATACAGGAAGTGATTCCTGACAAAAGACTAACCGCACTCTGTCAAGCAAAAGCTTTTTTTCTTCCATAGTCGTCATGCAAACAGTAAAGAAAAGTAATGGTGCAATCATCAAGATGTAAATGTTTCATGTAGCTTCTCAGAAAAACACATTTGTACAGTAAACATCAAACACATGACAGATTACGTGGCTTCTTTCTCAAAGTGTACATACAGTAGCTGCTGCCAATAACCTCAGAGTGCTGTTGTTTTTCTCCCTCACGTGGACCGCTGTGCCCGATGTTATGTTGCATTTCTACTTTTATTTTCCCACTAATAACTCGTGGCGTCACAGAACGAGAGCGGTACACGATTATAATGTTCCCGCTGTGTATTTCACTGGATTATTGACTTTTCCCAGAGCTGCAGAAAGCATATTCCATAAACCTCTTTATCATGAATGGAGCGAGCTGCAGAACATATATGAGTCACCAAATGACTCCGGTATTAATTGTACGTACCGTTCTGGCTGTTCTGGAAAGTTTTTGTGTTTTTCTGTCATGCATGTGTTCTCAAAAATAAAACATGTTCGTATGTATGGTAGTTTACTTGGTCATCTCTGAGCAGCAGTACTGTCTTTGCTGCTTTGGGGTGAACTGCAGTGTATGAGATGAATAGTGGGGCTTATGGCTGTGTATTGTGAATAAAGTGGCACTTTACTCTCATTTTTCAATTAGGATAATGGAGGGCAGCTCTTTATAAACATGGATATGAGCTGGAGACGTGACTGCAGGGAGGGAGGGGGAGGCAGAAGGACAGCCAAACAAAGACAAGAAAAACAACAAAATATCTCATATTCTTAGTCTTTGCTCAGGGATTTAAGTTGTATTTTTTATTTATGTATTAATTGTTTTGGATTATTGCAGCAACTCTTGTATTTTTACCAAAAAAATTTGATCTGAGTTTACCAAATTAGCCAGTTTAATAGGATGTAAACCGCAGGTTTCATCACAAAAGGATATTAAATTGATTCACATTTATATCAACTCACAAACAGCTAAAATTATGATGATTTCACCATTTGATTGCTGAGCTCTTCCAGATATTTAAATGAAAAACAATCTATTCTTTTTTAATAAGAAAAATAAAAATATAAAGTGTTACGCTGCATTTAGGTGCAAATGTTTTTTTTAATGTTTTTTATAACTTGCACAGAGTCCATTCCCAAGGTGGGTTGTATCTGTGTGCTCAGTTTACTTCTCAACAGGAAGTTGTCAAAATAAAATTGTATACTAAAGACTAATGTGACTAACTTTCAGTTGATTCAGTTCTATAAACTAGATTCAACTGGTTTCCCAGCACAAGTTGATCATTCAACATATTTTCAACACATTTCTTTTCGGACGCAGGGTTTCGGACATACCAACAAAATATCACACACTGTTTAATATAATAAACAGCATGTGAGTGTAGAATTTCAGATGCAGCATATGTTCATCAACTGAACATGAGTCAGACTTTACTGGTGCCTCGCAACTGGTCACTTATCACAAGAAATTATGAAACAGAAACACAATATTGGTATAAAAACTTTCTCCAGATCCCTGATGAGGCAGTTGGATTTTCAAATAACATTTATATGCTTTAATTTGGGCTCATATTTACTTTTCATTTTGAATATTAAGAGGAATAACAATTGGATTTATACTCAAAAACAAAAGGTATAATTAGCACTTGTCTGTAATTACCGCCTCCGTTTGTCTATTTGATTATAGTAACATAACTTTTTTTCTGATTTAAAAGGAGATCTGACTCAGAAGCTATTTTTTTGTAGCTGTTATCACAGGAAGACCATGGACTTCTTCTTGATTTTTGGATGTATGGAGACATAAAATCCTTTAAATCAAGTTGTTTGAAAAAGAGCGAAGCTGAACTTGTAATATCAGCATCACAGAGTGTGCTCTGCATGCTTTGCTGACGTGATATTACAGGATGTTTCTGGGTTTTGAATCCAGAAGGCACAAGCTGTACGCTCACTGAATATTCTTTTAATATCTTTCCATTTAGTTGATATATCTCTTGTCATCGCCAGCCAGGTCTGCTGGTCGTGACCTGTTATGGAGACTACTTCTGACACCGCCGTGAGACTGAGACGACTGACAGTGACGGCTGATGCTCTGAATGTTAGACTGTACAGAGTAAGAAAGGGGGAAGAACACAAGGTGCTGCTAAAGAAAGGCATAGAGCCAGGCAGGTTGTCCTTCCCTTTTCTACCCAGTTGCTTTCAAAAGGACGCCTTTACGAACACTCACTCCCCACCTAACGACGAGCGTTCAAGTGTTTCAGCAGCACGGATGGAGACAGGAATGCTGGTAGAGCGACAAAGACGGAGAGAAAAGTAGAGCTTTATCCAAGGCCCTCCAGAATGACACATGGAAGCATTTCTGATCAGCAGGAAAACATCTCTTATCAGTCCCTTTCAAAACGGTTAGAAATCACAGCTGAATGATAGATCAGTTTTATTGTGTGGAAACAAAGGTTTGGATTAAAATAATGGGCCTCTCTCAGAGTGGACCCTTCTCTCTCCATCAGTATAACTATTGAATAATGCAGCCTTTACCCTGCATAAAAATGTAAGAATGAGTGACCCTGTTAACTGGTGACTTGGGATGTAACGATACATTCAACTCATGATTGGATACGATTTCCGATAAGGGATTCACAATGTAATTTTTTATTTTTTTACAGAATAAACTTGAAGAGAAATTATAACTTCACAATGTCCCATGTTAGCTATTTGTTGATAATAGGAGTATGTATTATTGTTATTAATTATTAAATTATTAAAAATATTAAAGTATTTCTGATTCTGATTCATTCCAATTGAGTAAAAGTGAAGGGGTTAACAAGGACACTTTCATTTTCTGTTTGTGTTCTCCACAGCTACTAGCAGCCGCAGTGAGAGCATCGCTAACTGAAGCTAAAGTTAACGATGCTAATGTTTATTTGTTCACCATTCAACACGAAATATGAGCACATAAATAAACGCAAAGCTTAAGGTTAAAGGTTTAAGGTTTGCTTTTCATCAAGGTAACAAACTTTTACTTTGGTTGAATAAACTTTGATGACGATAAAGAGGACGGAGAGATAAAGAAAAGAGAGACGTCGTTGTCGTTTATTAGCTCCTGAGCTAACTGCTGCTGTCTCGCCCACCAGCTCCCTCCACAGCTCCTTAGGTTTCTACTCATCTGCATGAGCCTCCCGGAGGCCTCTGGTGTCCACAGCTCGGCTACTAATGAGGGGCTGAGACGGGCAGATCCGGTTACACACACACACATACACACACACACATGAAACTTCTACCCTAGTGTACTCCATTGATTCTGGGTTTACCCCTGTGATCTACACACACACAGGCATGCACACACATATATTCCTGACAATAAGGACAGAAACAAGCATGAATACAGTACTTGAGAACATACAAAGGCACTCATCAGTGAATACGCATACACACGCGGACAATGGCATTGAATGCATGCATCCAAAAACAAATGCACAAACACACACACACTCTGGTCTGAGCTGGGTGTTGACGATCCAGCAAGAGATGCAAATGGAAAATAAGATGGGGGGAAAAAAAACGGAGGAGAAGTGATGAAGAATTTGAGACGGCTACACCCAACACCGCTGTTTTGCTCTGTGCCGTATCGATCAGGGAGGAGAGGATTTTGTCTGATGAGGGGTTTGGGGCTGTGATGTCCAGATCTGTAGATAAAGACACTGTAGCATGTCCTGGCTTACACAGAGTCCCCTCTCTGTATCTTGTTCCATCAGCTTGTACTGATCAGCGTCTCATCTGATATGAGACGGAGGACATGTGCTCCCGTAAAGCTCTTTGATAAACGTATGGCATTAACATGACCAGGGCGGCGGCTCTGATTACGGTTTTCTCAGGCCACACTGACATCACACTGCCAGAGTCTGAGCTTTTCTTTTGTCGCTCAAACTTAACTGAATAAATGCAACTGTTTTATTTAAGTTAATATGTATGTTGTACTGCTTTTGTCTTGTTTGCAGCACTAATTAGGCTGCAATCATGTGAAATAAATCATTATTTATCCTGGACAATAGTGGTAGAATAAATTATTGTCCATGCACAGATTTAAGCACATTCAACCCTTTTGGTCTTTTAGGGCACCGGTCCCCAACCCCCGGGTCCCGGACCGGTACCGGTCGGTCGGTCGTTTGGTACCGGGCCGCACCGAAAGAATAAATAACTTACATTATTTCCATTGTATTTATTAGTCTGAACAATGTTTTATTTTGAAAAATGACCGAATTCTCTCGGTAACATCCGCCTAGGACTCACTCTTGATGCATGTCAGGATGCTTGTCTCGGTCACGTGATACATTAACGCTAATATTAAACCCACAAGCAAGCAAAATAAGTAAAAAACAGACGTCGTTGGAAAGTTTCTTTGCAAAGGGGAAAAGGCCCAGTGAGGAGACAGAAGAAGAGCTGCATTTAACAGACAACACCAGGAGACCTGCTTAAAATATGGATTCATGGCGACAGGTGATTCCGCCGCACGAACACGCTCTGCAGAATATGCGGCGACCGGCTCTCCAATGAGACAATAAAGCCTTCAAAACTGTTTCGGCACTTGGAGACCAAGAACCCTGCATTAAAAAACAAGCCTTTGGAGTATTTTGAAAGACAAAAGCGGGAACAAGACGGACATATTTATCCACCACAACTTAAAGGCCGTTCCGTGAAAATATTGTCTGACATTAAACCGGTCCGTTGCGCAGAAAAGGTTGGGGACCGCTGTTTCAGGGCACTTTCACAACCCGAGTCCGTTTGGTTAGCATGAATCTGAGTGGAAATCATACTCTTGGTTTGTTTTCTATTTAGTCTGATTTGCTTTGACAGTGCATAAATATAAGTTGACCAGAAAAAGAAGATTTGTGGAGGGGCATGTATAAAGGCGGAGGGCTGGACATATAGTCGCAGTATTATATCTTGTTGGTTGGAAGGTTGGTGTTGGACAATGTAAATACGGAAATAAACAGAACATTATGGAGACAAATGCCCAAAAAAATATTGCTGTTGAAGTTTCTCTGCATGGATCTATCGTGTGCATGAATACTTTCTTGGTTTCTTTTGGTTGAATTATTTTATCAGTGTCATTGCTTTTGTGGACTTGATTCAGCGTCTTCCGCACCAGAGTACGAGTGGTGCACTCACAAGAGACCAAAGGATTTAACTGCACCAGAATTTGACTGAAACGGAGTGAACTATGGGTTTTGAAAGCGCCCTTAAACACATCTCAAAATGAACTGGAAAGCTCTGACCAGCTGGAATCTACTTTGAGTTCATGAAATGAAACCAGTGAAAATGTTGCGAAATGGCTTTAAGAGTTGGAAAAACCTTGCAGTCACCACCTTTTCTTGATTCACAAGCGTGTCAAGGTTCCTCACATAACTGTGAGTTCTTTCGACTGCTCAGCTCTTAGGAGATAAATGGACCCTAAGTGGCTTGTTTTTTTACAAGGAGATGCTCATTCACCATTACTCACTTCAATATTCTGTATTTTTGGAACATTTTTCATGAAAGAAAGTCCTGTGGATGCTAAAAACACCTGGTCAGGTTGCACTGCTGACCACTGCTGATTGAATACCAATCAAATCAAATACACCATGAGTGTGATTGAAACAAATGCAAGGAGCTTCAACAGTTATATAACAGGCTCAATTTAATACTGATGCCTCTATATGTCCTACATTAACCAACAAGACTCAGGTCTAGGTTTAAGGGTACATAGACCAGAAGTTAGTCCGCCAATTTAAAAAGAATGCAGAGATTTTACTTTCTCGGATTTTATTTTTTAAGTTATATCTTGTGGGCAAAATCAGCAAAATATAAAGAAAAGAACTGACCAAAGAATGAAAAAAGAACAGGCCGTGATAGAGCTCAACCTTGGTCAGTCGATTCAACAGATACAACAAAACTTATCCTGAACTGGCCCTCTTCCTCCTCAACAGCTATGTAACATATCTTTTTTTCTTTTTTTAAAGAAATATATTGCGAGAGGTGGTTTTACGTCAATAAATGAACTTATTTTGATCAGATTTTTCACAGGCATAAAAAGGTATTCATTACTGTACATCCTGCAAACAGCTGTGTTTAAAAAATATAACTAAATTCACTTTGTTCCTAATCAAATGCAGGCACCAACCAGATCAAGAGCAGTGGTGCTTTCGGAGACACTACCGACTTTGTCCACAGGGGGCGCCAAAACCAACAGAAATTGAAAGTTCCTTCTAGCTGCTTTAGCTCTTTTTATTTTATGTGAAGGCAGCTCAAAGTGCCTTTTTTTTTAGTTTTAAACAAATGTATGTTTACATTAAGATTGCACATTTACAATATTGAAAACATAATTGTATTATTAAACATTAGAATGGAAAGTATTATATTAAATGCACAAAAATGAAGAATTTCTGCCACAAAGAACTTCAATACCTCAATTTGCTTTTATTCAGAACAAAATCTAATTGCTGAAAGGATTTGAAAAATAAACACAAAATAATCATGAAAAGCTCAGTTCCTTGATTCAACATACAAATGAAATCTAGGGTTTGAAGAGACGCTTTTTTCATATTTCACTTTGTTAAATCATATTAATTTGGAATAAGATGCACCTTATCCCTGAAATGAGAAGGTTATACACGATATTGCAACACTTGAGTATTTTTGTGATAGAAATGTTTTACAAAAGAAGAGGACAAACGATTATATTCAAGATATAAGTAGACATTATTCAACAGGAACAGGCTTTTTCAATGCAGCTACTTCTAAAAAACAACTCAAGGCTTCCACTTCCCTTAGAAAAACAGAGAGGAGACACTTTAAAAAGGCTGAATGTAAAAGGATTTTACATTAAAAAGGTACTCCGGTGATTTAGTTTTGCACTTTTATAAAGTTGGGGGACTCACGAGGAGTAGATTTTAAAAACAGAATTATCAAAATTGAAGCAGCATAGGTTGAAATATTCTGGCTTTTTGTCCAGAGTATGGTTTTAAATCTAAAAATACTGGAGCCTTGACATCAGGGTCGTTTATTAAACCTCTGATCGCATCTCGTGACCTTCATCAGCAAACGAAGCTGTCACAGCATTACAATCTGCATATTATAGAGCAAAGTATTCACTTTTTTGAGTTCACCCCTAACTTGTGAAATACTGACACTTGGTACTCCTCAACGTCAGATATGAACCCACAGAAACCCCTTTGGTGGCAGTTTTTTATATGTAATGGATGGTCAGGTGACACGTTACATGTACTTTGTTTTTTTGAAAATAAAGGAAGCGTACAGTTTAAAGGTTGAGACAACATTGCTACTTGGTTAAGGTTAGGAAAAAAGTTTAGGTTAAAATAAAATAAATTATATTCCAGATGCAAAATAATTACTGTAATAGTGCCGTTCTATAATAAATGCACTCATAAATTATTAGCAAGAAAAACAAACTCATTAAAATACTTACATAGGTGTTTTTCTCTCCATCCCAATGGACGGAGAATCTCAACATGAGAAACCTCATGGTAAAAAATGACAATAAATTGAGAAAAATAGTTCAAGAAAGGCATTTTTCACGAATGGCTGAAAGTTTTAAAACACATTACACATATATTTTGAAATATATAAATATAATTTTTTTTTTCACGTTATCTATGTTTGAATTGTGAAATACAGCCTCTTTACATTTGTGCATTTTTTTTTGTCTTTTTCCACAACAGTGCAATACATTTCCTGGCAATAAGTATGCAGAGGTCTATGAAAGTTTTTTTTAATATATATATTTCCAAAAGAAAAGTTCAGGATCTAATGTAATTTGCTTTGAAATAATCTATATTTTGTAATGTTATAACAAAATTAAAAGTTTCACAATAAAATTATCTCCAGAAAGCAGAAAGTATCCTGAGTTGCACATTCTGTTTACATAATCGATAAAATGCATTATAAGCAATGCATTAGAAAACCAAATCAGAGCAGCCAGAATAAATCAACATCTCCCTTCCTGTGACATTCAGAGCCCATTTTCTTTTTTTCATAGTCTTTCATATGATATATTGATGTGTATAAGTAATATAACATCTCATGTTTAGTTTAAACACATTTTTTCTACTTTAACAATATGATAAATAGAGTAAAATGTGCTTACTTGCTGAAGACGTGCTGCAGTCCACTGTAAATGATGTGGAACCATGTCGCACAGGCCACAATTGCACAATATTGTGTGATTTAACCCCCGAGCTCCAGAACAGCTGGGAAATGGAGCGTGAGATGAAATGAGAAAATTTGGAAGTATGTAAATTTCCACTATGAACAACATCTGATTATTCGCTTGAAAGGAATACTTCATTTTAAAATCTGTTGTTTGGTTGATGTGGGTCGTTTCTACAGCAATGAAAGGAGCGACATATGTAACATCAGCCATCATATCAATGTTCTGGACACACGAGTCGATGTACAGCAAGCAAACTGCAGCCAGCAGCAGCACAGCCTACATACAAACATGGCAGCTGCGTGCATTTACCACTTAAAGTGTAAAAGCCTTTCCTTGTACTTGGTCCAAAAGAGCTTTTACTCACCGGCTTACTCTCTCTCTGTCCCCCAATCTCTCTCTCTCTCTCTCTCTGTCTCGCTCCCCGATGTTGGGCATAAATATGAAACTGATTGATTATTGTTTAAGGGTCTGACAGAAGTGCAGCCTCTTCCTCTCTGCACGTGTTTAACCCTCCATCATGTGCTGTGGCAGCTGTAGATAGATTTCAAACAAACTAACAAAAATGCAGTCGTG
>CAFUXE010000113.1:487151-528505 GCA_903364295.1 Serranus cabrilla | reverse complement strand
TTTTTTTTTTTTAGATAGCCTCGAAAGTGTTTTCAAGGTCTGTTATCAACTTTCTCCAGACTTTCTGGAGGCGTTGCCAACCCTAAAGACAGAATGGAGCTTTTCTTTTACACAAATAAATGATCTTTTACTTTTATAAAATAGCTATAAAAGTGGAATGTTATTTTAAATACCACATTCAAAAAGCTCTTCTCTTTTGTAGCTGACTCTTTTATATTTTTTTGGCAAACAAGTTACATCTCTTTATATTTTCTTTGAGACCATGTAAAAAAGAAGAAAACATTAATTCAACTTTACATTTTGTACAATCTGTTGTTGTAAAGAGTAGAGCAGCACAAGGACAGTTCATATTTACCCACTCACCTTTGGGATACAGCTTGCTAACATTTGCTTACGAGCATTAAACAAAGCACAGCTGCTGCTGCTGAGGATTTAATTAGTTTTGAAGGTGTTTTAGACAAATTACATTTTTGCTCGACAAAAGATCAGAGAAACAACAAAGTCATTAGGATACGCTGTCTCCATGAATTTCGGTATAAAATCGAATTGCAATCCATCCACAGTTATATGTGGATGGAAATATGTCAAACTGCTCAGAAAAGACAGACTTCAAAATAAAAGTTGTGCTAATCCATCAAGTAGATGCTGACATATTTCACAGTGTAAGTGAAGAAGGTGGTGCTTTAAAAGAAAATAAACTGACATATAATGGAAGTGAGGTATGTCTGTGATGTAAAGTGTGATGTAACTACACAGAAAATAAACACAGAAGTTAGGTAACTTAACTTAAAATAACAATGACTTTTGTTTGAGCTTGATCGAAACACAAAGTTTTTAAAAACTTGTTTTTAATGCTCGCTTGAGGTTGTTTTTTTTGCATTTTTCTGAAAGTTGTTAATGTGCTAAACTGTAGATGGAAATGCTTTTTTTCAAATAACTTTAAACAATGCAAATGTTTAACTCTGACTGATCAGCTGTTTTCCGCTCTGCCAGTCAATAAGATCTGATATGAAAGAACTATTATAAGTTGCCAGATTGAATCTAGTTCCTGAAGAATTCTCTCCATTTTCTCTCGTGGTTGGCAAAATTGTTCGATTAGCGACCTCTTTTTTGTTGTTGCATTTTCTCTCTCAGGCAATCTCTACTTCTTCTCCTGATGTATTAGCCTACAGTAATACATTGCACTAACATCTTGTGACTAAAGCATGTCTATGCAGCTTTGTTTATTCGCTATAAACCAATTGATGAAAACGTCCCTAATTAACATTTTCTTTAATACAACATTCAAAATTTCGCTTCAAAATTTGCTTCGAAACACAGCTACCACTATCAAGGCTGTCATTTCTTCTGGATTCACTCTTTAACTCTGGCAGAACCACTATGTTGGCATGGCTAAACATCAGTGTGGACTTAATATGATGTTAGATTCAGGTGGATGTGTTGTGTTTATTGGTTGGTTAGGGAAAATCAAATCCCCCTGCTCCTTTAGAAATCGGTGAGAGTGGAGGCAATGTCAGACTGAAGCTGGAAACAGAGTCTTCTGTCTGATATCACATGTTCGTGGTAATGAAGAAACATGTCACACAGTGCAACTGAGCGGCTCATTGATGTGTTTTTAATAGTTTTTGGACAACAAAAGAGCTCTGTGCTACAGAGGAATAAGATATATCAGGTTTTCTTTCCATAGGATTTGTTGCCTTATCCTTTCATCTCAGGCTGATTTCATGCTCTGCTCTCTTGCATGTTTGTGTGTGTGTGTGTGTGTGCGCGCCACAGCGATACAGAGAGGAAGCTGGGGACACATGGTGGAGATATGGCTGGTAACATGGTCAAGTCCACAACACAGGATGCAACAAGGACCGTGTCTGTTCCCTCTGAGAGGAGCCATAACCGCTGCGTTTATCTTTGACGTGACAGCGCGAGATTGATTCAAAAGCCAAGTGTCGCAATTAACCCCTTCTATAACCATCAATCACCATAATGCATAAAAACAGTAATCGAATTAAATAGCCAGAGATAAATGAGGCCATTATTATCCGTCACATGTCTACTATACTACTAACTGATGTGAGGTTGAAAATTATCATATGGTGCGCAATAAATTAGATTGTACATTAATTGTGCAAATATATGTAAAGAGAAAGAAGGACGGAAAGTAACGAGCAGGATTTTTTAAAACTGGCAGGCAGCTTTTATTGGCTCTATCTCTTTAAAACCAGCAAACAAAAACAAAGAACTACCCCCAAAATGTTGTATGCTAAAAAAAGGTTAAAAAAATAGCAGACATAGTATGAAAAACAGAAGATTTTAGTTAAGTTTCATTCATCAGCGCGTTAAGAATAGGCTGGTGGATAGCTCTTTGAACAAAACTCTTCATATCTCGTCTCATATTCATCTATTGTTTGAAACAGGCAGATTTCAATGGGTTTTATTCACGCTATCAACTTCATAAAGTTAATAAGGAGCTGTGGAGGAAGCTCAGTGGTGATGTGTGTTGTCGGTACATGCAAATTACTTGATTGGTTATTGTTTTATCAGCTCTTATTGTCCCACCTAACTGCACATTTATGATGGAGAGACTCCTTATAGCAAATGAGTGCGCTGCAGTTTTCAAAGTTTTCTAGACAAATGAAGCGAGATAAACATTCTCTCCTTAATCTCTCATTCAAAATCTACAGGTTCTGTTGTTGAGTCTACACATTGAGCACATAGTACAAGTGTCTACTTTCATGCACAGAATATGAACAGACAAAGCTTCACACGATCCATAAGCACAGAACAAACAGTTAAAATACCAGATAAAGTTTAAATTAAAGGAGGAATCATAAGGTATTGGGATTGAACACAAATATGTTTTTAATAATTATCATTAATTTGTCCCTCTGGGTACTCCGGCTTCCTCTCACAGTCCAAAAACCTGCAGCTTAGGTTTAATTGGTGACTCTAAATTGCCCGTAGGAGTGAATGAGAGCGTTCGAAGAGTTCGAATAAGCGGTTAAGGATAATGAATGAATGAATTATTAATTTGCAGTTATAAACATGTCTACCCTTATGGATTCAGGATTTCCACCAGATACTGGACCTGGTTGCAGGGACTGGTGCCCATTCAACCACAAAAACATTGGTGTCACTGATGTTAGGCAAATGAGACGATATCTTTGTCCTTTTCTATGATGGCACAGCTTCTTCAAGTGAGAGATTTCAGAACAACTTTTAACACAGTCGCCTTCCCACATGGTCTGACAACACGCAGTTATTTACTTGTATTTCGTAGCCAGACCCTTCTCCACAGCTCTGGGGAAAAGTCTGACTGGTACCATTATCATTGTGGGATAACTGAAAAAACACTATTGCTTTTTTTTCCTCCTTAAAGCAGCAATGGTTCCCCTGCATAATGTATAGAGGAGATAGTGGAAATCTATCTGAAATAGCCAGTAAATAGCAGGTGTATCCTAAAAGCTACATCCATTGAGTAAGGAGTAATTTATTCTCATATTAGATACATATACGCACATAGATGGAGCCTTCTGTCCAAACTCAGAAATTGTCAGAAATTGTGCAGATTTTATGGATACTTCTGGAAACCGACTGAATGGAGCTGCACCACCGGAACCACCAGTGATGGTTAGACCGTTTTAAATTAGGCCCCCAAAACACAATCAAACAATCTTTTTAACTGGTCTGTCTGAGCTCTTAAGACACTTTCCCTGCGAATAAGCGCCATGTCCCTCCGCACAAAATGCTGAGCTAAGACCAAGAAAAAGGGGCGTAAAAGGAAGAGTAATTAAGCCACCAGATAATCCTGACGACAGCAGCAAAAAAGGCTATTCAGCTTATGGCCAGTAATTGTGGTCGGGACACTACGACCTTACTCATGTGCAGAGTGACTAAGAGGAATGGGGGTGGGGCACAATATCTGTCCCATGGGGGAAAAACCGGCTCCGCTCATGTAAAGAACATATATGTGTGATGGACATCCTCTGTCTCTGCAGCTCCAGGATTAGAGGCTCCGTCAGTGATGCTATGTAGAGTTCAGCCTTTACTATGGTTTCACTTTACTTATAAACTCATATAGTTCTATAATGTGGGCGGTGGCTCGGAGATATTGTTTCAATTAACATCTTGTGACCCGGCGCTCCAATATATGATTCCAGAGCAGCAATGATAGTACAGGGATTAAAGGGACAGTTCAGCCAAAATACAAATACGTTGTTTACCTGCAGTTCTATTTATCAATATATATTGTTTATGTGTGAGTTGAAGGGATTGAAACAATAGTTTATTAAAAATGATTGTTTCTTTAAGTATAATTTAGGATCGGCTATTATGTGAAAACACACAATCTGGACTTTTACATCACTGTGATTTAAAGAAACCCAAAAGCAGATTATGATAAATATGTAATCATACAATATTTTTTCTTCTATCCTTTGTTGAACATCCGTCCCATTCTGGGCCTGGTATTATTTATGTAGATCCTCCATGAAGTATCTGGTTAACCTGGTGCTACGGACCAACTTTGTACCACAATATTCTACCGTGTGACAAAAACACCTCCACTTCCTGTTAGTTCTGTTACTTAAGGTCACATCAGGAAATCTCAGTTCATTTTTTTTTTCCTGATTTATTAATCAAGCTACTTCCCATTTTCTGTAACCGCTTGACCTCCTCTGAACTTCCCACCACCTTTCATTTCCCTACACATTCATTTCACACACTTTTATAAGGTCAGGATGTCCTTAGATAGAAGTCTTCTTCTTATAAATGCACTGACTTGTAATTTAAGCAGAAAAGTGTGCACAGGGAGCACTTGACTTTCACACAGGAGAACGCTGTTTCTCATTTGTTTGAAACCAAAAGACAAATGTATTTATATAAAAAAAAAATCTTTCCCTAAACCTAACCAAGTAGTTTTCTTGCCTAAAAAAAATAAACATGTTTCATTAGAAGTCACATTTCACATATTTAAAACTGTGATCGAACAGTTTTCTTTGTAACTGACTGATCAGTTGACTGCAGTTTACATTGACACTAAAATGGTACTTCTTGTCTGGATGTTTACCCATTTTCTGTAGCTTTTTACTTATTTTTAAGGATTGTTGACCCTTTGCCTTGCAGAACCAAGCCTCCCCTTGAGGGTCTACCAGGTGATGGTGACATCTTCGCCTCCTAGCTTTTCAACTAAGTCAGTGAACCATGACCCTGCAAATGTGCTGCCGATTTCTCATCTCAAATTCAGTTATACTCAAGATATGTTTCATCACAGAAGCTAAAGGCATTCCAACTTTCCTTTCACTGTGACTTTAAAATACAACTCCACCAATTTAGCCTTGAATTTCTATAACATTGACTCATGATGGATAGTTTTATTTAAAAAAAAAAAAAATGTTCAAATCTGTTTGTTTTTTATTCTTCACATTCTTCTTCCATGTCAGAAACCTGGGACGAACTCAATCACTTACAGTTCAGTGGGAGAGTCAGTGGGCTGTTTTAACCAATATGTACCTTTGCTTCAAGGCTAGCAGCTCAAGGCTACATTAGGCTGTGTGACAGAGGTGTGGTAACTTTATGTCATCTAAAGTCACTTTGAGGCAGTTTTCAGTGGAACACTAAGGTCTAAAATCTTTAGATTTCTCCACTTCAAATCTGCACGATACTTGTTCAGTCTTGTGTAAAGGATTGGAGCTTATTTATCAGTCAACTGTGGTTGAGAAGAATAAAAGCGCATTTCCCATTTCCTTTTTTCCAAGATCACATTGAGTGAAATGCAAATTTTGTGCAACGCTGTATGTTCCAGCGATGAAAATCAACAAACTCAGAGACCTTTGCTTTCACTTCCTATTATTAAATCCTGCTGGGTGTTCACACGCTTGAAACACAGCTTATTGGAGACAGCATGTCTCCCCACCCCTCCCTACTTTCCCACAGCCATTAAATTCATCACTGACCTCCTAAGTCTCAACAATCATGAACCCTCCAACAATCAATTTTCCAAGTACAGAGAGATCCATCCATCTATCCATCCATCTATGCACACAGCAGGATGTGGCTACAGCAGTGCGAGTGTTAGACCGCTGTTGCATGCATCCAGGCACCCAAGAGCCCTGTGACTTCTTGGCTCTGCACCTCGAGCTGCTGGCAGGACAGCAGACCTCTCACCCAGGGGGGCAGATGAGATCTCCATCGCCATATCCCATCTCCTCCTCTCATCATCATCAACACACACCCTTCACCCCAACCCTCTCCCTCCTCCCTCTCTTGCTTTCGGAGGTGTCTGGTGACTCTGGCCCCTGTTATCTTGCCCCTCCCTTCATCGTAGAGGAGAGGAAGAGAGAGGGAGAAAGAGAGAGGCTGCAGCCCACTACCACCATGTCCCCAGAGGCCCCTTGCCTGCCTGCCTGCCTGCCTGCCCCTCCTGCTGCTCAGTACAGCTGTGGCTCAGCACCAGACCCTGACCAGCTGGGATCTCAACCCTGCCAGAGAGCCACAAGAAGAGCCACTCTGTGTGAAAGCTCCTCACCTCTCTTCGCTGACTCTTCATTAGGTGAAGCACACAGACACTAACTCCAACTCCAGCTGCCAAAGCCTCTCCGCTGGTGCTGAGAAGATCCTCTTTCCAGCATGGCTGTGGCACCCCGGGCCCTGGCACTTCCCCTGGTGCTCGCCCTGCTCAGCCTGGCACCGGCCCCCACCTTGGGAGGCTGCCCGTCGTCTTGTCGGTGCTCTTTTGCCATGCTGCTGTGCCTGGAGCCCAATGGCATCACCAGCATCCCGGCACTGGCGCCGCAAGAGAGTGAGAATGTGACGGAGATGTGAGTATGATGTGTCACCTGCTCTGCATGCGCGGTGAAAGCAGGATGAGTTTACCAGATGCCTTCATGTTGGTGCTTTGCCAAGCTTGATTTTCTCTCTTTGTGTTCTGTTTGTTACTCTGGGTTGTGTTGAGTTTGATTAGTTTGGAGCATCTCAATGGCAGAGTCTGGGCTTTAATGGGATCATTTGCAACTGGTTTTCTATCTGATCCGGAGTTTCAGTGTCGGGCAGTATTTGGTGTCAGTTCTGAGTTTCATCCCATTGTTTGGGAGAGTCTTAACTCTGCGCTAATCAGGTAAAGACTTGACAATCATTAAGGTTTTCTGATTGAGAGATAGAAGCAGAAGTGTCCGATGAAGATGGGGAGTTTACTCATAGTTGTGCAATAAAAACTGCTGTGACTTAGAACAACAAGTGCATCTCTGCATGTAAATTGGAGAAAGCTTCCATTTTTATTCTTAAGTTGGAGTGCAGTTATGTCCTCATTTCTTTCTTATCATGTGTTGCATTCATTTGTCTCATTATTTTGTGTTTTCATACCACAAAAAGAGTTTGTTCTCAGCAGTGTGTTTGTCCAGCAAGAAATAATGATGATGTCTCACCAAAGTACAACAGCAAAGTACCGGAGATTATCTGTCTTTCAAGATCACAATGAGTGAAATGCAAATCATCTGCTGAGCTTTGTTTATTTCTCAGTGTTTCATATAGTTATATTCTGCTCTGTTGAGAGTAGGGAGAGTTTGCCAAATCCAGGCGCCGCTGGATGTAAAGTGAATTTACTGCTGTTTGAGATGCATTAGCATGGCTGTAATTTTGTCACTTAGGTTATTGGAAATCAATTATGGATTACGACTGACAATAACTGGCGCAGAGTGACGGGAACTGATGTCCTATTATCCAGTGTGCCCCAAAGTGAGGCCTCAGGGTCTTCAAAGGAGCTCAAAGGAAAACCACACAGAGAAAACTTCAGTTTTTGTTTGTTGATGTCATGAAGATCTCTTCTTTTATAAAAACCCACCTCAAATACAGTATACAATAACACTATTTGTGTCTATTAAGATGGAAAACGTATCCTTAATGTTTCTGAAGATACTTTTGTCGTACATTAATAGAGTTCAATAAACTTTGTGACTTTAGTTTGAATCTTCGCAGTAAACTTAATTGACAATAGTTTTTGCTGCATTTCAGATGTTCCCTTTTATTTCAAAACAGACAACTACATCGACACATTTGAATGTGTAAGTCTTGAATAAAAGGCTTCTATAGGTGTCATTAACATTTTAAATCTCAATAACATTCTGACTGTGTTGTTTTATCAGGTTTAAGTCCTGGAATTTTGGAGATACAAAGTTATTATCAAAGCACAGTTCCTTAAACTCTGGATAAGATACACATGCACTATGTCCTGCAGGTAACCAAATGAATACTTAATGTACAAGTACCACACTTTGTTCATCCTGGAGACATTAATCTCAGACACACGGCTGGAGAAAGTATTTTTCAATTTCTGAGGCTTGATATAAATTCCACCTCTGATGAAACATCTGCTGACCTGCACTTGAGGTTGTTCTGACCTAAGACATGTTCCTTTCACTGAGGTTCAACCGCTGCTCAGTAACTGAAGTGGAAAAGATGGCCGATGTTCATTTGATGCTGCGGTCTGGAGGCTAGATTGATGGTGGTAGTTCTTTACAGCCATATATGCCACACTTATCATTGTCACATATATGGTCAGGCAAACCCCTGGAGGTAATATGTTCGACTAAAACTCCAAGTTACTGTTGCACGAACTGAGATTTCTCACTCAGCTGCAGCAGCAGATGACTGTTATTTAACATTGGCTTTTCAAAACTTTGTATGAAAAAGGAAGTATAAACTGACCACCTGTGATTTAAAGACGGCTGCTGTATTATTATGCAACCCACCATCAGCTCCAACATGGAAAACTAAATGTCACTCTCTGCACCACCACGCTGTTCTCTCTTTGTTCCTGTCCCCAGATCGGAGCAATTAGCACTTGTTACGAAGGAACTACATTTGTGAAATGCTATTTCAGTGGAGCAAGTCAATTTACTGCTGCTTTCTGCCTCTGTTCACCTATACCCCATTCTCCTCCTCCTTCCCTCCCCATTCTTTCTCCTCTCTTCCCCCCTCTCTCTCTTTTCTCGGAGGTATTTCCTTGTACCTGCAGCTAAACATGTTTCCTAGAGCTCAGGGTGAGGCTTGACATTCTCTCTGAACCGTTCGATCAATAAGTGAGCGGACCTTTCCCTGGCTTCTGTTTACCGCGGTGCTCTACATGCCAGCAAACAACAACACTTTGCCGTATTGGCAGTGCAAGGGAATACAGCCGATACGCGGAACAAACAAGGGGCCATTAACTGTGGAACAGGGGCCAAAATTCATCATACGCTGAGTTATAAATTCAATTTTGTGAATTGCCAGTCAATGCCTCCACCCGGGAACAATAGATGATATACAACCCACTTGGCTCAATCCAATAAGTAAGGGCGATGGGTGATCCTGGGCCCACCTGCCCTGTAATCACATTATTGCTGTGTGGGTCAATCAGACATGAATAAAAAGGTTTGTGTGTTGCAGCTGACAAACAGAGAACTGGGAGGTTGAAACAATGCCACATGCTGAAAGTGGCCGTCATCAACTGGAAATTACTTCAGGTATATTCACGAAAGGAAAAAATATTAAATTAATTGGTATATACTGTATGGGACAAAGCTAACCCCGTGGATTATTTTTGCACATCCATCCATTTTACTACATGTGCTACACAGCATTTAAGTTTACGTTAAGGTTTCACACAGAAAACCTTGAAAAAATTAACTATTATATATGTAACCGTAGACAGCAGTATACAATAACAGACCGAATTTTAAACTATATTTCACCAAAAACAACATTTTTGTTCTTAACATTGAACAAACTTATCAATCAAAAATGAAAGTTTGAGTTTTTATGAAAACATGCTTCAACATCATTATTGAAAATAAAATACTCTAAAACTCAGCAAGTCTGTTTCATGAGGACTGGATTTGATTTAAGCAAACAACCCAGATGAAGTATAGTACTCTGTGCCTCCTCAACTACAATGCTAATGTTGCTAACAGTAGATCCCAATAGAGACTCAAACTGCAGTGGCCCTGAAAAACTCAAACCCAATGTTAATTAAGGAAACACTGAAATATACAAAACACAATTCTATTATTAGGTTCTTCTGCAGATAATTAGTGAAAAGAATCTGTCACAACACACAAAACATTGGCCTTGGTCCATTTTCCTGAAGAGGAAAAAACAGACCAACCAGTTTGCTGTCTTTCAACATATTTTATGACCCGTCACATGCTGTCTGTAGCCAATCAGGGAGGATCTCTGGAATAAGTGCCACCTTGACCCAGGTGGCATCAATGTCCACTCATTTGGAGCTAAATTGTTGCCAATTCAATTGTACTTTGACAAAAAATATTAATTAAAGGCACCCTCTCTTTGGCTTTTACAAGCATGTATTTACCTTGTTAAACGGTCTTTATAATGCCAAATGATGACCTTTTCTGCCCAAACCTTCAGGGGTGTAAATTGTGGGTTTCATCAGAACACAACATCAGCACAATTCATTGGTCACCGATACAATATTTGCCAATATCACAAAGCCTGCTGAGGTATGAACTCAATTCGGTTTGATTCAGGAGATTGATATTAGACAATATCATAAGCCCATTTAACACAACCTGTTACATTTTCTAACATTTTATTTATGAGATCTTCCAGATATTTTACTGTAAAAAAATCCATTCTTTTGTAATACAATGATGGAAATAGGCCTTCTGTTCACTATAAAGTACCAAATTGCAAGTGCAAATATCTTTTTATGGGTTAACTTGAACATAGTCCATTCCCGAAATTTTGTCTGTGTGTTCAGTTTACCTCTCAATACAAAACATGGAGATTGTCAAAGTAAAAGTGTATATTTAAAATGGCGATATGCATCAATGTTTGGGTATTGCATCAATGCAGCTGGTTCGTTCACTGATGAATCTATATATCGATCTATATTGATGTATCGTTACAACCCTACTAACCTCAGAGAAGTAGCTTTGGAGCCTAAACCAAATGAAACTGCAGCGTTGTTAGACTGACGCCAAGCATAACGAACTGAATGTCTGTATCTGACTAGAGGGAGTGATAATGTGTCGTCTATGTATTTGAGCATTTCTGAAAACATTTTGCCTTCAAGTTAGATTCCAACAAACTAACCTTCAAGTTTTCCATACTTATTTAATTCCTCTTAAAATATATGTTCATGTCTTAAAAAATGTAGATGTGCATCAACTTAATCTTATCTTGGCCAGCTGTCAACCCCCAATGACGTTCTTTCAATCATTTCTTTTCTTTATGATTATTTGGTTCATGGATTTTGTAAGAGGGCTGAAGATAGTCCAATAAATAAAATCCTTTGTTCTGAGTCGAGGTAATGAAGAGTCCTCCTGAACTGAATGGACGACATTCAGGAGAGGGTGCATTGGACAGTGAAGGAGGGCAGAGAATGGGGTGGACAGTTTGCAGAGATCCTGGGTCCGATCAAGCCGTCTATTCAATCCCCCCATGAAAAGAGCTGGCTGTCCTTGCCTTGAGTGCTGAATTGATCTACAGCTCACTAGTTATTCTGAGGTAGGCTGTGTCTGGAAAAGTGGAAAATGACTAACCGAGAAGAATTTCCCTTCAGCCTCGTCTACCCGGCGTCTCTTAAGGCATTATTATTTTTTCCACATAAGCAGTAGATTAAGTTCTGATACGAGCTTTGTGGTTTGTGGGTCCCTGGACGTCTCGGCTGGTTTTGTTATCTCTTTGTTCAGTGGATGTCAGAGAGGTCGAACACATGTCGGCGGGGTTGAATGTGGATGCTACCCTCCCTCTCTAATGCCTTTCTTCATATTCTCTCTTGATTCACATGGTTTCAAATCCCACTCCTATGTGTTTCTTTCCATCCCTTCTTTCCCGTTCCTTCACCGAACTCTCAATAATAAGGGCTTTAATTAAGCCGAGGTTAATGGTTGAAGCAATTAGCTGCTGATTATTGGAACAAAGGTTACACAGGTGACTCTAACTCAATTCAGCCTCTTGTTGCTTTCAGTGTTGAGTATGGCTTGTCATTGTCAATAGCCATTTCTCCAGTTTACTTTGTGTAAAACATGGGGAACCTTTTTGTGTCTTGGGTAGAAAAACAGCTTTTTTTTATTTATTAAATTGGAAATTCAGTATTTTTATTGTCTCCCATCATCTGACCTGTAGGAATGCTGTTGATAAACCCCTCTGCTTCACTCAAGTGTATGTCCCTTGTTAAGGAACTCATTCACTTGTTTTTTAATGTATTATCAAGTTTTTTTGTGTTTCCTCCGTCTATTATTTTCATTCAGCAAGGGCCCAATTGATTATCTACACAACAAAACGTTCAAGGTCATAACAAAATGTATGTATTTACCTCCCAACTCTCTCCTCTCTCTTTTTCCATTAACCAGTTACATAGAAAACCAAGAAGCCCTGGAGAATATAACAGAAATTGATCTCGTTAACTACAGAGAGCTGAGGAACCTGTAAGTAAAGCTTTTTCTGTAAGAACTTTCTGTAAGACACAAAGGCAAGCTGCCAGACAAACAAATTGCAACACTGTTGTATGGCTCTATAGGGTGTAGAGTTTGCCCTATAGGTGCATTTCTCAATACAGTGTCATTATATAGGCCCACAATTCAACTTTACAATAGATGATAGCTTGGCAAATTGCACACTCAAAGTAGTTATTAATTTGTGAAATGATGAATCCTCAATTTCAGATAGAGGTACACAAAAGTTGGTTTGTCTTTTCGAACAGGCAACTGTCAGTTTTTACATTTTAAACAACAGCTGTGGCTAGCTAGCTAATTAAGCTAATGTTGATTGATTTCAATTTAAAAAGCAGTGTCTCCAGCCAAAATTATAATATCATAATTGGACTGTTGCATCTGGACTTTATGTTTTTAATTGCAATGTCAATATTGACTAGGGAAAAAAACAGACTTGCAATCAATTCCTTAGTGTCTTTTATTAAAAGCAAAATTTTAAAAATAACTTTTTGTACGACAACGTACAAAAACAAGTTCAGGGCTATTCAATGTACACAGTGCCATGGATACGCAACAGATCGCCGTAGTAGCTACCCTCTTTTATCATATATTTTACTCTAGATGGGACCATAATTTGAAAAAAAAAATCGCATCATGTTGTACTGACAAACTTTAAATTAAAAGCATAAACTCATTAGAAAATTGTACTTCATTTTGGTAAATAATCAAGTGAGAAGTGGGATCATTTTCTTAAAAAATATTGGCAGATTAATCGATTTTTAACCGTTTATCTACCTCACACAAACTCACATGTTTCAGTATTTGTGAGTTTTAAAGCTTCGTTTCTATTCAATCAAACTGACATTTATGACGTTTTCTCCCCCTCTCCAGCACCATCACAGCATGTAAGCTGAGGCTCATCGCAGCCAATGCCTTCCAAAACAACCTCAAGCTCCAGTATGTGTAAGTGTCCTTGTCAATACAAAAGGATTGTCTTCCCCATGTCATGTTTTGACCTGTATGTGGGTCAGCCTATTTGTCGCTGTCAGTCAGTGCTCAGCTGGCGCTTTAATACTGCACATGTCACATGAAGAGAGAGCTGCATTTCTCAAAATCACAGTGAGTCAGTCGCTCGTTGAAATGGTTGTATTAGTCATCCACAGATCTGGTAAATCTGTGAGCTCATTTAAGAAGCTGAAGCCACAAAATGCATTTATTAGAAGTGTACTTTCTCAAGGGACACTTTGTAAAATGTAACATCCAGCTGTTTGTAATAAATGGAAGCAAGGTTGGACAGATCAGGTACTTCGGTTTTGGTTCTAGTTTTTATATTAGTATTTAGAGATTGGGTATATTTGGGTTTGGACACAACAGTCAATGTGAAGACATCACCTTGTGCTCTGGGAA
Organism: Serranus cabrilla; assembly: GCA_903364295.1. Lineage (NCBI taxonomy): Eukaryota > Metazoa > Chordata > Actinopteri > Perciformes > Serranidae > Serranus > Serranus cabrilla. Next base: position 514,673 of record CAFUXE010000113.1, on the reverse strand, counting down.
ATTGGATTGAGCAGTATTTTCTGACTTAATGGTTAATGCAGATTAATCTATAGCAAAGAAATCTTTAGTTGCAGTCAATTATTTTGGCTGTCACAGACAGAAAACAAAGTAGTAAATACATATTCAATAGTATCAACCTGCTATTATCAACAGTCATCTACTACTACATTTGTCCAAAGGCTGTAATCATTCGATATATTGATATTTCGATTTTCTTACTAAAATAAAGCCATTTTTATTTGCCTACATCACGGTCAACAGACTCCTAAAAAACATGGGAAATCCATAATTGTAACTAGATACTTATCTAGAAAACGCTCCCAGACTTCCGCCAAGGAGGCATATGCTAAATACCAGAATGCATTTTTTTCCTCCTCACATTTATTGAATTCATAATTATTCTGCAGGCCGGGCTGGAAGCTTTGGGGGGCCATATGTGGCCCGTGGGCCGCCAGTTGATGATCACTGATCTAGACAATAAATTAGGAAGCAGCCTTATATATTTAAATATCAAACTATACACTTATTTTTAAAAGTCATACAATAGTTCTTTCTGTCTCCACATTTCTGATCAGTTCTGACTCACAATCCAGGCCCAGCAATAAATCTTACTCTGAAGACCAGCAAATCACTCTATTCATCAGCAGCTGACCCTTATCGCCTCCATCTTGTCCTCATCGTTTTACTGAGCGTGTGCGACATGTCCGATGTTGTTTATCTGAAAGACAGGCGGGTTTGAGGACCAGAGATGGGGAGGAGGCGGTGAGGTAGGCGGGGTGAGCTGGAGAAATTGGAGAAGACATCCACCAGTCACCTTTTACTCGCTCACTTTGGCGGATTATCGACAACTGATGCATAATAAATACACTCCACTAAGGGTCCATTATCACTTAATCAATATTTCACTGTGGAGGGAGAGGCTGTGCTGGGGCTGGGTGGAGTATAGGGGCTTCTGTTTGACAGATGCATCTCTGAGATTAAGAGGGACAGACTATAACCAAACTAAACAGGAGACATAAGAGGCTTCGCCAGCTTTCCTTTCTACTCATCTTCTCCAACAATCCTCCTGGTACTCAACCGTCTTTTAGAAAATCCAGTTGTTAAGGATGGCCGAAGGAAAATGAGCTGCTATTCCCGGCTCTGCTCTCCCCCTGTGGGCCCGGGGAGGAATCGAGCCGGTAATGGATAAGCCCCAATGGCTAACCCATCTGACATGAACTTTTGGGAGCAAGGAAAACAAATAATTGAACCCTTGGCCCTGCCAGAGTGAATATGTATTGGCTTCCATGTGTATGCTCCCCTGTGTGGCTTTTTGTCATCTTCTGAGGGAGGTTTATTTACAGCTGGGTTCTTTGGCTGTCTGAGGATCATTTGAGAGCCACTGTGATGATATTTTAGTGCCCTGAGAGGATTGATTAAAAAGATATGAAGCATTCATCCATCACAGGATTTTTATGATAGCCTGACATACACCAGGGACATTAATTTTGTGCGATGGATTTGTGTGTTTTTTCCAGGTGTTGTTCTTGTCTTGAGTAATTTCAAACAGAAAGTGAATATCACATGGCAAAAAAGCAACATCATTTAGATTTTTTTTCTGAACAAGGTAAATGTTTCGCGGAGCTTTTGCACCATGAATAAAGGCAACAGCTGAAAGCCAAAAATGTTAATTGGCTGATGGTGCCATTAAAAAGTTTAGGGCATCACCAAGTCATGAGCATTTGGCACCAGGAATGTTGATGTAACATTTGAGGCAATGCACCTCTGTGGAGTTTCAGTCATACTTCCTCTGAGACGTGTTTGTGACTGTGAACTAATCACCTAATGTACTGAACACTAAGCAAACCCGGAGAGAGGTGTGCTGGAGGTGTTTGTGAATGCAGCTCCTGGCTGGTGTGAAATACTCGCCAAGGTAATTGATCAGAACCCATTTGGATGCATTAATGTTTTTCCTCTGAGAGTAATTCAAAGCAGGTAAGCATTGCTCCGAAAGTGAGCAATCAAATCGGAGTGACTCAAGAACATTTTTACTTTAATTTTTCTTTTATTTAGCCTGAGGATAGTATATTTTTTCCTGTATGGTGCTATTACCTCATCGCATGTATGTACAGATTTTTTCTCATGCAAACTAGTTATTTGTGCCACTTGAAAACAGTTTAGAACAGGTGGAAATATCACATGTAAAAGCTTTCCTGAACTAGACAAACAGATTGAATTACTGTTGTTACATGGCGACAGAACAGCTACACCAATGTTAACAATAACATGTGTACTCTCTCTTTATTTCAAAGGAACCTGGCATCAAATTCCCTGGAACACATCTCCTGGAGGGTGTTTCATTTCCTACCACTGCTCAACCTGTGAGTCCCTTCAAATTCACACTCTCTCAGTCAATATCATGCATTCAAGTAAGTTAAATTAGTTCAAAACCACCATCATCTGCCACTTCCTCTACCAAGTTCACCAGTCCAGTTACAATAATATAATATCTGTTAATTTAGCAGCCAATGTCTTGGTACAAGTTGCTGGTTGCCTTCAGTATATTTTGCAAACTGGGCCCATCATGGTCAGGGTATCAATGCCTGACAATATGGAAATGTAATCAAGGTATTGTTCAAAATGAGCTACATCATCTGTCATTCTTATGCTTTGTATTATTTAGTTATTAATGGTTATTATTAGTAGTACTTTACTTACACACTGTACAGTGTATTGAGAAGGGTCAATCATTACTACTACATCAGCAAGACAGCTGAGGAGGACAGCCTAAAACGTAAATATAAGTCATAATTCTCTGCCTGTACAAACGCCCCATATTGTTGTTTTTGAGGGGAGACCTGTCTCTGTTTCGAATGAACAGTCACCTCAGTGTGTTGGCACGAACACACAGGATGCTCAGTGCTCAGAACCTCCAGTTCCTCCATTTCTTTTGAGCAAAATAGTTCTACAAACTCAGTTGTCCCACAATTCTAACAAGATCAGGAGATATAGAGAATCCAACTGCCATGCAAGGTACCGGAAACAATCAATCAGTCCGTTCCGAATTGGCACATTTTGAAGTGCAATAGTTTTTGGATGATTGACAGAGGGTGAGGATTGTTTTTGTTCAGTCTCTAAGTCAAAAGTTAGCTAAGACTTAAGCGATGTAGACCTGCAGCTTATTATCAGTGCATGACTTGAAGACACAAAGAGGTTCAGGACAAACTACATTACAGACACTTATAATTAGGGCTAAGTTTAGTATGTTATCATGCTGTTCAGGGACAGAAAGCTGCAGTTAGACTTTCTCAACTAATAAGGCAGAAAGGCAACATTAAAAGGCTAAATGGTGTACTCATACAGCTGTAGTGGAGTATGGCTGGTTTGAAAGGTCAGGTCTAGATCACAGCCTGACTGAACTCAGCGAACACAATCTGAGATTCAATAAATTCTGCTGCTGCTATGTTTTTATTCACCAAGGAGAGTATTTTTCAGTTCCAAAACAAGACAAACTGAGAGAAAGAGTTGCTTGTCTCTCTGAGCTGACATTATTAAGTTAGCATAGATGAAAAAGATTGAGCTACAAAATACAAAAACTCGAAAGGTTCATGACCATGTCAGTGTTTTTGTGGTTTCGTACCATTGTGCCTTTCCTATACTCTCACAGATGTTAACTCACAGGTGAGCATACTTAGTTGGGTATGTTATAGAAAAAAGCTACTGCCTTTTGCAGATTCCTTGACAGCACCCTTTCAGTGCGATACTTTTTCACTGGATTTGTCTCAAAGCTGGAGAACTATAGAGTCATTATTGAAAAAAGCTTCAGGGAATAAAAGGCTACGGACTTCTTCAAGGACTTATATAATTAGGAACATATACCATCATGATTAAATATAAGTTGTTCGGGGCTTTACAATGATTATGTGGCCTTCAAACTGAAAAGCTCATTGTGTGTTCAAACAATACACTGAGTGAAGACTGTTAAACCTTTTACATGTAAAAAGCATGTCTATGACAGAAGAACTCATTAGTTTCTCTGTGGAAGACGTTTGAAGATTGTTATCTGTACTTTCTCGTCAGAAAAATTAAATCTATAGCCAGTAGAGCTGATTTTCCTCCCTTTTCTCTTCAGGGTTTTGAGGGACAACCCTCTCGTTTGCTCGTGTGACCTCCACTGGCTCCAGCAGTGGCAGCGTAATGACCGCGGAGACCCGGACAACCAAATTTTTTGTTCCTCCGATGATCAACCAGTCCCCCTCAACCTTTTGGTGATAGATAACTGCAGTGAGTGATACCAGGACTTTATTTTTGCTCTGTATTGTGATTCTATACATTTTTAGTGATGCATGTTTACAGTAAGATGTGGAAAACGTTTAAATAATGATCATATCTCATGATATATTTGGATATTCATAGATTATGGATTTTTTTTTTTTAAATATTATGAATTTAATCAAGTAATTTTATTGATATTGTGGGTTTTTTGTGGGGGGAAAACACATCCAACACATAAGACAATTGAATATTTTTCTAAAACATGGAGGGGATCCTTACATATTTTTATTTAAAGATCATGATATTTAATGATACGCCTCTCTCTCATGTGGTGTAATGAATATTTGAAACAACGCAGCTTCATGCAAGTGGCTTGAAAAGAAAAAATAATAACCATTTGTTGTCTCTATTCTGCATATTAATGCCTTTGACAAGCAGGTGCAGTGAAATACAGAGAAGAAATTGTTGTTTTAATCGCACAGAGCGGGAACATCTTGTTGCCAGGAAACATATGAGCGAGTTTTTTGCCCTGTGCTGTTTCTCTGAACTGAAGAATTTGGCCTTTCACTCAGTTGTATCATCACATTAGTGACCTGCGCTCACGCCGTCTCCTCTGCTGCTCTCAGGTCTCCCTGAGGTGACGATTGTCTCCTTCAAAGACTCAAAGATTCAAGAAGGAGGCAACTTGACATTTGCATGTCAAGTGACAGGAAGTCCAACTCCCAACGTGAGATGGCGAACAGAGGATCTCCAATCTCACTTTTTTACCCAGGTATTAGTTTTCAGTATATGCATGTCATAAAGATATGCCAAAAATAACAAATGCTATTGTGTACATCGATCTGTTATATGTCTGCCCATCCTAAAAGGAGGATCCCTTCTCTGCTTCTCCAGGTTTCTTCTGTTTTGTCCTCTTTCTTGTGTTTCCTGCTATTGAATTGAGGCTGTTTCCAAGCACCCACAGGCAAATTTGTCATTTGTGATAAAGAGTGCTCCAGAAATAATTTAATCTGTTTGTAGGCCAACCCAGAAGTTAGCATCATTCTGGTACCATTGACAAAAAGCAAATGGGATTTTGGATAATTGTAAAAAAATAAGTTATGCGGTTAAAGTTTTACGAGTTTTGAAGGGTAAATGAAATCAGCAGAAGTAAAAGTTGAACATCATGGTTGAATGACTACAAAAACACCCCCAATACACTGATGATGGCGTTCAATGTCTGCAACAACTCATTAACCGCCTTTTTTAAATACACATAAATGCCACAAAATTACGAATGTTTACTGATGTGTTATATGTCATAGAATAAAGCTGGAGAAAGATGATTTACCTTATGGTAACCAGGGACCTTATTTCAAGCATCTAACCAAAAACATTCATTAAAAAACCCAATGACTTTGGGGAACTCCAGATTTTAGAGTTCCTTTTAGCAGCACTCTATTACGCTGTAGAGATAAAACTGAATTACAGAATTAAATTTTATTTGTCTGCTAAGTGCACTAAGTGGTCTTCCCCCTATGAACTTGCAAAAGAGATCTCTTGTTTGTCTGTAGATTCAGAACTTCATGTTTTTTGTTCCACAGCCACCCAAAAAATATGTAATTCCTTCCCCTTTTCTATTTGATCTCACTTTATTGATGCTTTCAAGCTTCAGCTCTTAAATCCATCTTCTCTCACTGGCTGTGTTTGACTGCTTTTGGATGCATTTTTCTGAGGCCATACGTCTGTGTGTTAAAGTTATGATTTTGTTTCTTTTTATTTCACCCTTTCCTTCACTTTCTGCTTTCCTCATTGTGCTGAAAAGCTCTTTAGGTAAGCTGCAGCTTAAAGCCGTATAAATAAAGTTGGATTATACACTCTATTGATCCACAGTATAGTAAATTGGATCCCATTTCATCCCTCTAAACTGTATACATTTAAGTGATCCATATGTAGTTGCGACCTGGCTGCATTAACCTCCCCCGCTCTTTGTCTGCTGACAGGAGAGAATCTGGGGCTCCGCATTAGAGCTGGTCCTTTTCCTCACCAACGTTTCTTCATATGACAACCTGCACAACCTAACTTGTGAGGCCGAGAACCAAGCTGGGCCCGGGGAGGACATGGTGCAATTGGACATTGAGTGTAAGTGCCCGCAAAATAAAAAATAAAAAACACACTCTTGAAAGCTCACGGGCTCAATATGAGTCGCCGGGCTTAATGGAGGTTAGGCCGAGAGCACACTGAGGCCATTTTTCTAGTGCAGGCAGGGTGGACAGCTAGAGAAAAGAAAAATACACTACACTGATTTCTTCTAAATGCCCCCTCTACAAATACGAGCATGTACCCACTAGGCTTCTAATGGAGCTCTTTGTCATCTGCCACTCACTCTGGCGACTGGTGAGAAGTGTTAAAATAATATGAGTGAAGTGCTGCAGGTATGGCAGGTCATTTAATGCAGGGATACAATGAGAGGCCAAAAGAAAGTGAACTTACTTCTCCTTGCTCTTAAAGAACTCCTTCACCTCACACACACACTGTACTTCTACATTACAGTTGCAGTTTGACCCAGGAGGTTTACTGTTGTTTTCTCCTTTCAGATGCATTAGTGCATCTGGAAGTTGAGGAACACTGAGGAATGACAGCACCCAGCGGTCCCACAGAAAACACAGTCAGATGCATTAGTGATACATTACTGAAAAAATACTGCCCAAACAATATCATATATCACCAACTCAGTGACACTCATTAGAAAATAAAGCCAAAAAGAGCGAGGGCGCCAATCAGCTGAAGCCAAATGCACGAGCATCGAGGGACAGATAATGAACGTCAGGAAAATGGGGCTGATAACCCGTGCTAAGATCTGATTTGAGCCTGTGCTAATGGACTTTTCCCTCCTACTCCGGAAAACCGCTTCATCCGCAGTGATTGGCAGTCTGTAAATGCGTTAGTGCAGCTAATCTATCAACATCAGCCCCCCTGGTGGACGGACACTCGTTAACCGCTAGCCCTTTAATTACTCTTAATTACCTCCCAGAACAGTGGGTGTTTACTGCTGAGTGGCTCTCCGTGCCATTGATTCATGGTGCTCGTGTGGCTTCTCTTTCATAAAAGAGCTTTTTTCTAAATCCTGTTTTTTCCAATGTAATTTTTTTTTTATAAATTCTTAAATATAGGAACAGGCATTTGGATAAAAGCAGTTACATTTCCGCTGCCGTGCAATTATTTTATTTTCAAAAATACTAGAACCTTATGCTCACATAGAGCACTGAAGTAGTATGTCAGGGGGAGAGTTCAGAGAAAATAAAAATCAATGAGGTTTGTCTGAATAAAACAGCATTACAGGGTCATTCATTCAATCCCTCCACTGAACTTGGCCGTGGAGACCTCACATATCTGACACACTTGACCCAAAATGCAATGCAATGCAATACAATACGAAGAGAAAAAGTTATCTTTATTAACATAAATGTGGCTTACTGTATCTTTCCACTCATGTACTGTGGAGGGTTCAGAGAGTAAGCCGGCCCAGTTGCCAAAAGAAATGTGGCCATATGATATTTGTGAAACATTTTTGAACCATAAATATGTTGAATATAAATGTTGCTGAACCAATGCAACACTTTTTCCTTTTTACATGTGCCAACTGCTGCTTTAAAACACATGGCGGCCACAACACACTGTGTGTGACTATTGCTGTTGTAAACATTTTGGTTAAGGTCAGGCACCTAAACCACGTGGTTAAGTGGAATTTACAAACATCCAGCCAGTTGTCATTTGATACTGAAATATTACCCTTTCTTTCCCGTTTCTCTTTAAAGGCACACTATGCAGGAATGCTGCTTAGGGTTGATAAACAACATTCAAGCTTGGTCCCTCCATCACAGTTTAAAGAAAGTGAAAGCAAACCCCAGAATCACTCTCATTTAGGAATGAGCTTTGTATGTTGGGTATCTTATTCCCGATTTAATGGAGTTTTTCTGTGCAGTGACTGCTATCTTTGTCGCTTCATGACTAAAAGGGTGACGCCCCGAAACATACCGGACACAGCAAAATAAAAAAGAAGAGAAAATACAGTCACGTCAGGGATTACCTTTATATTAGTCCATATGTTTTTTTGGGAGAAAATGCAGCATGGTGTATTTTTAATCCATTCTTTGGTGGTGGATTTCTTGTTTTGCAATTACATTTTTTAACTTAACTTAATTAAATTCAAAGTGTACATTTAATTAATCATCATCATCACTTAAATTAATATTTTATATGCAAGACTTCCAGTTAACTAGAAATCTGCCTGGGCCGATGTCAGGAATCATTTGGTGCATTTTCCACATTTCCCCAAATGTTCATTGTCTAATTCTTGAGTGCGAACTGGAGGGCTCATTAAACATAATTCTAGCCTTCCTGCTAACCCCTGCAGTGAATAGCTTGGTGTAAGTTTAAAAGGGGTCGCTAATGGATGATTAGTTAAATGTGATTAACAGCGCTAATTTTCACTCAGTGCAACAGACAGACTTCAGCGAGCTCTGGATAAAAAGACAAATGCTTCAGTATCCCCTTAGCACAGCACTTTCTGAGGCTGGGTCATGGGTTAAGAGCAGCAGACTTGTCAGTGCAGTATGAGGGGTCTCTGCACTTCAGAGTCATGTTCGATCTAAACGAGGCCATTTCCTGTAACTTCACATCCAGCCGAGCTTCCAGGTAGCTTTTGTGGTCGGGGGCACAACGACGACCAGGATTCATTATTCATAGCAGGTCAGCACAGGCCTGCAGTACAGATGGAGAACATTGATTCATGGAAACTCGGCGGGGAACCTATGGGGAGCTGCACCAACTTTATGTTACACATGATCAAGATGCTCATTCAGCAGAAAATAACTGCACTTGTGTGCATCTCCATGATCATTATTTGACTTTTTGCCAGAAGTTCATTTATGGAAATACTATCTTTATCGTCTTTCAGTACAATTCTGAGATACTTCACTAATACTTTCAAAAAGGTATGCTTGAACCTTCCACTCCATACTATATATTTACTTGACAGTTTTTAATTGCTTCACAAATTTAGATTTTACATACAAAACATGTGATCATCTAGAAGAGCAGATGGCCCTGTCTTGGGAACAATAATTTCTGTATCTGATCAATGTGATCAATTCTCCTCTTTGGGCAAGAAAGCAAATAAACTAGTCCTTCAAGCCTTCATGTTCCTAGTTGATATTCCAGTCAGTAAGGATAAGTTTACCAGCATACAGCTCAGCATTTATTGCAGAGGAAACAATTAAACTTTCCAGATCTACGACTTCTGTTCTCCAACCAGCCCAGAATTCCTAAATCTCTCATCTCCCAACAGTTCCAGTCAAAATCATCTTCCTGAAGGACGCCGTGCAGCAGCACCACTGGTGCTTCCCCTTCGCTGTGGACGGTAATCCTGAACCACGCATCACCTGGCTCTACGAAGGCAAGTTACTCAAAGACAGCCGCTACACGTACACCCAGCTCATCCCTGACCCCAGCGACGGCTCGGTGAAACATGGATGTCTCTTCCTCAACAAGCCCACCCACGTGAACAACGGCAACTACACTCTGATCGTTGAGAACAAACTGGGACGGGATGAGGCCACAGCCACCGGGATGTTTATGGAAAACCCCTTCGACGATCCTGAGGGGATAATTCCAGGTGAGTTCCTGAAACTGTTTTGAAGCTGCAGGATGTTTTTCCGAGCAGCATCCCATAATGAGCAGAGGAGGCCATTAGGGCAGCTAAAAGAGGAATCTATCTTAATATCTTATGATTTTAACTTGATCCATTGTTGAAACAATGGCTTCGTCTTTCAACAAGGTCCTTTAAATACCAAGTCATTAGAAAGCATGAGGAACTAATCATATACAGCAGAGGGCTGTACAGTAATTATGTTAATGAACATTATGTAATTATTAGCTCTTACAGATCTGTGAATAACATACTGATCTCTTTCATCATGAGTCATTCATGATTAACCTTATATCAGCTGGTGAGTGGCATAAAACTAAGAACTCATTACCTCCTCCTACTTGAACATTAGATTCTATTTTGTGCCCCCTCCAGTAATGTACAGAAATAATTATGCATTAGAATTCACATCAAAACATCTATATATCTGCCTTCTCCTTTGAGATAACAATCAATGGAATTGGGTAAAAAGAGAAGCTTTCTAATGCTCAAACGGGGAAACTTTGTTTTTTGTAAATCTATACAGTCATTATGAATATGATGCATCCTGTTTTTATTTAGCTTTTTTCCCCAGAGTGTCCCAATTTTGGGGGGAATTGGGGTTGTACAATCATAGACACTTAAATATTACAGGTTCTCTCTAATGTGTGTCCATAAATGTGTTTTGTGCTCTCTCTTCCCTCATGCTAGTCGTTGTGGATCCAAGTAAGTCCCTGGATTGATTATGACTCTCCAAAAATCCCTGTATATCTCCTCAACATTGCATTTACTTGATGTGAAGTCTCGCTTGAGTCATTTTTTATTAACAAATCTCATTCCTGCCCCTCAGGACCTACAAACAAATCCGACATGGACGTCACGGAGAACTCAGAGAGTCGAGTGTTTGTGGTGCGTCTGCACGTCATCATTCCCGATACAAATATTAATGACTCTCGATGATGTCAGTGATTGCAAATCTGTGTTTGTTTGAACAGGTGTCTGTGGCTGTGGGTCTTGCTGTGTTTGCCTGCACTTTCCTTCTCATCATGGTTTTGGTTATTAACAAGTGTGGCCAGCATTCCAAGTTTGGTATTCACCGTAAGTTCAAACACATAATTGCATAATACCAGAGATGCTTGCTGATCAAAGAAATTGTTTGACATTTTGGCTTATTGTTTCAATTGCATTTTTATTTCAGTTTTTGCTCAAAGAACACATAAATATAATGAAATTCATAATGCCATTGCTATTTTATGCTAAATATTTAATGCTATTTTCAGTCCCCTATTGGCCTCCATGTCTGCACATTTTAAAAATCAATTTTTCTTTAGTATTATTTTTTACCAAACATGAGAAAGAGCTATACATTATGTGCCAGGCTGTAGTTATTAGGAAACACTTAATCATGAAAGATTAGAGGTTTTCCTTTTGAATTAAGCAGCAAAAAAGTTTGATATTGCACTTCCTGTAATTGTGTATGCACACACTACTGAAACGAAAAATTATACAGCCCTAAATGATGAAATATCATCAGCAGGTCAAGCGTGAAGGTTTCACATGAGAAATGAAGACTTCTTTCTTACAACAGGTTCTGAGTCACAGACTTTTTGTGAAGGAAATTATTATGGAGTATGAGTGATGCGATGTGTATCACTCAACTTCCACATCTCTCCATTACATTTCCATGCTTCCACCAGCACGATAAAAGGAACTGGACCCTGTAGATGACATTGTCTCAGCCCAGAACCACAATTTAAAGACGCATATGTGAACTGGAAAGAGCCATAATCAAACGTTCTGCCAAATTATTGTTTCAAATCGCAGGTGGTTCTGTCAGGCTCTCAGAAGGTAATGCGCAGGAGAGACTGACTAATATAGGATTTCCACTGAGCTGTAACTTTGCACACAGGCAGCCGCTGTGTCGGCCGGGCTAAAGTGCCTTAATTACTGCATGAGAATGGCGGTAGAAACCTCCCTTGGCCACCGCCACGTGGTGAGGGCCATTAAAGAAGATGGATGGATGGAGGAACAACTAGACGTGATATAGCTCCACTCGGACCCAACCCCCCAACACACACACACATAACACACACGTCTACCCTTCTCACTCTCAAAGTGCCTAAGTGGGCCTGATTGCCTAAGTGGACCCTGCTCCCTCTTTCCTTCCCTCCATCGCTTCTGTGCTCTCTCTTTGTTGTTCCATTTTCTACCGTGTTGGACTCTAGGGGTTCTGTGGTTTGCCTTGCTGAGTGGGGTTTTACAATTTGGGCCCCACTTGTTTGGCTTTTAATACGCGCCGTAGTCTGGGGTTGCTAACCATTCAGGCTGCCTTCCCCTTTTCTCAATTCAATGTGTCCTGATTGCTGCATGGTTGATGATGGTGATTATTAGAGCTTGTCATCATCTGTCACCATGGCACCAACAAACGTGCGGCCAAGTTTGTAGCAGGGCACGTCGATTTCTCCAAGAGAAAAACGAGTTATGAATTTTCTTTTGATGGCCGCCGCAATCACGAGAGGTTTGAGGCTGATTGGTGTCACATATTTCTCAGTTGTGCTTGTTTGCATCCCTCCGCCTTTTCATTAGGTTCATCAGTTTTGGGCACTGAGGATGACCTGGCTGTGTCGCTGCGTTTCATGAACTTTGGAACGAGCCCGCCTTCCTCAGATGAAGACTCTGGTTTATCCAGCTTTGTAGAGAACCCACAGTACTTCTGCGGCATCATCAAGGAGAAAGACATGTGTGAGTGTTGCTGCTGAACTTGTTGAACTTTACGGTTTGTAACTGAATCCACACTAATGCTTATTCACCCAGATATAATGAAGTTTCAGTGTCTTGATTGTTGGTGTTATTATTTTTGATAAAGACCTTTTCATGCAAGGTTCTTTTGTACTTTTTTTTTATGGACATCAGTAATATTTGTTGTTTTTGCATGGATTCATAAGAGAGTAAACTAAGTAAACTAAAGAACTAAAGTAGTGAAATCCTGAGCAAGTGTAATTCATGTTCCATGCAAAAAAAGACATGATTTCACCCACTTTTTAAAACTTTTTCTCTATTTTAATATTCAGGCGTCCAGCATATTAAACGGCAGGACATTGTCCTGAAGTGGGAGCTGGGTGAAGGAGCGTTTGGCAAAGTCTACCTGGCAGAGTGCGCCAACCTCAGCCCCGACAGCGACAAGATGCTGGTCGCCATCAAGGTGAGTGAACTTACACGCCATTCCTTACTTTCTCTACAACATATTCACTGCTAATGTAGTTTGATTCGATCTAAACAAACCACAAAAGAGACAAGCTTTTACTGTTTTTATCTGTATGAACTGCATCTCTCTCATAGCTGAATTCAGAAAAAGATTGTGCAGCTTTTGCAGCTGCTAAACCTGCACAGATGGGACAAAAAAAACCCCATAACATTCCTAAAGCTCCTGCAAAGGGGGGAATACACCACAAACTGCAAATTTTCCAGGCAAATAAGCCTCATTGCAAGATTCCAATTCACAAAGATCTGCGCTAACAAAGACGCTCATCAAGCCATCATCTACAAAATGACAGCACTGACAGACTGGGACAGTAAATCGCTAATATAGTTTCTCTCTGTCACAGTTAAAATCCTTGCCTGAAATCTTGAGGAATTCTTCTGCACCTTGTCAGTCAGGACTTGTTGCTCACAGTGTCTCTGTCATTGTTTTCCTGCTGTTTTCTTGGTGCAAAGGCAACATTAAACTAATGTTTGAGGTCAAATTGCTACCAGCTGCAAAACTTTACGGGCATGTTTGCATTTTAATATCTTAGAACAATATCATTTGGGAATCAGAGCTTAAAACAGGGCAGATAGCATTTCCAACTTGGGAGCTGCAATCAATTTTTTGTGTATTTGCCTCTTTAAACAATATTGTAACCTCCAGCCTGGGACTTTTATTGCATGTCTCTCTCTACCCTCTTTTCTTGTCAGCTCTCTCTCAAAAAAACGTAAAGTTAAGTACTCAACAAAGCTACTTGATACTGCACCAACAAGAGTTAAAGTAAATACGCTGCACTTATGCCTCAATCGTCCGGGCACTGAAATAACATCCTGCGGTTTCAGAGTGAGATGTCTTTGTTGAGGACAGTCAGTTGGTTTAATACACGGCTCATGTTACAACAGGTTAATGCAAACCACAGCGTATAAAAACAAGACGATGATTCGGACTCTGCTCAGATTTATCATTCCATTAATCAGACTTGTGCTTTTATTGCAGCACATCATTCAAAAGCAGGGGCGTAGCAAGGAATTCTGGGCTTACTGCTTCTCATCAATACACATAAATCCTTCAGCAGAGTCTTAACTTTCACTTTTATTACAATGGTCACTGTTGGTTGCTTTTAAACGCTGTTATTTGAAGCGTCTTCATGTAAACCCCCCCGTGTGTGGTCACAGACTCTAAAGGACGCCAACGAGTCGACCCGGCAGGACTTCCAGAGGGAGGCGGAGCTGCTGACGGTGCTCCAACACCAGCACATTGTGCGATTCTACGGCGTCTGTACGGACGGAGAGCCGCTGGCCATGGTGTTCGAATACATGAGACATGGAGACCTCAACCGATTCCTTAGGTACGTACTGTAGCAGAATGCCTATCTTGAAGTCATTGTGGTTTTAAAACTACAGCACTGACCAGTGACAGGCGGTCACACACCAGCAGGACTTCCTGATGAGTATGTCTGAAGGTTAAACCCACTCAGCTGACCTTATGGACTGTTTGGCTGCAGTGGTCACTCTGTGGATTTGTTGTGTTTCAGTACTAATGAATGAATGAGGACGACTGTGGGAGCGTTTACCGTGTACACTAATATGTTGATGCTGCTGCTCTCCCTCCCTCTCTGTATTTAAAAAAAAAAAACATGGAACTTTCCTGCATTATGATCTCCAAAAACAACCAGACCTATATTAGCGGGATCTTTTGTGTCAAATAAACAGGTTCAGATAAAAATAGATTTTTAACTTAATTTTTAACTAGAATATGTGCAAGAAAACTGCACATATTCTAGTTCCCGGTAAAAACCTCCTGATTGAAAAACACTGAAGGAATCTGATTGCAGCGACAGGGATAGTGCTGAAGAAAGATTCTCCCATGATCCCACACTACTTCCTGGCCCCACTAAACTCCATCATGTTATTGTTTTGATTGAGAGAGAGCGCCAGAGGCTACTTAAAAGGAGCTTAGATTATCTCTGGACATACAGAAAGTCTGTTATTTAAATCTCCTGGAAATCTGACATGTCTGCATGGATAAACTGACATCTTAATATTAGCTATAATTTGTTATTTCTCCATAACTTTCACGTACAGTTCATATCACCCGACTGTCAAGAAAACAGAGGCAGCAGTGAGCTGTAAAGCAGACCAGTTTGCTCTGTTAAACCAGAACAGAGAATAACCTTGTTGCATCCAGGAAGGTCTCTTGTTATATAAAAACATATTATTTACACAATGTCCTCACATGATAATAGCCAATAGAGTGAATTTCAAATGTTGCAGGATTTTTTTTTTAATACTGATGGACGCAGTATATAATCAGCACTTATAACAGAAATAGAGAAAGCAGCCTTGAACTGTACACTAAACGAACGCGGCGCCTCTAGAGGAGCTTCACAATAACACTAACACTAACGAGTCTTATTTCGATCATTAAAATTACAGTCTAAATGTGAGGTTTAGAAACCTCTGGAGGGAGCTAAAGGAGTCCCTGAGGACTGAGACAGTGTTGACCAATTAGAGCTCACTTGGCACCTGGGAAACCATCTGACAAACTGTGAGAGCAGACGCAGTGGACGCTGTCTGCCAGGTGTCCTGCACAGGAGACAGATTGGGAATGAAGACACAAACACACATGCGTTCACACAGACTTTGCCTGAGATATATGTTCACCAACGGATGGAAATCGCATTTCCAGCAGACAGAATGGGTGAAACGTCTGAGGGCCCCCACAATGCAGCTGCTTTCCCACCCTGCCACCTGCCTTTTAAACTAATAGTGATTGTATAGACAACTTCCTTTGTAAGGAGGGGACAAAGTGGAGAGGAGAGATATTAGGATGGATGGAGACACATCATCTGTGATTTGCTCATTTAGGCCGGAGTTTGACGTGAGAGTGGGTGTTTATGATCCGCGAGAACAACTGAGAGTCAATGTGTTCTGCATCTCCGAATTGCATTATTGCAAATCAGTTGTAGGCGTATTACAAGCCTTATGTTTTCTATTAACTGTCACTGTTAAAGGCTTTATTATGGCGTGGTCATGCCAACCATGGCTGCAGTGCTCTCAGGAGCTCATATATGTCAGAAATGTTCAATCTGCAGATTGCATGCTGAGGTCATTGTCCTTCAGGTGACCCAAGGTTGATGCCATAGTTACCAACATACTGGGAACCCAATCCCAGCGTTTGGTTATACTGAACAGCCAATAGAAGCAGAGAAGAAAAGCAGAGGCCAGCATGTTCTGTTCTTTACAAATGGAAATATGTGTCCCCTTTACAAGGCACAGTGGTCAGCTCGAGTGCAGAAAAAGGAGAAAAATAAGGAAAATATTCCATCATCTACCAGTGGGGATAAGCAAAAAAAATACAAAATTTAATGAAAATAAAATATAAAAATCACCACAAACACGTCTGACCTCAAAAGTACTTTTAAAAAGCAACAGAAATTTTAGAAATTATGAATAGTACATTTCATCCAAGTCACCAAGAAAAAAAGACCTCAATGAATTAGTTTCAAGAATTTGAAATCAGAAATATTTAATTAAATCAAACTAGATTTGACATGTTAATATAAGGGTTTTTTTTTTTGCAGTGACAACTTTGCCTTTATGCAATTCCAAAAAATTAATATATTGACAGTGTTGTTTTTGTGCTCTTACTGAAAAATACAATGCTTCCGAAAATCCAAACAGTTATCTTTATCCACTTTTAATAATCAAATGCAAATCGAATGGAATCCAAGCATTGGTAAGAATCTATTAAATCAGTTTTCATAAATTTCTGTGCAAATTTTTCAGAAGAAAAACCATGCTTGGTGTGAAAAGGCTTTATAAACCAGTGATTTGTAAGTTATTTGGTTAGTAAAGTTAAAGCATCTTGTCATGTTTTCAGACATCTAGCTTGGTTATTATTTTCTAAAATTATCAGATAGTTTTAATTTGGAAAAAAATTCAGACCCAGAGATCAAATATCTGGTAATCTGGTGGCAATCTGCCATAAAACATAAACAAGATGAAGCAACTTATATATACACAAGGTAAAATACAAAAATAATACATAAAAAACACTCACATGTTCCCCGTGTGTCTCCTGTAGAGCTCACGGCCCTGACGCTCGGATCCTGGAGGAGTCGAAGATGCTCCCGCTGGGTCAGCTCACTCTGCCTCAGATGTTGCACATCGCCGCCCAGATCGCCTCGGGAATGGTCTACCTGGCATCGCTGCACTTCGTCCACCGCGACCTGGCAACCCGCAACTGTCTGGTGGGGGAGGGCCTGGTGGTCAAAATTGGGGACTTCGGCATGTCCCGAGACATCTACAGCACAGATTACTATCGGGTACGTGGCTGGAAAAGATAAAGAAAAGAATGATATGTTTAGTTTGGTTCCAAGTTGAAAACTAGTTCACAAATAATCTGTGCAGCCAAATTGAAACACTTTTTTTCTTCTCTGGCCTTGCAAATAGTTTTGCTTTTGATTTCTGTTTGATTAATTTCTTTGGAATGAACTCTGAATTTTAACTATTTTGGATGTTAAAGCTTTTATTGTCCTTATTAGTATGCTGTTTGAGGCTGAACTGGATGAAGAATCTGTTTGAGATTTTCTTTAAAACACTGGAGAAATGTAACTAAGTTACATTCACTCAAGTGCTGTACTATGTGACATTTTGAGGTACTTGTACTAGTATTTCATAAATGGTAACTTCATACTTCTACTCTATTTTAGAAGCAAATATTATTTTCCACTACATTTAGCTGCCAGCTATACCTATTTTTCAGATCAAAGTTTAACATGGAAAAAAAAGATGACTTTAAAATGAGTACATATGTTTGTCAATTAAACCACATAACAGTAGTTGTTAAAATGACAACAGTTACATGCTGCTTACAGATATACATCAATAATAATAAAAATACATATATATTTTTATATACGCTTTTGCCACTGATATGTTCATATTATTGATATGCCTACCGAGACAAAGTGAAAATCATTTTTGTTAAACCATACCTAGTTTTGAATCATACTTCATTCAAAGTCGACAGAAGCTAAATAAAGGTACAAACCCTACTGGTTAGTGTTTCTAATGTTCAATCAATCACGAACTATGGCTTTGTATAATTAAACCCCTAATTCACCCCTTCATTTATTTATTTATTTCGTTTCTGTCGACTGAAAAAAAAAAAGTTAAATTACTGTTTTTATCTATGGAGTCTGGCATAATTGGTGATCGCGACATAGCTTGTTTCTCCTTACGTTTTATCTTTGTATGGATAATTTATTTAATTCACTCTTACAATAATTAAAAAAACAGAAACAGCGTGTAATGTATATATTTATAATCAGCATACCTTCAGTTGCTAGCGTAGCATGCTAGTTGTGTGTTCTGTGATGCTAATGCTAGCTCCACAGTTTTTTGCTCCCATCTGATAAGAAAAACACCTAAATCTCCTCTTAGCCTCTGTGTCTAACCAGCGGTTTGACCATGACGAGCTCGAAATCCACAAAACAAGCCAGAAAATAAGGCAAATCTGAACTGTTAGCATTAGAACCAGTGGGGAAGAGAAGCTGTTATGCATCAACAAGTGATGGAGTTATCTGTTGACTTACTGCGATATGACGGCAGCGGTTAAAGTCTCCCTCTTCCTTTGGTTTTCGTTAAACAGTCAAAATTGGTTTTCGGATGAGTGAAGATGCATCACGTAGATGGACTATTTAGTTTCTTTTAAATGTTAAACAGTAAACGCTGCTTCCAAAAGTTGTGACTGTCGTGACTGCTGAAATCAGAGATGCTGAATGTCACCAGATAACACGGTCACTCGTTTGACCGTAACACCGGCTAGTTAACGGCTTGGAGACCAGAATAAGGAGAATGTACTTTGTTAGATTCACTCTCGCGGGATCTGGCAACCAACATGACGATAGCAAGAGTCTCGCGAGATTATGTAAAAAACGACCGTCCCACCTAACTAATTTTTGTAATGTAAAATATGTCTGTTAGCTTTGTAATATCACATGTTAGCAAAATAAAATATAAATAAATAATTCCTGACGTTCACAATACTTCCAAACGAGTGGCAGGAGAGTCGACAACGCCCACGTAGGAGACCGGAAGCCATCTCCCTTATATGAGTATCTTTGGTTAAATATTAACCTTCAGTCTTCCACCATGCAGTAATTATGAAACTTTACATACCTGTCTCCCTCCTCAGGTGGGCGGACGGACGATGCTGCCGATCCGCTGGATGCCCCCTGAGAGCATCATGTACAGGAAGTTCACCACGGAGAGCGACATCTGGAGCTTCGGCGTGGTCCTCTGGGAGATCTTCACCTACGGCAAGCAGCCCTGGTACCAGCTGTCCAACAGTGAGGTGGGTTGGGACGGAAAGTTTTCACAACTTTGATAGTCAATATTAAGATTTTATTATTTATTGGCACACAATTCAGTCTTTTTTGTTGCCAGTAAACATTCTCAACCTTATATATGTGGTAACATAATCAAATAGACATTGAAATCTCACTTTTTTATGATATGGGAGCTTTAAAGGGACAGTTCACACAACTAAAAACAAAAAAAGATTTAGCCACTAGTTTCAGTTTCATTTTTTGAGGTTTGGAGATCAAATTGAATTTCCCCATGCCAAAATAAATTCTGATGTCTGACAGGAGATCTGAGCACTGAGTGTCAAGTTAAAACCTAAGAGTGAATTATTAAACTCCACAACAGCAGAGAGACAGAAAGCACTCACTTGTCAAGAGAAAACTTTCTCTGGGTGGAGCCACGGCCGCACAATAAAGAAGTTCAGATTACTGACACCATGGTGGGTTTTAAAGTTCAACATCATTCAAAATACCATTTTGTTACTATTTAAATTACTATAAATCCATCTGTGGAACAGAGTCTGGTCCCCAACATATGTCTCAATCAGTCATTTTTTCCAGTTGTAGAAGAAGAAAGCTAATTTTCCAAAATGTCAGCCTATTCCTATACCCTTAAATTGTTTTGTTTACCTTTATAAAATAAATGTGTGAAGTTAAAGAGGTCTTACACAGCAAACTTTACATTTTGAATAAAGTTTTTAAAAAGCGTTTTAAAGCTTTCACACTAAAAAACAGCTTCACATCTGCAGCTTTAAACACCACGA
Organism: Serranus cabrilla; assembly: GCA_903364295.1. Lineage (NCBI taxonomy): Eukaryota > Metazoa > Chordata > Actinopteri > Perciformes > Serranidae > Serranus > Serranus cabrilla. The sequence goes on along the minus strand of CAFUXE010000113.1, from coordinate 494,373 downwards.
GAGCAGTGAGAAGGAACCAAAACAGTAGTTGTGTGCTAAACAGTGATCTGACAGTAGCTGCAGATTGATCTCTTTAGATACATTATTGATTATAAGTGCTTTAAATCTATTGAAATATGTTAAATCAAATTAAATTAACTAAGTTTTTCGTGAAAGTCAGCCTGAAATGTTTTGTTGCTTTGACATAATTCAAACTTGCAGAATAAAAACATTTTCACCGTCGTCTTGGATACGTCAGAGCATATGTTGCTCAAGTTTTTCCCCGCTCTGCACTCTAAAACTGATCAATACATTCATAGTAATTAAAGGCCGTCCAGTCTAGCCTTTGCAGCTCCAGCACCAAGAAGTGGGACTCCACTGCGACCACAGCGGTGCTATTACAGGCCCAAACCCTCTCTCCTTTCAAGAGAAGGGTAGATCACTTTTCCCTGGCACTCAATTCTAATCTCATTGGCTCTCATTTTTGCCCAGGGCCAATGAGCTTTAACCTTGTTAGCCTAATCTGTCTCGTCCAATGAGGGACAGGCGAAATCCTCATGTTGCCTAAACACTCCGCGGCGGAGATAAATCATCCTAAAATACTGACTCTGCATGCCGCGGCGACACCGGCCATTTTGGGGCGTCTGTTGTGAGTCTTTGTGTGGAGCTGCGAGGCTGACTGACGGGCCATTTGGCCGTGAATTGGCTCAGTGCTGACAGGCCTCTTCTGTTCATTGGATCGGGCCAAGGTTAACAATGGGGAAGAGATTGAGTCAGTCACCCTTCAAATGGAAAGCGCAGTAAAATTCTCTCTCTCATCCTCGACAGTGATTTATTCAACTGAGCGGCAGGAGCGTGTGAACTCAATCAGTCATTGTAGCCATTAGTGCCTGAGCTGGAGGTTATTCATGTTTTGGTTGCTCTCATTTGTCCTCAAGGTCTCCGCTAATGGACACATATCTGTAAATCTGTAGATATGAATGCTGCTCGGCCAAAAAGTATCTGTTAGAAAATGTTTATCCTTGGTGCAGCATCCAGCATGCAGCATCTCTGAATGAATTTTAGCACCTTATCCAGGGAAATATCTCCAAATCCACAGCAAGGATTGGCACTAAATTCAGATGACAAATGGCTTTTGTGATTCTCTGACTTTTCCTCAATAACAGTAACAACATGAGGTTGAAATGTTTATATATATATATATATTTAAATATCCAAGCAATTACCAGATAAATTGTCATGAAATTTGTTAAAGACATTCATGTCTCGCATATTTTTCTTTTTACATTCAGTATATTTTGCTGCAGCTGCAGAGCACAAACTGTTACATGCGGTATACATACAATGGAGACGTACTGATTCATCATAACATGGCACCTTGAACTTTGACCCCCGGGCTCATATATATATATGCGTCACAGAGGATTGTGGGTCAGAATAGCCAGAAAAGCATGCTGGATTACTTACTGCAAAGAACATTCAGGTATATTTCACATACAGCGTTTGGCATACATTGTATATAAATAAAATGGTAATACGGGTAATGGAGTGCACAGATTGACCCCCTGACCTTTTCTCAAGCACCTTCAGTATATTTCTTACAGTAGATAACATCTTCCTTTGACGGCAGAAGCAGAAAAACATATTTTAATTAACCTCAAACCGGCTGACCAAATAAAATGAATATGTCAGTTTAATTCTACCCAATATTTATAATATTATTGGTCCTTTACCTTGCGTCAAAAAGCATTGTTTGAGTTAAGTTTGGTTAGTGGAAGCTGTTATCTATCATTAAAGCCACCAGAGTCCATTTACAAAAACAGCAATTTTGCAAACAAACACACTGAGACACAAACAGGTATAAAAAAAACAAACAAACAGAAAAAACCCCACTGAGGATAGAAAAATTGTAAATAAATAGGAAGAGGGGAAAAAAAGCCCATTAAGGATTGTAACGTTGCAAGATGATATGTAATTAATATACAATCAAGGTAGAAAAAAGAAAGAAAGAAAGAAAGAAAGAAAGAAAGAAAGAAAGAAAGAAAGAGCTAAATCCATAATATTTGATTAAATTCTGTATAATATTTCTAATAATCCATTATTTTGAAATCCCTCCCCAACAGGCCATCGAATGCATCACTCAGGGTCGGGAACTGGAGAGACCACGCACCTGCCCCAAGGAGGTGTACCTGCTGATGCAGGGCTGCTGGCAGAGGGAGCCCCAGCAGAGGATGGTCATCAAGGACATCCACAGCCGCCTGCTGGCCCTGGTCAAGAACCCGCCGGTCTACCTGGACATCCTGGGCTGAAGAGGTCCAGAACCACCCGGGGGCTGGAGTTCAGAGGCTGGGAGCTCGAGGTTTTCATTTAAATCCACTAAACTAATCAGGGGTGATTACTGTAAACAGGCTCCTTTGGTTTGAGTTTAAAATCTGTCCCGGTTGCTGCTTTTCCAGCCTCGACGCTCGATGGACGAACCAACATTTGCGCTTTAGTTTTGCCTCAACCCGGCTCGACCCCGACCCCCCATTTACTGCCCTGCCATTCTCTGGAACCTTGTCAAATGTTTACCAAAAGTGTTTCATGTTTATCTGAAGTGGGATCAGCCAGATGGAGGGACATGCATGGAAAAAGTAACTGTATATGGGCTTTATGTTGCTGGGAGCTGCGATCTCGGATGGCGGCTTGCTGAGGGATTTTGGCTCCGAGCTGAGCTGCGTTTTATACGACTCTACAGCCGACACTTGTGTTGAAAGGCAATTAGAAAATGAAACGGATGATTACAAGAGAGGGCACTTCACATCAAGAGTCAAAAGTGGAAACCAATTTTTCAGATTTGGGCGCAGTCATTTGTAAAGTGCAGTCAGTGATTTTGGATAAGTTTTGATAGGGGAGGTTATTCAAAGGCTTTCAGTAAATGTATATAAGATATCAAATGTACAATCAAAACACTCGAAAGCTCGTTTGTTTCTGTCAAATCAAGTGTATCATATGAGTATTTTTCAAGAACAAAATGTCATATAAGTGTGTGTTTACATTTAATGCTGTCCGTTTTTGCAACAAAAAAGTACTTCCAAAGAAAGAGTTTGACCTGTGGCCTGCCCGCGACACTCAGGAGCAGCTTTTCTACAAATGTTTAACATGCAACCTTCAGAATCAAAGCGCTGCAGTGAAATTCAGTAAGGGGGCAAGATGGCGGGGAGGTGACACACTCAGATGGTTTTAGGAGTAACAGATGGATTAAAGCGAGTGAAACTCCAGGAGGGGAGGGACAGATGGCACTGAAACAGACACTGGAGGTGAGGCCTCCTCCGTGGAGAAAAATAAGTGTAAATTCACCCAAATGGGGCATTTAGAGGGTGAAAGACTGAGCGTACAAGCCGCTGTGATGCCTTTAAAGTGTAAATACTAAATGTACATACTCTGTATTAATGTCTAAAAAAATATATCTTCATGTATTGTTACTCCAGCACTTTGTATATTGTCTGCCCTTAAAAAAATAAACAAACTTGATTAAAAAATGTCTGCAGCCGGCGCAGGAACATCCCTCCGCATCAGTCAATCCATCATTATCGTATGCTTCAGAGCGAACAATGATTTGGGCTGCCGTCTGTACTTAAAGTTAGACATCTTAACAAGGCTATTCAAGAGCCTTCTATTATTTTGACGAACTAATCAGCAACCTGCGACGTCTCCAAGGGATCCTCAGCAGATGGTTATTGAAAAGGAATAATCAAGTTTCATATTGCCTTACCGCCGGGCCTCCAGCAAACAAACACCCTCCAAAACCAAACCCTTCTCTAGCTCACACTGCCACCTCCTCCTCACCACCTCCCTCCTCCATCACTCTGTATGCAGAGCGTCTCCAGGGAGTGGTAATGGATTGTGAGTAATGCTATCATCCCTTTCTCTGTCTCTTTCTTTCCCTCTACCTCCTCTGGTGTACCAGGGGGGTGGATGAAAACACTTGGAGGACTCGTGTCTGGCTTATTGTTTCTTCTAGTGTCTACAAGCAGATTCTGGGCCAGATAGGATTAGTACACTCTGTAGTGTTTGTCCCTGTTATCCTTAAGGGCTCCATTTGTGGTTTCAGAATGAACCTTTTTAATAAGCACTCGAGTCTCCAGCCTGGTTAGATATGGGATATGACTATAATAAGAGCTGGAAATGAGGCCGTTTTTTCAAATGGAAGCCCTATTAGAGCTTTGCAGCGGGGAACTTTCCTTTTTAATCCTCCACCTCGTCCTGTAATGCATGTATGCAGGGTATTGATTTTTTTATGGTAATTATTTCTTCTATGATAATGTCGGTGCAGATTCATTTGGGTCTGTGTCCACTGCTTACAATAAACCACTCTGTGTGCTTTAATATCCATCCTGGCAGCCATTAAAGGCGGTGACTTAGGAAGAGAACTCCTGCACAAATGTGGAAACTGTTTTAAAAGCGCACAAATCTTTATAACCTAATAAAGAAAAGAGGAGCAACAATTTAAAAAAGGAGCGTATTTGAAGGTCGCTGCTTCTTGCTCTGCACTGTGTGAACTTGTTGAGTGTAACAGTTTTACCCTGTGGACTGAACTGTGTGCAGCCTGCAGATTTCAAGCCAACATTCACTTTAAAGAGCTCACTGTGACAAACTGCATTGAAAAAAATCCACATTTCTTATATATGCATGTTCATGCATCCTAACATGTTCATTTTCACATCAGCTTTCTTGGAAAATATTTGTGCAATGACATTTATTTTTCCTGTTTTATCTCAACACTGAGGCTGCCTTAAAGAAAAAAACCTCCTCACTGTGAATATGTCAAAGAATCTCACACAATTTAACACAAATCTGGTTTCAAGGCTGAATGTCAGACTGGATTTATTCTTACACCAACCTTTTTTTATTGCAGTGATTTTTTTTTAACTTTCCTGCAGATCAATCTCACACACCTTTGCGACACTGAAGCTGCAGCACATTTTTGGGGGGTATAAAAGCTAATGAGCAGATTCTGGAGGAGGAGAGCGGCTCAGCCTGAAGGAAACACTTATTGTAGCGCTCTGCCCTCTGCTGGCCACGCTCACACACTGCTCACACTGTTAAAATGGTATTAAAAGGAAGAATCTGTCATGCATTGGTCTTTTTCTTTAAACAAATGTTACATTTTTTTACTTAGAGATTAAACTTTTGCACACCTGTAGCTATAAACATGATGAAAAGTTGCATATCTGCATGTTATATGCACATAATTTATAACCATAGAGCTGCTGATCAGGAGAAAATCAATGAAGTTATTTTAAATTGGAATTTCTTTTAAGGAATACACTTTTTTCTTTATCATACACAACAGTGAATTGAAAATCTTTCTTGTTTTTTTTCACTATTCTTTGAACAAAACAAGATATTTGACGATATCGCTTCAAACTGAGGTAAATTTAAACTGAATTTTTTCCCTTTTTTCTGGTAATTTATAGGCAATAACATAAAAATCATTAGTTATTCGTATACACTCTCGATACTCATGATTTGGACTATAATTGGTGTTAATCACATGACACAAATGTAAAAAAAAAAAGGTAAGCATTCAGTCCACTTTAAATGATTCTAGTGACAATTATAACACTTATAAAAGGCTTAATTTATTACACAAGTCTAGTAGAACAAAGTAGCAAATTACAAATTATACACAGCAAAGAACAAATAAGTATTTATACATTTTAAGAGTAGTTTGTTGTATTTTTTAACAGACAAGGAACAGAGCATTATATAAAAGAAAGGTTGTACAAAACTTTTTTTAGGCACCAATGATTCTTTCAAACACTGTTTTGAATTCTTTTTGTATCAAATGTTTCATCCCGCACTCGTCTTTGCTCTCTATTTCACCTTTTCAAACATCCCTCAACACGCTCTCTTCTTTTTTTTTTTTAACAGTCGTCATAAGGAAAAAAATGCCCAGTTTTCCTGATAATTACTCCCTGAATCTGTTTGTCCACTGAGGAGTAAAACCAATAAGCTTTACATGAGAAATAGCGTGTTTCTGGGCTTGAGATTGATAATTTGGTCACAAATAAATATAAAAGGAAGGCAACATCAGCATTGATCTACGTGGCGTGGAAGCCTCAGCATCTCTGAGCTTCACAACCATTTAAAACTGCTGAAAAATGAGCGAAATGACAGAAGAAGAAGAAGGGGAAAAAAACAAAACAACAGCAGCAGCTCAAAAATAAATGAGTTCCAAACTAGTTTGGGTCGATAGCAAAGAACCACAACAGAAGCCAGTAATGATGCAATTCCAAGAATCAACAGGGTCAAAGCGAGGAGCGCTGTAAGATGATGACTGTCGAGAATATAAAAAAGAATCGATCAACGCTCGGCAGGGGTGGAGATAAAACAGGAATAGAGTCAGTGGAAACCTCATTGAGGGCGAATACTGCTCCGTTTGTCTGCAGCACAAAGTCTGACGGGACTTTTAGAGTGTAACCTTGAAAACATCTTAAACAACATCTCCCCTGCTCTAACACAAAGTGTGTGTGTGTGTGTGTGTGTGTGCTCTTTGTGACTCTAAACATTCACTCTGACTTCTCCACTGCAGCGCCCAGCACGGACCTGTTACACCCCTCACTCCCTTAATATCACATACGTTTCCCCTCTTATTAAACTCTCGGACAGCAAAAGACGTTTGTGTGAGTGTGTGTGTGTGTGTGTGTGTGTGTGTTAGCCGCGTGCTTCCTGTGAGTCTACAAAGAGGAATTAAAACTTGTTTTATACAAATGAGCCTTCCAAACGGTTTGTCAAGTAAAAAGGAGCTTTGTAGAAATGTGTACCTACAGTATGTTAGTGCTACAGTTTAGTCACGTGACACCCCGTCCCATTAAAACCATTAAACAATACCTCTGTATATACAGTACTGCTATGATAATATGACATATGAATTATGCAATTTGTGCATCTTATCAAGTCAATTTTCCTTAAAATAAGTGGAAAAAATATGAGATAATTTATGGATTTTTATTACAGGTGAATTTGCCTTTTTTCCCCTCAATTATTAATTTTTACGTTTTATTTTTTAAACAAAACACTGGGGAAAAGAACATTACAATTTCCTGACTTTTATCCAAGAGGGACAAATTATAAAGATATTAAATTTACAATTATATGCATGCTTATAAAACAGAGAAAAGTTGATTTATATGCATGCATATATGTATCAATATGCATATTTCAGAAGCTGGAACCAGCAAATATTTAGCGTTTTTGC
>CAFUXE010000113.1:415181-461249 GCA_903364295.1 Serranus cabrilla | reverse complement strand
AAAAGAAGAAGCCACATAGGAAAGAAACCGATCCCGGAGAAGTCTACGTTAGTCTTCCTCAACCTTTCCTAGAGGCGTATGAGCTGTGAGACGCCTGGTGTGTTTTGTAGCGCTGGAGGCCTCGGGTGTCAGGTGGACGGAGAGTTTTCTCCATCTCAAAGTTGTCTTCATACACCCTCGACTCTCCAAAACGCTCCACTACCAGACTCACATATTCTTTACCCTGTTTTCTCAAATACAGCCCGAAGGGAAAGGGAAGGAGGGAACGGAAATCCAAACCACTGCTCTAAACATCTATATGGATTCATCTGAGCGTGAATGTGTTTATGTGTGTGTGTGCGCGGTTTCTCTCTCGACACGTATGTATGTACTCATTTGCTAACATATACAGTGTATTCCTGGTTAGAGTGTGAACCAGGGGCACTTAAAAGTTGTGTAGCGTTCCCCCCACCGTCTCCGCACCCCGACCACGAGGGGTCGCTCTTTATGTTTAGGATTGGGAGTGGGAGGTGGGAGATCTGCTCTTTCTTATAGCGCCGTTTCGCCCGCCTGTCTCTTTTTTATTTTTTTACTCCACTGTTTTTACTTTTCCACCCCTCTAAGCTTTAACTCTTTCACTTCGATTCAGCTTTCTTTTGAGTTGGTTTTTGCCTTTGGAGACGCAGATACACACAGAGCAAAAGAGTGGGAGAGAGAGAGGGAGCGAGTGTTGTGATCGATCAGCTGTTCGCAGCGCCGACAGCTGCCCCCGTTTGACCTCTCAGCCAATCTCCTTCCACTGCCGGTAGAAGTCCACGATGTTCTTCAGCTCCATGCCCGCCGAGCCCGCCGCCTGGACCGCAGACTGTCAGGGAGGAAAGGAACAGACGTAAACGATATATACAAAATCTGTCTGCAATTACTTAAATGTTTTTCTAACAAATGTCTGTTGAGAAGCAAGAAAGACGATGTCAGTCAAATCTTACGGCTACAATCTAAAAACTGTAAAGATGTCAGTGTGCTCGTTGGATCGTCCAAAAGCATCTTAACCACCTTTCCTTTAATCAACAGATGGCCTGGAGAGCAGAAAATGTCTTAAATGTTTGTTCTGGTTTGTAACTTAACAAAACACAGCGAGTGACTGACTAGATGATTTTCTTTTTTTCATGTCGTCCAGTCGCGGTTACTCTCGTTTCCAGTCTGACAGGTACTCAGTAAACATGTAACATATGCGGGAGCTGCAGCTGCAACATCACGCTCCCACTATAATTACTGTCCATGAGGCTGTCGTGCCTCCTGATTGGCTCACGTACAGCTGTGTTAAGTCCATTACCTCTCATTGTGTTTGTGTATTCTTGCAGCTCTGGCAGAAGCTCAACCCTGTTCATTTGTCATATTCTTTATCTCATTAAAGTTACAGTAACTGTTTCACTAGTTGGACCCGGTTTGGCGCTTTTTGACACATCTGCAACGACACACTTTGCGGTGTTTTGCAGGCATTTCGCAAAAGATCGCCACCATCCAAGTAGGTGAAACTTTATACATATTTAACAATCTATGTGTGAAATTTAATTCATGTACATGGATATTTACATGTCTAAGTACAATATGAGAGTTACTTCAATCAGGAAGAACGATTGGTTGAGCAGCTTAAAAAGTGTGTCTGTATTTTCACTGCTCTGTATTTTATTGTGAAGGACAGATGTGTTGATAACGAGCTCATGACTGACCTTCATGGCTGCGGACTGAGTGCAGAGCTCTTCCACCTGATGGCCGGTAAGAATGGTCACCATGCCGGCTGTATCTTCATCTCCGTTGCTCTGGGAGACCGTTAGTTGACGACAGCTGTCCACCATCTTGTATAAATGCCTAGAAATAAAAAAAAGGATCAATCAAAATCAAAAGAAGTCCGACTCATCTGATGAGGATGTTTTAAAAAAAAAAAATAGAGGTAGTTTACCAGGCTTCGATGTCCTGCCGTTTCAGTTTATCTCTTTCAAAACTGCGACCAGACTCTTTCTGGCAGCGTATGTACCTGCACAAGGATGCAACACAGATTATTTAAGAAACCCTCCAAAAATAATTGACTTCTGTTCAACATCTTCTGAGAAAACAAAAACTTGAATTGAGTCACGGCACACGTGACGTAAAACAAACTCTCACCTGTTGCCTTTGCGGAATTCAGCCTCCAGGAAGCGGATGCCGTCCCTCGCCCCGGCATTTTCCTTCTTCAACCTGTCGAGTCCGTCAATCACTACAACACAGGAGGAGTTCAGGTTAAGTACCTGAGCAAACAGTCACAACAGTCAACAGACTTTGGAATTTTTAAAGAAACAAAGAGATGTACACAAGCTACATATTTTACTGATTTTGGTTAAAATGGTTGAGGGTTGGACTCACAGCTTGAAACATTATGTGAATCATGAGTCTTCAAGCCATAAATAATCTACTTTTTTTCTATTAATTTGGTCCTGTAGAAAAGAAGCATTCTCTATAATGTTTAGCATGATTTTCCGTATACTGAAACCCATTGATTCCCCACCACGCAGGGGTCTGAACCCAACATGCTGCTGGGGACAGAGAGGTCGAGGCGGCGCACTGACCTGTCCGTGGGATGATGATGATGAAGCAGCCGCTGCCGGCCAGCTGCCGGATGAGGTTCAGATGCTGGCAGAGAGCAGCCGTGTCTGGCACCAGGTAGGGAGACATGGACGACTGGGCCTTCGGCTGCTGAAGGCTGCCCTCTAGCTGCGACACCTCCAACTGCAAGATCCCACAGAAACAGATCCGACAGCTGTTAGAGTGCAATTGGTGCAAGATGTGCATGTGGATTTTATGGTCACAAACACATAATAAAACTACGTCATGCTTCCGATATCGACACCCTCTAAAAGTAATGACCCACGTCATTTTTTAAGGTTTTTCAGAAAACACAAAAACTGGTGGCCAGCATCACGAGGAGGACATTTCTCCGTACACAAACACAAGAAAATAAACATTTCAACGTTTTTTATCTCTCAAAACAAGCCTGTGAGCTGCTCTTTTGGCAGTGCTGACTACAGCAGCACACAGCAGTAACACAGTGACGGTGACAGAGTAAACATTCAGCAGAAAGAGTGATAATATTAAAAACCTGCAGTCGGAGCTGAGCCATATCCCTCATCAGGCGGTTTCGACGAGCCTCCTCCTCCGCCTGGACAAACAGAGATAAAAACAGGAGTCAACATCAAAAGGTGCAGCTGCTTTACTCACAATTAAAAAAAACCTGTTTAGTTCCAGGTCACTAATGAATCATTCTTCCACATTTATTTAGTTCAAAAGTTACACAACAGCGTTTCCACAGTCTACACTGCACACAGAACACTGAGCCCCTGTGGTTCTTCTTCCTCGCTGCTCTGTTCAGATGTCACCCACCATTCGGAACTGCGCCTTGGCCTGCTGCACCAGATTATCCTGCTCGGATTGGCTGATGCTGGTGAAGATTCCCGCCTCCGGGTTGAAGTGCAGCACGTTGCCCTGGAGATTCGTCAGGAAGTGGCCAAAACTGCGGATGCAACACACTCGTACCACACACTGGAGGAAAGAGAGGAGAAAAGGTTTGAAAACTTCAATATTATGTTTGATAGTAAATCATTGTGTTGGATTACTAAACAAAGGACTGTGTCTCTTAACCAGTGGAAGCAGGTATTCAGGTCTCTCCCTCATTTTATCAAAAGTAAAAGTACTCTATTGTTATTTATATATTCCAAATATAGCATAAAAGCGTTTTAAGTTTCTCAAGTAGGGCTAATTTAACTACTTAATGAGGTTTAATATATAAAAAAAAGTCTTTTTTCTTAAGATTTCGACCTCAAAAGTAACTAAAGCTGTCAGCTAGAAAGTACAATATTGGCCTCAAAATGTAGCGTAGAAGTATAAAGCTACATAAAATGGGAATACTCAAGTTAAGTACAAGTACTTCAAACTGTACTTAAGTACAATTTTGAAGTACGATAAACGATGAATCCATCATCAGAATGAATGAACTAATTTGAATAAATCTGTAGTATAGTGTATGTTTTAAGTAAATTAGGTTTAGGTCCAGACATTTTAGTTATCATTGAAATACTGTAGACTGAAAATAGTTTTTCTATAATTATGATTTTCGCAAACTCATAAAAACTACACAGACAGTTAACAAACGTGCAACGATTCTGCGATAAAAAAGTGTTAATTGGCCTGGTGGAGCTGATTTTTAATCAACACTGAACATCTGTAAAAGCTGAGTCCCGTGTTTATCTGTGTGTACCTCCTGTAAGGAGCTGAGCGACGGGCTGCGGCGAGTGAAGTCGAGGCGGCGGTGAGCCACGTTGAGCGCGGGCAGGTGTCGCAGAGCCAGATCCTCCGGCAGCAGCAGACTCTGGACCAAACCGGGCTGCTCGCACTCGTTTAGCAGCTCCGTCACCTCCGCGTTCAGCCCGAGCTCTGCAGCACACACACACGGATAAATAAATAAAGGAGCTGCAGTCATTAGTGTGCAAAAATCACACGGGAAGACAAATATTCAGTGTGAGAGTGGGAGAGCATTAGCACTGTTTGTTAAGAGAGCGCACACAGGACGGGAGAGAAATAAGAGCTTATATGGACAGAAGCAATGTCACAGTTATCATAAGATACAATACTTAAAAAATATGGACTAAAAAGGAAAATCACCTGAAATCATTAAATTCATCATGGATGAAAAGTTTCCTTCAGATTGTATTTTGCAAATGCGTATAATCGATATTTGCTTAAACAAATGTGTAATATGATTTCATTTCATGATTGAATTTAAACAGTTTGAATCATAATATTAATAGTGATTAAATATAGTTATCCTTAAAGTTGTTTTAACCACTTGTTGACAGGTGAAATAAATTTTTTTTGCTTTCTTGCAGAGACTTAGATGAGAAGTATTTTACCAATCTGTATGTGAAATACGCGACAACCATCAAATTATTATCTTATCCTAGAATAACTAGTCCGTCTCTATCCAATGCCTAAAAAAAGATGCTAATCAGCATCTGTAAAGCTCAGTAATTAAAAGTTATATCTTGGTAGTCTGAACTATTGCTTTCTGGTGTTTACATCCAGCTTTTCTCCTGCAAATTTTCCAAATGCACGTAGAAATTTTGATGAAGGAAACAACAAATGAATCCTTTCATTGAAAACAAAACAGAGGAACGTCTTCATTTTTATCCATTGTATGATGCAGGTTGGTGGGCTGACATTTTAAAAAAAAATCTGGGTTGAGTGAATAAAAGATTTGACCCAGTATAGGTTAAAATCCACAACTTGTTCTATAGGAAAAGAGCATTTCAACAACTTATAAACTCTCAGCATGAAAGCGAGTGCTTGTAATGTTCCGATAAATGTCTAACTTCTACTTTAAACGAGTGGTTTAGGTAATTTCTTAACTGTGTGTCTCTGAGGACGTTCTGGTATTAGTGGACCCAGTGGGAATTGAAACCTAGATACTGCTGTGCCATCCTGTGCTTACTGAGCCGTGCAGAAAAATAAATCCCCGTGCAGTGCAGACTATCAGCAACTCACCAGCCTCCAGCATCTTGCTGCCATCTGGTAGCAGGTTGAGCAGCACAGAGAGTCGGTTCCACAGGCTCTGAGAACTCTGCAGAGGGAACAAGTTTGTTAAATATACTCCTAAAATGTAAATGTTTTGTAGAAAGGAGCAGGACGCTCTGTCTCCTCACCTGTGCACACATGAGGATAATGTCGGTGTTTGTCCTTAACCAATCAATGAAGACCTTCACCACCTGGATCAGCCCCTGATTGGTCAGGATCTCCAGCTTCTCTAGGAGGGTTTTCTCACTGTGTACGGACTGAGTGCTGTGTTGGCTGCCTTCTGAATCAGAGTCCAAGTCTAAAGGACACAATAAATAAGCAAAAGTTTGAGTAACTGTGGGAAAAAACACAGAAAAAGAAAAGATTATATGTAAAAAGCAGATTACCATTTTCGTTGGTTCCGTTGGCAGTACCAGGGGTTATATCGCAGGGTGAATCCCCAGGAGGAGGGGGCGTCTCCTGGGAGGGGGGAGCCGAGGTGTCGGTGGGAGTGGGAATACCCGAAGAAGAAGAAGCCTGAGGCCTCAACAACATGTTGCTGAAGGTCGGCGCCAGGCGGAAGCAGCGCTTTGCCTGGAAGAGTTGCGAGGACATGGCCTGGAGGTTGCTGCTGATGCTGGAGTCGCTGGGCGTCAGGGGCCCGTTGGTGGTCGGGGGCGTGTCCCCGTCCCGCTCGCCTCCTTCCTCCTTGCTTTGATCTTCTTCCTCCTCTTCGTCCTGCTGCTCCCGCGCCTGACCCTCCAAGTTGTCCGAGTTCTCCGTGTCCTCTATGTCCTCCAAGTCTGAGCGAGACTCCTGGCTGTTCATGTCCGAGTCGGTCTCCACGTCGAACGCCGTTCCTCCTTCCTCCTCCTCCGAGCCGCTGCCCCAGCTGCCCTCCTCCCCCAGGTGGTCTCTCTTGGTCTCCTTCCTGACGACTGGAGGGTTGAGCGGGGTTCCCGTCGTGGTGGCGCCTGTCGAGTCAGCGCGACCCCTCCTCTCCTCGTCCTCATCTTCGTCCTCCTCGCTCTCGAAGCCTTCGCTCAGGTCGCTCTCGTCCTCTCCGCGCGTGTCCTTGCGGGCGCAGCGGCGTCGGCGGAGCCTCGAGAGGCGCGTGTACTTCTTCTTCTGTCTCTGCTTCTCCTCTTCCAACTTGCGCTGTTCTTCCACGCTGCAGTGCTTTTTGGCGCCAACCCTTTCAGCGCCATCTTCGTCCTTCTCCTCCTCCTCATCTTCCTGCTCCAGGGAGCCGTTCAGCAGAGGCTTCTCATCAGAGCGGTCTGGAGCCGGAGCGGATGAGTCCTTCATCTCCAGGTCATCTAGAGAAGAAAAAAGGAAAATTCACTGCTTTTTTTTGTTTTCATTCAGGTGATTTGTCATATTTGTCTCTCTGAAATCTCTTATTTCTAACTACATATTTTAACATCACAAAAGAAATGTTGGTTATTCCTAAAAGATCAGGGTGGAAAGTAAGAGAATACATGTTAACAACTTGAGATTGCCTTGTAAAAACATCATATAGAGCAGCACTTTGGTCCACCGGCTGGAAGATTTCCTTCACTGCTCCAACTTATGAGGATTTTTTTTGCCTTCAACTAACATGCACCGTCATTTATATTCTGTTCCCTCTCTGTATATGCAGACAGAGATTTCCTTCTCTCACCTGTGGCGTCGGTGTGAAGTGGAGGCACCTGGCTCTCCGCTTCCTCCAGTTCAGCCTGCAGCCGGATGTTGACGTGGTTCACCAGATGGGAGAACAGCGCCAGAGTGAAAGCAATGGACGCACTGTACTGCTTCGATCCTAAAGACAGAACACAGCAGAGATTAGTACACAAAATAATGACTTAAAGCATTTTCTGTGGTGTTATAAATCAGATACAGATGAACTCATTTCTTCAGATTTGAGTTTCTTTATATTTTTGAGCTCTTGTCCAAATTTCAGTGGGTGTTTTGGACAGTGTCGTGTGGCCATTTGGTGAGTTAACTGCACAGCTCCACAAAATCAAACTGAGTGGTTGGTGTCTTCTTCCTCTGCCACTAATTATTTTGATCCTAATCTGAACTAGAAATACAAGCCCGCTGAAGATGATACTGAAATGGACATGTGAAGAAATCAAAAAGGAATTAAAAATTACTTTAGGACCCCAAGATGGTGAAATACACAACTCCCTTAACTGACCTCCCCTCTTCAGGCTGTGCACCACCATCAGACAGGTGACGACCATCTTGAAGACGAGGGTGTCGGGCAGCACGGGGCAGGCGCTGTCAGCGTGCTGCTGCTGCTGCTGCTGCTCCTCCTCCTCCTCGCTGGGGGAGTGGTGAGCGCCGGCGTGTGTCGTCGGCGGCAGGTAGAACAGCACCAGATTAAAGTCCTCCAGCACCGACTGGCAGAGCGACGTCAACTCCGTCTCCATTAGACTGAAAAAAACAGACAGAGGAGGGGAGGAAACCTGATGAAAAAGATGCACTAAACATACAAGGTGAACACAATCTAACAATGAATGACCTAAAGATAAAACTGTAGCTCTTCAGTGAAGCGAGTACGGTGATCAGGTTTCATGATTTGCTTATTTTTGCACATTTGTTGCATTTTAAATCAGATACTATGGATAGATTTCTTTGACAAGAATTAAACCACATAACAGACTGTGTTCACTGACTGTTAGCACACTAATAAAATGGTGAAGGCTCGATTCCACTGTGTGCTGTTTCTGGAGGAACACTCACCTGTTCTTGGGCTGCAGCAGACTCTGAAGGTACATGAAGCTCACCAGGAGGTGCTTTATGTCTTTTGATCTGCAGATTAAAGTCAAAGAAAACACACGTTTTAGATTTTGTATCAAAATTCTGTGGATCAAATTCTGCTTTTTCTTATCTTTTAATTTCCATTTAATATTTGTGTGTGTAAGTTTCACCTGCCTGCAGCTTGTAGTAAAATAAACCAAGCAAGACATATTTCTAGTTTTAAAGAAGAACGTACTAAAGCATAGGCAAAGGGAAATCTGCTTGTTAGCTTTTTTGCTGAGAGTTAAATGATGAGATTGATTCCACCCTCATGTCTGGAAACAGCGGAAAACTAGCCTGGGTCTATACAAAGTTATAAATTGTATCATGTAACTGAATTTCACACAAAAACAAAAATATGTGGAATCAATCTCCTTATCTAAATCAATGACGGCAAATAAAATTTGTTTCCAAAATGTGGATAATAGAGGAGATAAATAAGTGGCGGTGTGAGTTTTTGGCTCTATTTCTTTGGGTAAACATGGTTTGAACTGGTGAAATTTTTCACACTGCACTCACAACAGCTACAGGTAAGACATATTCATGTAAATGACAGAAATGCAGCGTTGTTTTCTGTTCAGGTTGCCAATAATGTGTTAATCTCCCTTGCTGCACTTGCATTAGTATAGTAAATAATAATCCCACAATGGACAGGCAGCATGACATGACCTTTATCTAAACTCTTTTTAATTTTCCCTCCAGGCTCTTGAAACGCTTATTGTCCGTGCTTCATTTGTGTGCATATTTGCCTTTTATTCCTCCTGATTCCTGTTACTTTTGTTGCTACCACAACATAATTTCCCCACGGGGATCATCAATTATCTAATCCCATCTGCAGAGAGACGCTGCTCTATCCCACCACTGGTTAGAGCGCCTTTGTGATTCAAATGGCGGGCAAGCAAGTCGGCAATTATGTAAAACCCCAGATGTCAACCGAGACTAGATAAAAATGACTCTGGGATGCCAGTGCAGTGAAGTCAAAATATTCTATTTAATTTGGACTAATTTTTTTTACCAAGGAAGCCAGTGAGGACCATTAGTGGCACCACTGCTGTGCAGACGTGATCATGATTTAAGGAGGCCTCAGAGGAACTTATGTCTCCTCACCTTTGTCGAGATGGAGACAGCTTCTTCATTTCCTGCTTTTTCACCTGGTGGTACATCTTGGCTGCTTTGTCGAACAGCCGCTTCAGGTTGCCATAAGCGCCCTCAAAGGGGGCATCTGATTGGATGCTGGACACACACACATAAAACACCTGTTAAGACTTATTTGGTTGTGTTGTAATAAAACATCACATAACTGTACATGAACATTCCTCACCAGCGTAGGTAGTAGTAGGTTGCTTCGACATTGTAGAACTTGCTTCCTGCCAGTGTGCCCAGTTGGTTAAAAGGCATTCCTATAGACAGGCAAATGAATAAACAAGTCTTTTTTTTCAGAATTGTAACTGTAAAAGAAGTAACAAAATGCATCAGTAAACCTACAAAAAGGACAAAGTACAAATTCCAGATATAAGCACCTTTAGAGCTCGTCTGTTTTGTTGTGTAATCTGTACAAAAACCCTACAGTAAAAACATCAATAATAATAATATAATAATCAGTGGAGGCTCCAGATCACAAGTTCATGGCCCATTTTAAGTCTTCATGCTAAGCTAAGCTAACCGGCTGCTGGCTCAAACTTCATATTTAGTGTGCAGATGTGAAAAGCTGATAACTGCATTTTTAAAAAAAAAAAAATGCTTACCTTTTTCTTTCTCTTATGTCAAAACCTAATTTTCATTTAAAATAAAAAAGCTAATATTCGTGAGCATCATTCTTAAAATGACTCCTTCCACTATAAACAAAGGTATGTTAGCATTTGTTTTTTAATTGGATGTCCCAATCAAATGCAGATCTGAGTCATTTAATATTCCACAGATACCGACTCCTGATCCGATACATTTATTTTCCTACATATTAAATTACATTACAGTGATTTAACTCTCTCTTATTAAAAACCATTCTTATTTGGACAATATACGCTACCATCAGACCTCCATAAGGAGAGAAAAAGATGAAATAAAAGGCTGCAGAGAAACGCCGCGCTGGCCCTCTTGCTGTTAGACTAACGTGAGTGGGTAATATTAGCTGACTTGCCATGTCTTGTGTTGCTGCATTTGCTTGATCAAGTTCTGCCCGACCATGGCAACAGCAAAGTGCTGCGATAAGAAATCTGACTTTGCAGTCACTCACCCATGTGTGGCATGACGGACAGCGCCTGATGGTAAAACCTTTCTGCCAGCTGCTCAGCCTCCACTCCAGCAAGTTCATTCTGATAACGGGCTGCAGGAAAAAAGCAATAATAAATGTTGAAAACAAGACAGACTTTGGGTTAAAAATGAATTTTCTTTTATCTAGCAAAGGCAAACTGAAAAACGGTGCAAACATAATTTGATTTGGTCATTTTCAGCTTAATGTAAAAATCAATCAAAATACAAATATCTCTGTATCACATAAATCTAAACCAACCAGAAAGCCTCCTGCCAATTAAACTCTATAGCTGAGCCAAATTTTCCCACGCTGAATGACACACACATGCTGTCTCACACCTCTACAAGCTGGGCAGAGAGATGAAATAACTGCACATTGTATTATCATGTTATTACCTAGATCTCCAAGGTAGACCAGACAGCGATGACAGGCCATCTGTGCCCACTCCATTTCCTTGGGGGTGGCTGACACCGGTTTCTTTCGGCCTGTTGGGAACAATTACACAATGTTTCCTTCATTTCCAACATTTAGCTGATGCACTTACCCGAAATGACTTGGAGTTATGTAACAAAAGAACAAGCTGAAATACCAGAAAAGCAACAATTTGCAAAGAGTGTTAGAGGGAGCACTTAGATATGACTTGAAACACTGTTTCTCTGTCCCTGACGTGTTAATGTCCACATGTGCTTTTGTTTTCGGTGGCCAAGAAGATTTTTATTTCTCCACAGGATAAACTTTCCCTCATGCTGGATAACAGGATTACAGAGAAGATCCTATGATCAGGATTTTGGGGGCTGATAGCTGATTGTTGGACGCAGTATCAGTAACAATAAAGTCTATTTGAAGCCTTTAATATTGTGCAGCATTATAAATTTATCAGCAATATCACCATGTAATAATACTGTCATTCTGGTGTGCTGGTGATAAACATAAAGGGTAAATAATCAGGAAAATATCTTAAACAAACAATATCAACTTATCATATAATAAATGGACATGACCACTATAATTCTGGCTGACCTCGACATCTTCAACTGTGTTTACATGCATGTTTGTTTACTTAATAATGTCGCCAACATGAAGTTTGACAAACAGCAGGTTTAACCAATATTAGACCTGGCTGCAGTATCTAATAGCTCAATGATTAGAAGAAAAAATACTGAGACATGTTGGACTGTATTTTCTGCTCTGTTGCTTTTCTTATTGAGGATATTTAAATATTCTTAAGAATTAAAAGTGTGGGTTCTTTATAAACCTGTACCTGCATTGTCTGGTTATATATCAGTGGCATAAATTAGTCTTAAAATTACAGTAATATTGTTTATTTCAATCATTTCTGGGAGGAAATATCATCTAACAAAAATAGTCATTGTGACAGGCTTTTAACAACTTTTAATTCGATGCTTTCCAAACTATCCTGAACCTGCTTTCAGTGTGCAGACGTATTTCTTGTCTGATACCATCTGAGGTAACGGATGAGTTCAAGCTGCACAATACTACAAAACTCGGATGACCCTGCACCTGTCGGCTTCCCTTCGCTGACTTGGCACCTCTTCACCCGTTTGTCTGCTTTGCACAGTGCAAGCGAACACTGACATCTGATACAGACTGAAGTCAGACAATAGCCACATAAACACCTGCTCTAAATGCAACAGTGTGATTAAACTGCTCATCATGTGACGACTAACAGTACATTTTAATACCAGCTGTAAGTTACACTCTCTAGTACTTTACAGCAGCCGCTTTAAGAGAGTTTGAGCGGTTTGATTATGAAGTCCACAAGTTTCAAAACACTCATAATTCAGCCATGAATAGGATTTATTTCACCCAGTGCACAAAAGTAAAGCAAATCTCAATAATGGATGGTTGAATGCAGAGGTTGAATTTCCCCATCGTGGACTAGTATGGGAATCTTAATGGTAAAAGAATAAGATCTAAGTCTGTTGTAGGTTAATTCCTCACAAGAACAGAGTGCATTAAAAAAGAAATTACACTTTAATAGGTAAACATTTTGAGTTTTTGTAGTAGGAAAAGGATTGTGAATAATGCGATGTGTTATAATGTTCTGTGTCTGTGTGTGTCTGTGTGTTCTGGGCGTCTGACCTATCAGCGGGTCTGTGACGTGGGTCCAGTCGATGCAGTCCTGCAGCTCCAGCTGGTAATGTGACTGGATGTATAGCAGCAGGTGCTGGTAGAAACCAACTCCGGCGATCAGGTGTGTGCGGTATGCGCACTCCAGAGCGCTGCGACTGTGGATGTGCTGCAGAGGATGAAAAGAGCGGGACAGCACATTAGAGACGTGACCGGGTCAGTAAAGATAATCAGGATCAACATGCATACGTGCACAATCCTGCAGAAAAGCATGGAAAATCAAATATATTGGGTGGGTATAAAACACACAATGGGCAAATATTTTTTTTGCAAAAGACAGTTACGAAGAAAAGAAATAAAACCAATAAAAAATACATTAAAACTTCAGCATAATGAATACCAACAACAATGTTTGACTAATAAATTAAAAAAAATGCAAGAAAACCAGGTATGTGGCCTTTTTATATCATGCATTCCTCTTCCTTGTGACATGACGTCTACATCACCCACAATCCAACTCTAACAACGACAGTTTGAATATTCAAGTGTGTTACGCAAGTAATGGCTAATGTAGCCGAGCCTAAAGAAGAAATAAAGACCGGCTACAGAGGTCTGATAAGCTCACTTCCTTGTAACTACACCCCTCAGATGATTCATTTTCAAATTTGTAGTCCAACACGTACACAAGTGACATCACTTGAGGATATTATGAGTCCCCAAGACCCCTAAACATAAAATAATCAATGAAGTTCACCTTTAAAGAAACAGTTCACAGCAAGAACAGAATACATATTTTTTCTATTACTTGTAATACTATTTGTCAATTGAGAGATTGTTGTGAGCAGTTTCATGTAGGAAGTATTTTCTTTCTAGTATAGTTCCCACATGAAACCGCTCACAACGAGGAACGTGGTTCTTCTGTAACTGGGCCAAGAATTCTAGCGAGGAGAGGCATTGCTGTTGAGATTTCAAATGTATTTTTTGATACTCAGTGCACCACAAGCAAAGTGCCATCTCGTTCTATTATATTCCAAAGGGAGAAAAAAAGACATTTCTATGGCCAAAATCTCCAAACACTCTGCAAATCAGACCAAAAAAATCTAAGTTGGTGAACAGAACTACAAGTAAGAGGATGAAAATGTGTATTTTTTCTTTCTAAACTGTCAGTTTAAGGAGACTTCTTAACTTACACATGTTTAAAACAAACGAGTGCAACAATTGATTAAACTCAGCTGCTGATGATACACTAAGTACATTATTAACACAGGAATCAGTGCAGAAATGATGCAGCTACATATGATAAGGGCAATAATGTTTCCCATGTTGGTCCAACAGCAGAGTAAAGTGCTAAAAGTGACATTTTAGTGGTGTGATTTCCATTGGGAGCAACCATGTATAACATATAAACACTCTTGGTATTTCATGAGGTACGTCACATGCCAGTGACCACAAAACGGCAGATGTCAAAGTGGGGTTGACCTTTAAATGGCTGCCAGGATGTCTGGCCAACTACAACAGAAAAACTGGTTGGCAAACATATGCAAAGAGGATTTCCCCCCCACAGCTGCAGAGCCAGTTACCTTCTTGTTGGTCTTGATAACCTGGATGACTTCATAGTAAACCTTCCTCCAGAGCAGCTCCTCAGCCTTACGGCCGTAGTCAACAGGGTGAAGAAACATCAGCTTCACACAAAGCTCCCTCAGCCTGGAAACACAGAAAGAGAGTAGATGCACACATGCATGAGTTTAGGAAGTAGTTGGGTCACTGGTTTGACAACTGGACCAATGAGTCACTCTAGTTTCACAGGAACAGGTGAAGCTATGCAGAACTGAAACACCTTGCAGGATTCAAACTAAATGGTGAGCATTAATCAGCAGATGAATCAATAATGAAAACTATCACTAGTGGTAACTGATGATCCTGGTGCTGTTGGTAAGGAATTAAATCTTAGGCATCACTAACATGCGTGCCTTTCCCTTCTGTGACTCACGTGGTCTGTGCAAACTGATTCAGAAGTCGGAGTTGTGCACCAGAATATTGTGAAATCTGTGCCCACCATGTGTGCACCAGGCAATGACAAGATTATGTTAATAAAGTTAAGCAAGTACATGCAGTACTTATCATCATCTCCTCTTTGAAGAGACGCTTCCCTGCTTGGTTCTCCCATTATTCAATGCCAAGGAAGAGAATATAATGCTCAACAACATTATGAGCTTCACACTGAGGTGCCAAATTATGCCGTTTGCAGTGAAGCACAAAACATGACCATGGCTCTTGTTTTAAATAGTGTCCTAAAGGGGCTGACCACTTGTGGATATAATACTGCTGTAAAATGTGTGCAATGGAATCTGATCAACTGTGCCACATTCAGGGGTGGTCAAGGGTGCATTACAGGTGTAAACGCACATGCAAGAGATACTTAGTCAGACAGTTATTATCTTTCTATATCAGTTGATGTCATCATCATCAACATTATTATTCTGCAGAGCCAAATATAGCATTTTTAAATACCGTCTTTGTCAGACCAAAATACATAGATTTTCTATCTGACAAAGAAAATTAATAAATCAAATAAATAAATAAATAAAAAAATAAAATTTGGCATCTAATTAATAGGAATAACAATCAAAAAGGACAATGTTTCAGCTCAACATGCAGCCCGACCATAATGAAAGCCACTTTCTCAGATTTAACTTCTTTCTCCTGGTGAGCTTTTGTTTCACGTATGAGTATGAAAAAAATAAAATGCAATCCTGTTCACAGGTTGTAGGACTGAGCATAAATTCTATGTTAATCAGAGATCACCATTCCCCCACAAAGTATCAAATTAAATATTAAATAATAAGTGGTCAGTTTGGATATCTGATACATGTTTTTAATGCTAATTGTGAACTGGATTTTGATAGAATTTGGGTAGAGAATAGCAGGTCTGATGAGTCTACATGCTCACAGAGTTGTAGTCGTTCCCAGTTGAACACACAGTAGTCCTGTCAGCTAAATAAACTGGAGGTGAGCCACCATCAACTAGCTAATGGGTTCATGATCAGAACAGCTGGCCAGATGTTTAAGTCACATTCCTGCTTTGTTTCACACACAGACACACACACTGTTGAGACAGCTGGACATACTTGTTGCGAAGGCTGATGTTCTCCGGCTTGAAGACCTCTCTGTAGGATGCTTTGCTGCCGATGATGACATCCAGCTTGTGCACAGACTCCACCACAGCCCTGAGAAGCATTGGGCAAGATAAAGCAGCTTAATGGCAAGCTGTGATATAAACAATACTGGGGAAGCTAGCACGTTAGCTACCATTCTTTCTGTTTCATTTCTTTGTAACACGCGGGTAATAACAATTACTGCAGCTTAATGAAGCTACGCATGTTGACTACCGGGTCAGATTAAATGATGCTGTGTGAGTGTGTCTGGCTACTCATTGTAGTGACAGCTCGCTGAGTGGAAGAATAGATGGACCATTTTCTTGTGATAGCAAACATTGATTGGCTAGCGCTGCGTTAGCCAGCACAATAACGTTCAATTAGCACCTCGGTTAGCTACGCAAAACGGCCTCGCCAACTTACCTGTAAAGCCGCTTGATAAGAAGGACTTTCGCCTCTGGCTCACTGTCCTGCCCCGGTCCACTCATATTAGCTACAAACCAGCTATTTGATCACACGCTCCAGCGCTTAGTCGCCGCTTCTCTCAGCCCTCCCGGACACGCAGTTGTCAGGGCTACTCGGGGCTTGTTCCCCCGGCAGTGACAACCGTGTTGATAGCCAGCTAGCGCTAGCTACCCAGATAGCGTTAGCTTTCCTCCCTTTCCCTCCGAGTCTCTTTCGTTTCTCGTGTCCTTTGGCAAGACCCCCTCTACCCATCCGTTCTGAAAACCGGGTAGGAGGGGGTGCCCGGTGATTTAGGCTCTTCCTGGTCAGCTAAAACGGTCCGATATGCCTCTTGTGTTGTTCCCCATTCCTGCCATTGCTACGAAGGCGGCCATTATTCCTCTCAGGCAGTGACCGCCTGAATACCGCGAGAGTACGGAGCACACTCGCCACACTCAACCGCGGGTTGCCAGGTTGTCCACGCATCCCCCGTTTCGGAAAATAATTATTAAAATCAGAATACCATACTAAGTCATTAGTCATTTGATACTATGTCATTTTTGTGAGGAAGTTTCACAACTAATTGCGATATTATAGTCGATTATAGTCTTTCTTTTGATGAAGTTACTATGTCGTTACTCTCAGTTAAGTCAAGTCAGTTTCTCACTGTGTTGCAATACTTAAATGTTATATTGTGATACTTAGTCAGTATATTGTAGAACTAACTCATTATTTTAACATAATGAGTCATTATGTTGTTACTAAGTCACTTTTATGAGTCATTTTCTTTTTTTTTTAAAGTCTTCAAATATGTTGCAAATCTAAGTCATTAGTTTTTCAATATTAGGTCATTATTTTGAGATATTTTATTTCATCATTTTTATTATTATCATTATTTCTAGGTTTTCATTATAATGACATACAGGACCTTTTTGTCATCATATTGGAGGAAATGGTCTTCCATAGAATTCATATATTTTACTGAAGTAATAGTAGCAACACTGCAGTGTTACATTTAAAATCTTTTTTTAAGTAAAATCACAAAAGTATTTTGCATCAAATTATAATTAAAAATATGAAAAGTAGAAGTACTCATTGTGCAGAACGGCCCCTTTCAGATTACTGATGTATTAATGTGTGCAGCACATCACTTTAATGTTACAGCGGGTGAAAGTGAAGCTATTAGTAATTATTTAATATCTATGATTAACCTGACAAAGCATCAGACTTTTAGACTTTAACTTAAGTGAAATCTAGATTGTAGGATTATCATTTATGGAGGCCATGTGCAACCTAAATTACAGTTGAACTTATTTCTAGTTCCCAATTTTGCATTCATATTTCATCATATGCATTTCTTCTTTTTACTTTTCCTTACAAAGTATGTGATGTTGGTAAAAAACAAACATGCAAATTAAGGAAGATCGATGTTAACTACCGAGACTGTAATATCCCCTGGTGGCCAGTAGAGGTCACTAAAGATCATACATTATTTAACACCACTGTAAAAGAAAAGCTAAAGTCACAGAGAAATGTAATTTTGAGAGATGTAATGTATTTTTTAAATGTTTTTCCTGATCTTGCAAACAGGATGCTGGTATTACAGATGAAGGAGATCAATAAAATATATGAGCCAATGGGGTATCAGTAAGGGAGGAAATGGTAGTTTTATTAAGGTGCTGGCTCATAATATAATGGTTTTATTTGTGGGAATTAGTATGAATGTAATGATATGATGTGATTTTTGAATATTAAATACATAATTTGACATGAAAAAATAGAAACGTATTGGTCTTTTTAATGTGACACGACAGAAACTGGCAGAATAATTCTGAATGTATTTGACTGAGGTGGAACTCGCACCTCTCTCTGTTGTTTTTACACAGCATGAACTGTCTATTGCTCCTCCATTGTGCAGTCTTTTTTCCTGCTCTGTCCAAACTCCGAAGTTGCCAGCTCACTAAGGAACTGAAGGCGATTAAGTGTAGGAGGATGAGGATAATTACAAGCTTGCTATATTCAGTCCAGTCCCCAGTTCCCAGATCCTGCCTGCCATCCTCAGCTGGAGAGAGAGTAAGGAAGCGATCCGAAGAAGAGGAGACTCACAGTCCTGAGGAGCAGGAGAAATATACATGACCCAGATGAGCGAGCACTGCAGACACTTACCTGTGCTCTAATTACAGATCCAGACACGGAATAGGAGTGAATGAGCTTGTATGTCTGGAAAATGCATGGAGTTAAATATGAGATATAAAAATGTTTATTGGGATTTTTTGGTTTCTGACACTTTTGTATAATTAAACAGGTCAAACTGACCCATGAACATTATTGCTGTTCCTGAGAAACGAACATAACAGGAAGGTTAATCAATTGAGAAACCCTTTTTGATTCATTTAAAGTAAAAATGATAATAATTTGCTTGCACCAGTCTCTCTACTGTAAGAAATTTTTATTTCTCTGTATTTTATGACTGTAAATTCAATATTTTGTGTTTTTTTTTAGTTTGTATTGGATAAAACTAGCAAGGAAAATGTTGCTGACATTAATTTTCTGATATTTTTTAGACAAAATTCATGAATTAATCTGGGAAATAATTGACATGTTAACCAAATACTTGTTGGTTGTGACCCTAGTCATCATGGAGGTACTTCCACACAAAAAGAAAGCCATATTTCTCACAATTTAAAGGATAAGGCTGGTGATTTATTCTTTATTTTGCATTGTTGTCAACAAATCCCATAAAAATACCAAAACCAAGAATGTGTCACTCAGTCCAAAGTTGATTTCATCTCCTGAGGATGTAAATCCTTGTAAAAAGGCTCAGTGATGACCTAAAACAGCGGGGAAATGTAGATTGTAGCAGCCTTATTTAACAGTTAATAGTGCATCTGTTGGGGACTATTTTTAGCTGCAGATTAATACACATTTCTAGTGATACGGTGTATGTGTGATCGTCTCAAAATAAAATACAGTGTGTTCATGGTAATAAAGAACATGCTGCAGCACTGTGGCTTACTGCTGTGTTTTTAATAGTTTCTGGACTGTCTGACTGTCCTGAATACGATTTTCTCGGCTCAGAAGCTTCGAAAGTAATCAACAGTGAATATCCAAAGCATCGTCTAAAGGAGGCGAGATGGTTCTGCTAGTCACTGTTATTAGTTTAAGCCTGTGGCTCTTTACGCTGCATAAATTAGCCTGCCAGCTAGCGGACCTCTCCTCTGCTCCCAGCTTAATCCCACAGAAGTTGAATTTCAGCCTGAATGCACAGTTTTTTTTTCAGCCTTACATTTAGAAACAGAGAAGCAAACATTTAAAGCAACAAGTTGTCGCACTACTGTGCCTTTCTCTCTGCTCTGCACTGTGTGTGTGTGTGTGTGTGTGTGTGCAAAGCCCCGCCCTCAGTGAAACACAGAGAAAAAACACTATACTGCAACATGTGCTTCTTGCTTTAATTGAAAGTATTAATTTTAAATATTTTGTTACTAATCGCCCACTGAATAAATATCCAAATAATCAAACATTAGCCACCTTTAATCTGAAAATGGACGCACACTTTGAAAAAACGTAGTAGTTCTTGCATTAAAAAACAGAACACACATTTCCACAGCAGGTTAAGAATTTAATTATTTGTTTATTTATTTATTTATTTATTTATTTACGTATTTCTATCTCCAGATTCACCCACCCGAAAAATATAAATTCCGGTGTATTCCAAAAAAAAAAAAACAAAAAAAAAAAAAGGAACAATGGCATCTTCATCAACCGCATCAAAGGAATTAATCAACAAAATCAAAGTGGCAATAATTATTATCATTATTACAATAATAATTCAATGATCAGAATATCCACATTCATAACAAATCCATATACAACTGCAATACACTCTTCAACACCACTCTTCCATTAATATACACAAAATCCCCAAATGTCTGTCCTGTCAAAACAACAATAGAGGGGTTTTGGGGAGGGGGGCTATGGCTTGTCAAGGGGTATGAAGATGAGTGAGTGACCAGAGGAGTAAATGGATCTAAGGTTAGTAAGAGTATAAGGGGGAGGCACACTTATTTAGTAAGGACCTATACAAAAACAAGCAATGTTAAGTAATGACAGTATACTTTCATGGAAGGATTCGCCGGTCTAACCGAATCTTAACAAAAGGTTAGACGGCTCCATGAGAGGCAGAATTTGGGGAACAAAATTTCAAGAAATATATAAGGGTTGTCGGAATAAATATATAACTCTGAATGACAACCGCTGCAAACATATACCATAGGAACCTAAAGTGAAAGTCAGATACGCAAGAACTCAAAACAGGTCGAGAGTTTCCAAAGAAATGCAGATGGAGGTTTCTGGAAATTAAAAAAAAAAAAAACTGTCTTAGTCTATATATGTACAAACATTGCTTGGTCACCCAAATCTACTTAGAAAAGCTTTTTAGTTGGTCATAAAATGAGTGCAAGCTTAAGATTATGAGTTACTTCTTGTATGAGAGCTGTGAGAATGCAGCAGTAAGTGACAGACGTCGTCTGTGCACAAAGTGCCTCTGATAGCTCGGTACATTTAAAAACCTTTCCATGCCTCAGTATTGGTAACTTGAGAAGACCTATTCATAGAAAGAGAGAGAAACATTAGAGGAAAAATAACTGTACACTCTGCATGTACAAACAAACTGTATATACACATAGACATACCATATATACACATTTATCCAGTATATACACAGAGATTTAGCCAGTACACACACTTATATACAAACACATTCACTCGTTTTAGCAGGACCTCTAACATATCTCTCTCTGTCGTCGGTTCAGTCTTACGTGGAAACGGCAGGGATTTCAACTCAGACTGGTGTCAGTGGGGTCCATCCATTGAAATAAATAGGGAGTTTTACAGCAATTTGACTGCAGAAATGTGGCCGCACTGATACCAAGAGTTCATCCTCCGCTCTGTTAAAACTCTACAGACAAGATAGTCGAAAGTGGAGTACAAAACAATAGCTGTAAGAACGTCCTCATCCAAAGACTTTCACATCGTCCGTAAATGGAGAGCTCCATGGCGATTGGTTGGGCGAGAAACATCCGTCCACTTTAACTTTTTTTTTTGTTTTGAATGATTATAACCAAGAGAAAGGGGCACAGGTCACAGCAACGTGCAAACTGCTGTACGGGGAGTAGGTAAAACACAAGTTTGTCCCTTTTGTCACAGTCCTTCAGGGCAACGATTCTCTCCACAAGATTGTCTTAGTAAGAAAACTTGGTTCATATAAAATGGATTATTTATGAACTTCCATTAGATAGAGGCATCTATCTATATCAAGAAATAAATATCTGCTCCGGAAGATTTCTGATGAAGAGTTTTTTTTTTTTTAATATACTATCGTAAGAATAAGCAGTATCATAGAAATATAAATAATAACATTCTGTCCGGTTTTTCAAAGTCTTCATTGAAGCAAGAGTTTTGTTCTGAAGCAGTTTGACTCGTTGTATTAGGCTGTGCATATTTAGTTTCCTTTAAAATCAAAGTCTGAAACAGAGTGGAACGGAAGAGCTAAAACTACGACTCGAGAAAGAGATCGAGTGTCTAAATTGGAGTAAAAATGAAGCGGTTAAATAATGCTTTGAGAATCCTAGATAGATAAAGAGTGAGTAGATGAAGAGGAATCAAAGGGTAATTTGAAAAGACTATAAGAGAGAGAGAGAGAGAAAGAGAGAGAGAGAGAGAGAGAGAGAGGGAAATAAATGCTCTGAAAGTAAATCAGCTTTGACTGAAATTTTAAGAGAAGTCAAGCACCTTTGAAATACATCTTACCCACAATACACCTCCCCTCTCTCTCTTTTTGGGGCGTCACGCCATTCCTTGGCCTTTGTGTTCCTCCGTTCTGCGGATCGATCAGACTGCATAGCTGTTCTTTGCATGCTCGGCAGGCTAACGAACGCCAACGTGTGTCCAGCCTACCTTTTAAAAGTAAATCCAACCACGAGGCGTCAAACACACTTTTTTTTAAAAAAAAAAATCCTGTTATCAAATCAGAGAGAGAGGGCCCAAGAAGTAAAGTAAAAAAAAAAAACAAAAAAAACCAACAACCCAGCATTTCCTTACATGGTCCGCTGGGGCTCTGCACCATCCCTTGAGCAAAGAGAATGGGACCAATGCCCCAAGTTCTCCCTTTGTCAGCCAATCGCGTCACGAGAGAGGGCTCTGGACATTTGGCCATGCCACCCTGTGGAAGCCTGCCGATGGTGCATCAGCCAATTACGTTCCACATTGTCCTCCATGAAGCTTTGAGAGTGGCTAGGGGGAGAAAAAAAGGGGAGACAGAGAGAGAGAAGAAACGGGGGAGGGTGCGTGATCAGGTGCTATTGAAGCATAGCGAGAGACCGAGTATCTGCATGGTGGCAGTCTTTCCAAAGCTGGACTCATCTCTCTTTTTCTATAGTTTTTGTGTTCAGCTCTGAGGCAACTGCTTGTTTACCTGAGTCACTGAGGTATTTTCACAGCAATGTTAATTTCTCAATCACGGATCATCTCTTAAAAAGACACTGATGTTCAAACCTAGACTGCTTTTAAATCCAACATTCTTCACACACACGTAATTTCACAAGAAAAAAGAGTAGCCCTACAAGCTGTCTAAAGAGAAGACAATCTTTCCCTGCGTGAGACTGCTAGCATTATTAACATTTGGTGGTTCAACAGTTGCACATTCATTGAGAGTATGAATCGGAGCTGATCCACCGGCACTGGCCTACAAAGTGCTAGCGTTGGCCGTGTTGGATTTGTTGACTCTAAAGAGAAAAATGGCGGACACAGAGCTGATGTGAACCTTTTTTCAACTCGTCTTGGTTTCAACCTGCACGTTTAAACAAGCTGAGTTGTTTCAGAGCGACACCAGTGTGTGTGTGAGGCTACAGAGACAGGAAACAAGTTCACATCCAGACGAACCTTACAACAGACAGTTCATACACAGAATGAAGGAATATGGATACACGTTACAAACATTTCAGAGACTCGCCTTTTTCAGCATTTGACACATGAGAAACTGAAGAGTTCATTTCAAAAACACATACAGGAAAGTTTTCCGTGAACTAGACGGTTTTTACGTGTGATTTTTAAAAAATACTGTTTCAGAAATAGACGCCACTCTTTTCATTTTGAAATGAAACTTCAAATTATGGAAACTACACATAAAAGTATGTCATTACTAATTTCTTTAAGCATCAGGGGTGATAGATATATATTCTTATTGTCGTAAGCAAGGCATTATAATGTGCATTTGGTCGATGACTGGCTAGTCTACTGGCCAAAGGATGCTCGATATATTTATCCCAGGCACTTAATGGCAGGCAAACCTAAATGTTGAAATGGTCTTTTCACACAAAAAAACGATCCTTGTTCTCATGATAAATGTGACCTAAACTAAAAACAAAAGGGGACAATCGCTAGTCTGTCATTCGTATTCGGATGCAACATTTTAATTTTTAAGAGAAAACAGGTTTTAAGAAAAAAATCTAAATAAAAAAACATTGGCACCAGTATATGAACACAATGGACCAACACTTTTTTAACCTAAAAAGGAAAAAAAAAACCTTTAAAACCTCATTCATCCATTTCACTCAAAGTAGCTGAATTCAGTGTTAAAATGATTAGCTCTCTGTGTGAACTGAAAGCAGCACTTTGGGGCTTGTTCTCTACTTAAAATAACCCGATCCATCAATTTTGAGCTGCTTTTATTAACTGTAAATAAAAAACCAGGAGATTGGAGGAGGGCGCTTCTAAAAAACACAGATATGGAAACCCCAACAACCCCGTTGGACATAAGAACACAACAGGATGCACAAAGAACAAAGACAAAGACACGTACAAAACATACTGGGGGGGATATAAAGTCCTGTCAAAGACAAATCTCAGGAGAGAGAGAGAGAGAGAGAGAAGGAGGAGGAGAGAAAGAAAGAAAAGACAGTGAGTGAGTCATGAGAGAGGCAGTGCTATGGCGGACACAGACATTTGACTTGGAAAATGGCACCATTTGTTTCTGTTTAGCACCAGTTTATCACATATCGGTTCTGAGATTGAGAAGAGAAAAATTGCACGAGCTCAGTCCAAAAACAAGAAGTCCCTTAGATTGAAAAAAAAAGAAACCAAAAAAAAAAAGGAGGAAAAAAGTTCCCGAAAATGTCTTCTGTCACTCAAACCTCTACGATGCTTGATCTTGTGTCTTTGAATCTCTGTTTTCAGCCCACAGATCAGATTCTCTTACTAGCAAAGCTAACTTGGATCTCCGTCTGTTACTTCAGTATTAGATCTCTAGTGGAAAACCCTGTTGAAAAACACTCAAAGGCACTAAGAAAGCCAGACTACATCACCACGTCTCTGCCTCAACATTTTGCAGCCTGGCGTGTTCAGGATAGGTATATTTAAATGCACCTACATCCATGGGAGTCAAGGGTCACTATAAGCTAGCTTATAGCTCCTGCTAATGGCTACTATGAAGTCTTTGGGGTGCAAGACATTCAATAGTGCTTGTTCCTTACGTGTATTTATTCTGGTGAAGCCACAGATGAGTGCACAGAGCAGGAGTCAAATGCTTTGTTTGACTGATTCAAAGAGTGTGTGAGAAGGTATCATTATCTTGTCCTGCAAGAGTGATACTAACTGAAGCTCCGCGTGAGCATCGAGAGAACAAGTGTCCGTTGAAGAGCCCTTTGTGTTGTGTGTTCATGTGTTATGCACTGTACAGTAGCTGTGTGATTACTACTCGTCTCCCGCACTCTTTTCTTCTCTCTCTTGCCCGGGGGAATAAGAATATCTACGGCGAATTCTTTTTTCAAAGCATTGTCTTGCTAAAAGACGGGGACAGTGTTTCTCCCTTTGTGTCGTCTCTCTCTGATTTGGCTCAGTGTTGTGTTTGACCTACTCCCCCTTCTTCTGCTATGCCTGTCGTTGCTGTTGCGGTGCTTCCGGTTGCCTGTGAGGTTGTCATGGGGGAGGATGTTTGGCTGCCACGGAGCTCTCCATTCTGACTAGGATGTTGATGAGGAGTGGGTAGAGAGGGAGGGTCTACAGTTTGGGGGAGGACTCCATTGTGGGGCGAGCTGACAGAGGAAATGCCCGAGGAAGAAACTCTGAGGCCTTGATCGTCGGTTACCGCTCCTTCTCCTCCTTGTCCTCCTCCGCCTCCACCACCTCCCCCTCCACCTTCAGTTTTCACACCGGGGTCTGCTGAACCCAGGGAGGAAAGCTGGTCCTCCTAGCGAGATAGAGAGAGAGGGGAGGGGAAAGAGGAGTGGGAGCAGGGAGAGATGGTCGAAGGAGAGAGGCCATTCAATGAGCGATGGGAGGGATGTGAGGAGTTGTAAAGGAGATGTCCAATCAAGGCAGAAGGCACGTGACATGTAGAGGAAAACAAATCACATGTTGGAGAAGTGTGAGAGTGTGGGAGGAGGTAAGAATAGTGAGAGAAAAAAGATGGGAAGAGGACAAGGAGGAAAATCACCAGAGAAGCATGTGATCGAATCGTGTAGAAGTGGGAAAACGGCAAACATCGATAAATACAAAGAACCGGTTGGAATGAGGACGTGTAAAAGCAAATGGAAGAAGCAAAGTAAGGAGGGATCGGAAAATAAAAGACAAGTGGTAAGGGGTTGGAAGAACCGCACAGAAAGAAAAAGAAAGAGAGAGAGAGAGAGAGACAGAGAGAGGCCAAATGAGTTACGAAGTTGATGCATGACGTACACCCATAAAAATGGCAGCACAGGAGAAGGGACACAGGGAGAGAGGGGATGAAGGGGGTTAAAACTTCAAATGGTCCTGATCCTCTTTGGATGAGTAGCAAGGAGTGTTTATCGGGTGTCAGGAAAAGTACAAATCATGTTCAATATATACTGTATATATGTGTGAGCTGACGTCTATTTTAAATTGTAGAAGAACTCTACACTTACGGCTTCTATGAACATCTTAACAGCACATTATGTAGCATCAGCCTGCTGCTAAAAACATGCAAAAAAACGTCAAGCCACAAGGAGCTCAGCGCCAAATTTAAAAAGCAAGATAAAGGTGCAACAACCTATAGCCCCGGCAGGAAATCCAAACCTGTCCAAACCACCGACCAAAGCGTCCGACCCGAACCCATTGACTACAGAGCGCTGAGCTGCTGCACGGGTGTTATTCCCGAGTCGGAGCTTTTTGATCAGCGGTTCAGTCAAAGTTTGGTTTTGCCGTCTTTTCTTACCGACATTGGTGCAGAAAAACAGCAATGCAAGGCTAGTTTCATTATTAGTTTATATCAAGGTCTGTTTGCAAGCCTTCACTCCCAGTCTTGTTCACTGACATCTGTGTAGGAGCAGTGGGAAGAGAAAACAATTGGGTTATTGTGCCAATAGACAACTATGAGGACTCTATTCATATTGGTACTTAACGTATCCAAGAGCTGCTGCAAGATGATTTGAATATAGAAGCATTTTGAGAGCTGAAAATCACAGTTTTACCATCAGACCTCTGGTAGAACCTCTTGAAATAATTGCACTTGATTTATCTTGCCCGGCACATTTGCTGTGTGGTGTCTAGACATAATTACAGAGACTCTATTTCACTGGAAATGAGTGCAGAGCCGTGTAAGAAACTTGGAAATAATGTGCAAAAAAAATCTAACTTTTTCTTGATCAAACATTGGAAAATATGTATGACATTAGATACCACTTTAATGCTCACATACAAGAAGTGTGAAATACTGTAACATGAATGGGATGACGTGCTGCAGAGGGGAGAGACAGGAAGTAGGAGAGATAGTTTGGTCTGCATCCAGTAGAGAAAATGAATCAAAAGCAAATTATCACTGGATAAACTGTATCTGATGGGTGTGTCCATTGTGAGTGGAAGGTGTTTCCATTTCACTTTAAAAAAAAAAGTGAAAAGAAGAACGAAAAAATACAAAATTACCCCAAACTTTGATGTGAATTAGCGGGCCTTTTCTCTTCTCAATCAGAACCAAAATGAATGAAACATTTTCAGCTGCTAACTGGTGCTATGAACAGCTACAGTATCTACAGACAGTTACAGGATGCCAGTAACATGACTCCACTAACACTGGTTTCGTTACTCTCAAACACAACCAACAGTGCCATTTAATATGCATGTGTAGACCAATACACATGTCTATTAAACTCAAGAAATCAAGCAGCTGAACAAAGACATGGCAAAAATGTTTACTGACATCCTTTTTTTTTTAAACTTACCAAACTTGCTTCACTCTCTGTGGGCTGTCGTGTTTGATTACTTGGTGCATTCAATTACAGCTTGGTGTGAGAGTGTTTTTCTATGCTAATGAAAATTGGGGGTACTGGAGACAGAAACACAAAACACTTAGTGGAGAACTGAAATGTTAGGTGTATAGTAATGATGCAGATAGAGTATATCGTACACACAACTTCTTACCCGTGTCCTCCAATCTCCGATCAATTTGAATCGAGGATGTCTAAAGAGCAAACTGTAAAATCTTCCTCACCTTCACATTTGAAGTGCTGTAAGTGTTGGTTTAATCAGTTTAAATAGGGCGCCTGGTGGATTAAAAGAACCCCTGTGTGGCTGAAGATGACGAGCTCTAACTCTGACGCAAAACAAAAAAACCATCTCACACATCCTCAGACACGCAAACTGTCCTACGCCAACACTCAACCAGATAATGTGCCCAGGTGCAAAACACAGACACGAACACGGAGATATCAGAAACACACAGATTCACTGAAAGACACAGAAAAAACACACAAAAAACATGTGCACATTAATCAGTGTTCTTCAGGGAAGGATTGGGTCAGATACGGAGATTTCCCATAATTCCCAGTGTTTATCTGAGGGCGTGCTGGGAGGGATGAATGGAGATGTGTGTGGGGAAAACACAACGGCTCAAAAACGTGTTGTGTGTGTGAGGGGAAAAAAAAATCTACGTCAAAGAGAATTCACACAATGTTCCAGACAGATTCATCACTAAGAATGCTTTTCTCTTTAAATACCTGATTTTAATCAGATATTTAACATGAAAACAGACCCGAAACGTCACAAATCTGGATGTAACCAACAAAGGTGCGAATGTGTGTGTTCTCTTTAAATTCAGATTTTTTTTGTGTGTAGCTGCTTTGCAGAAAACATTGAAAATATATTAAAAAAACAACTAGTTTCTGTTCATTAATGCCTTTTCTATTATAAGAAGTGCACATCTAACACTAATACTGTTTATATTTCATTCATGTTTATTCAGTTGCATATTGTTTATTGAGATTATAATGTATTATATGCAAAGGGCAAGTGAAAAACATGAGGTGACGACTAAATGTGATGAAAATCTGAGTTGAATATTTGCAAATGCCAACATCTGAAAATATCGGAGCTCGAGAATCAATGACAGTCATTGATTATTTTGTATTTCTCTGCATTTCAACGATTAACACAATGCAAAGAGTTACAGGAAGGTCTCCGTATATGACATGGAAATCTTTTGCAAAATATAAATGTTGGCATATATGTGTGTGTGTGTGTGTGTGTGTGTGTGTGAACACTTGTAGAGGGCTGCAACAGTCACACACAAAACATCTGATGTTTCATATTTTAAAAAGACACTAAGGTCAAAGCTGATGTAGTATTTCTATATATACTTTTGTTTAAACTGGTAAATATAAAGTAAAAAAAGGAACCTAATTGATTTCAAAGACTTGAAATAAACTATCTGAGGTCCGTCACAGAATATTTCCGGCGAATACAAGAAGGTTTGTATTGTGTTGAGAAGGTGACAACAAAACGGCAGCAGCTTATTTCCTGTTTGGCAAAACAAAGCAAATGTAAATGTGTGTGTGTGGTGAAGGGGAGAGAGAAGCTTTCACAGCACACGGACAATAACGGCAGCGTGCGTAAATCACACATTTTCGTCATTTGTCGGAAAAGAAAGGACTGAATGGAAAAAATGGTTCTTGTTCATTAAAAATCTTTAGCGCTGATGACTCAATCAGGACAACATGATGCTGATCCGTCTGTGAGTCACTAACATTGTCTGCAGTAGAAATAAATGGGACTTTTACTTACGAAGGCACCTGGAAAATAGCTTCTACCACTGAAACCGTAAATCTGCTCAGAAAATTAGCGAGCTAGATATCTGCTAAAATAATAAAATACTAAACAAACAGAGAGAGTCTGCTTCAGTTTGTCTGGAGTTTGAGTAGCAGTGTGACAGATTTAGTGACCTCTAGTGGTGAGGATGGAGACTGCAATCACCCCTCCCTTTCCAAGCATGTTGGAAAACTATCATGGCCTTCAGGCTCCACGTTCAGTTAACACAGATATAAATAAACGTAGTTGAAACGTAGTTCCAAAAGATGCTTTAATTTGCTGTGTTATTTCATATGTGTGGCTGATGTTCGGACTTGTTTTTTCAGACCCAGGGGCCACAATTTGCATAAAAATGTAAGATTTTTCTTCTGATTTACTGTACTGGTGTATCGTATGAACTGGCCCAAGCAGTACTGGTGTTTAAGTTTAATGAGTAACTGGTGACTTTCAGCCTTTATGTTCGGTTCATGTTGCAGCAGAGTCACTAGTTAACACGGTCACTTAATAAACCGTAACACCGGCCGACAGTTTAACAGAAGGGAACTGTGAGATGGAAACATTAGCCCTTTTCGTTTTTCCTTTTCTGCAAAAGTAAAGAGTCCTGCTGTCATTACACCTTTGAACATTCATACGTAATATTAAAATTGAAAGGTGCTACTATTCTCGGGGAACACTCTTTGACACAACACATGCCAGGTGTCAATCACAGTTTGTGGGCGTTATTGACTGTTGCAAAAGTTGAATTTATGCTCATTTATTGCAAATGATGAGTCCCATTTAACTATGCATTAATTTGTTTAATGGCCTCGCTCTTGCACATTATCCATGCACACAATGCCTTCAGGTTGACGTATAAACTTGAAAGGACGGCGGTAAAATGTGGTGGAAAAAGACCTTCTTCAGTATAGACACGAAGGGCTCACTCTAAGCTGACAAAAACACAATTCTTGGGTGATTTTATAATAATAAAAAAACATCCATTTCTACAAATAGCTCCCCCTAAAGAGGACTCTTTTTGGAACAGGCCACTCTAAATAGCAGCAACTGTGTTCAATCCAAACCTTTATTCATCTACATTACACTCCCATCCTCTTTATTACATTTGGTGTCCCGGGGTAAAAAGTGATCCGTCAGCCCGCTGCTGCGTACCGACACGGCGTCACATGATTTATGGGTAATACACTTCAGGCATATTTCAGACGAACACCCCTCGCTGCCAAGTTTCATAGCGCAGCTTTAAATCTTTGAAATGTTTTGTTGTCACTCTTTCAACACGGAGGTGTGCCCTTCAAGTAACCTCTGTCCAAACACTCTGTGACAGGCCTCTTTTTTCTGGAAGATAGATGGAGAGTAAGTGGGCCTGTCAGTGTGTTGGCTGGCAGTGAGTTCACAGGATGCTGCATATGGACACTGACGCACATAGAGAACAGTAGAAGTGGAAAAGAGGCAGCAGGTTATGGATGGAGAGTGAGAGTTTGCCGGTTTGTTTATTACCTGGATACTCGGGGTGGGACGGGCGCGAGACGAGGCTGCACTAGGATGGACTGACGCCTCCCCTAAGAGAAATCACCGTATCTCATCAACATAGGAGGAGAGGAGAGGAGAGGAGAGGAGAGGAGAGGAGGGATTGAAAGCAAGAGGCAGAAGGAGGACGAAGCTGAGGGAAACAACAGCCACCCAAAACAATACATACACAATGTACAACAAAAAAATGAACAGAAAAAAGGACATAAATATACATAAAAATGCTCATTGACGCACATTCACATCCATAATGGCAACCACTCACCCCCGACATCATCAGACAACCCAACAGCCTGAAAGCATTAAAGCAGCTTGCCATGCAGCGTGTCATTAACAGAAATCATGCGTACGACAAGAAAGAAAAAGGCGTGCACGCCGAACAACATCTGCATCTGAAAGCAGCTGATTAATCCGATAGACTACAGAAAGCTGAATCCTGCGTGTTTCCTGGTTCGGAGGCAAAGAAGAACATGCGTATATCAAACATGCAATCACCTACTCAGTGAGGATAAATATATACACACACTTGGAAACCCAGAATTATATTTGCATCAACACATTATTTAAAAAAAAGACACATAGATATAACACAGAATAGGATTTTTGTGTAACACACACACCACTTCCCATACACACATTCAAGAAGCTGCAACAATAAATAACGGAGTGCAATCAAATCTTATGATGAAACATTGATGTGATTAATGCCACTGCAAGCTCAGGAAGCCGTTTCCTCGTTAAATAAAACTCGCTGATACCTGCTGATTAAATAAAAAGTCCATAAAGTTTAGTAATATATAAAGGAAGGCTTCACGAATGATCAATGTAGCAGTTAAATGGTAAAAAAAAAATCTAATAAATGTTTCCACTTTAATAAAACTGTAAAAAGTAAAGTCATGGTTTGCCACAAAAGGATTAAATTCACAATGCATTCATTTGTTTAAAGTATTAGGCCACGCTGTTACATCATCAAATAAAATATATTCCACCCCCTATTAAAATGCATAATTTGTTACTGCAATAATATGATGATGTAATTTATTGGATTAATTTCATTTAATTTTTTTTTTTAACCGATTTTGCTGAACACCTTGACACAGGGTTTCTGCAGCGTGCACCAAATGAAATTACATTTAATAACCATTTGATTACACAGAATGCTATTTAGTGCATTTTTCACAGTCACACCAGCATGATGGGAAACAGTAGAGACACTCAGGCCTATATTTATTTATTTATCGAATGCATGCATGTATTGACATTTATATCACATTTTGCCAGTACATTAAATAATTCTACATCCAGTTGCCAGTTTATTAGGTACACTTGGCTGAAACTGAACAGAGGAATTCCTGCTCTTTAGTCTGCACACATTGATATAACTGCATGGACACAATAATAGAAACATCTGTTAATATATAACAGATAAAACATCCTCCAAAATAACCATAAAATTAAATCAAAGCCTCCCTTCAACACGATTCAACAAAAAAATTAACTTTGATGAAAGTAGTGTTGAATTAAATTGCATTCTTTTAGCTATAGGTGTACCTAATAAACAGGCAACTGAGTGTAATTTATAATAAATATAAATATTAATTTACGATTTAAATTTAACTAATTTAATTCATCATTAATTTATTTTTAAAAAATATGTTTTTTTTTATAAATATTTTCCATCATTAAAAATAAAATAAATACTTATAATAAAATAAATAAATATAACTAATAATATAATATAAAAAGTACATTGATATTATATATAAAATAATACAATTTGATTTAAAAAACATTTTTTTTTTTAAATTTAATTTTTATTATGAGTAAATACACTTCTTTCTGTCATGTTTTATCCTTCTGAAACCTTATTTATCTTGATGTATGCTAAAATATTTTATGTTCATTAATGAAGATATCTGAAACAACAAGCTGTATCATTATATTGTAAGAATGTTTACTTTCCTCTGCAGCTCCCACTGGTTTTAATTCAGCTATTTTGGTTTTATTTAGAAAAAAAAAACTGCAGTGGCAATTGTTTTATTTCTTGCCACAGAAAACCGCTCAGGTCAGCTTTTAGTCAACTTTTAATCTCACTGTTTTAACAATTTGCTTGTGTCTCTTTGCTTGGATTACGGTGTTTCATCCTGAAAATCTGTCTTTTTTCCCCGTTAAAACAAGGCTTCTTCCTTTCAATAGAAGCGTAGCCTGACATATTTATCTTAATTACGGTATAAACATGGTTCAGATGTCTTCAGTAAAGGAGCGAATTTCACTTTGTATGGTTTGATCTGTTGGAATTAAGGACTCCAGTAAAAGCAGGAGCTGTACATTCCTTCTTCAAACAGCGCAGCGAAGGCGCCCTGCAGCTTGCAGATAACCTCCAGCACAGTTTGAATGTTAAGCAGGTTGCTGCTCACAGTGTGCTCTTCTGTAATCCAATAAACATTTTTGTCAAGGCAGTATTGGAGCTTAAATTGTCACTGGTAGATATAAAGCCATATGTTGCTGCTAAATGCCGGTGTAACCCTTTAACTCTCCTTTTAATGCTTCTTTACAAACTTGGAGGCCTGTTAAACAGACCGTTCATCTGGTTCATGGACAAATCTCCTCCAACTGAATATTTTACTTCAGTTTCAGGATGTAATTTTGCTTTAATTTAGTCTGCAGGCATATCTTTCTTTTCGGCCTTGAACTGGAGACTGTTGTAAGCATTGTTGTTTACAGGCTTTTAAAACAGAATAACACAGAAAACACTCTTTATTTTTCTGCTGACGATGACGAATGACTCAACATGATTCATTGGGTTTGATTCCTCTTTGTTTTTTGTTTTTTTTACAGTAAATGCGAGCCTCTTTCAGTTGGAGCAATTTATTTTTGTTTCAATCTGCACTAAATCAAATCCCACATGCTTTTTTCCTAATTGCCAACACTTCATGGCACTCAAGTCATCGTCCTACGCTGCAAACTTCATCCATCTGGCAAACAGCTGCAGCCGCACAAAAACACTATTCCTGCAAATGGAGACATGCGACGATTCGTCGATTAGTCAGTCCAGAGAAAATTCATCTGCAGCTATTTTTTTTAATCTATTAATTGTTTGCACTTTTAAGCAAAAACTTGAAATGTTCTCTGTGTTTTAGGTTCTCAAGTTTGAGACTTCATGATGCTGTTTTGGGCTCTCGTAAATTAGAGTTGTTTATAGACTAAAATAATTGACATTTGGTCTCAGGTTACATTAGTTACCATTTACAGACACCTGGTAACAACTAATATATATGTTGTTTTTTGCCAATATGCAATATGCCAATATTTTCCAACTCATTTTCTCCGATTGTTGGCCAAAGACCTTTTTTCTTTTCTTTTTTTTCTACTTTAGTAATATTGACAAACTTATATATCACCAGGGATGTAATGTAACTAAATAGATTTACTCAAGTACTCAAGTAGATTTACTTTTACTCCTCCCATTTGATGGGTGACTAGAAATCTACTGTGATCATGCATTTAATAGACAAAAAAGCAAGAGTACGATTAGATTAGCGTTGAAATGTGTCACATGCTGCTTTTTTTTTTTTTACCAGCTGCAACTTTAAAGTGATACATACATTCATGCATCAATAACTATAATCTAAGATATTAACTATTATTCTCAAACCTGCTATTCTGCATTAGCATCTTATGTTTTGGCAGTTTTAATACATTTGATTTAAATACTAAAAGAACTTTAATCTAAAGCTTTGCATGCACAGCTTTACTTATAACCGAGTATTTATACACTGTGGTCTTGCTACTTCCAAATAAATTAAAAGATTTGAGTACGTTTTTCACCACTGCTGTTAACAATCATCAGAAATCAAACAAACAACAAAAAAAAGACTATTTCACTGTGAATATGCGAGTGTCTCTGTGGTAACTAAAAGAAACAGATCTGGATAAATGTTCAAGTCTTTTTCCATGATTTGCTCTCATTACATCTTTCATTCTCAGGGACACAGACGCACATATATATTTATATACATATACATTATATACATATAAATATATGTTCACACGCACATACTATATTTACAGCATGAGTCATGCTTGGGGGTGGGCTACTTCACTTTGACAGGATAAGAAATGGGTCTTTGGGTTGAGAGCATGAAATGAAAACCACTAAAGAGGGAAGCTCCTGAAGACACAGCAGCAGCAGCACCACGCAGCGTTTGGGGCTCAGCTGTTCAATAACCCGAGCGTACGTCTGCTTCTACATCATGTGTGAAACAAGGACTTTAAACCCCGACATGCTCGGCAGAAACACTGGACAGAAACAGCTACAGAAACATCACCACAGACCGAGAGATGCTCACAAATCCAGCTCGAGTCAGACATCTCCATAGCTTGAGCCGAGGAATGCAAACAGCAACACTCTCTGATCTTCAAAGCTCCCAGGTATGTTGGCAGACAGATGGCAATCAAACCCAAACACAGGGACGGGTCAGGGACAGGGCAAGACAATAATCAGAGGGACCACATACACACAGCAGACAAAATAATAACAGTAGCAGGGGGAGAAGAGAGGGAGAGGGGGATAGCAGAGAAGATAGCACAGGCCATCGTGCGGACTCGACGAGGGTAGAAGCAGTCTCACAGACCTGATCAGCGAAAATCCTGGTTTTTGGCTCAATGATGGGTCCTCCTCCCCTTAACTCATCCTCCACAGCCATGAGTCTTGGAAGCAGAGAAAGAGAGAGAGGGGGGAGGGGAAGGGGGGTGACAGAAAGAGAGGGAGTATTATGAATCCAAGATGAGACTTAACAAGAAGGTTGAGCAGGTGCATCTCCAACATCTGTCTCAACAACCCCACAGCGATAAGACGTGGGTTACCTGTATCTTAAACTCCAATCCCAAGTCTGATAGGCAGCTTAATCTTTTAAGCCCATGCAAATGTTGAGCGGCAGCAAACCCGAGCCACGCTTTCTGAGGCACTGCCAGTTTTCACTGGTGGAGCCTTTCTTCCCTCCTCAGCCCCCATGGGATTCATCAAAGCATTTTTGCTCAATTTAAGGTGTTTTCAAAGTGCAATTACGGCCAACTGGAGACAATTAGGCCATGTGAAGTGAGCGGTTCAGTAACAGATCCCGATCATCCCCAGGGAATTGCCCATCTTATGTAATATGGACTGACCAAGGCACTGGTGGAAAATCCTTTGACTAATCATTTCAAAGACTCCGCTCGCAGATAGCAGCGAGCTTACTGGTGGAGTTTTCGTGAGCCATCGAACAATGCAGGTTTCCCAGCTCTCGTGATTATCCCAGTGCCAGGGATTTACTCCAAAAAGGGTCGTTCAAGGATATTTCTCATACAGGGTTATCTCGCAGTTACACAGCCAACTGGCTCAACTGTGAATATTGCGATGGTGGCGACGAATGCCAAATAGAAGTTAGTGTGAATAAAAGAAACCCTTTTCACATGATTTCATTGGGTTTCCTTCATGACTTCCTGTCCGTCTGTTTTACAAGGTTTTATAGCAGCAGAATAAACATCATTGCAAGTTGTTGACATGAAATGAGCTTGTTGGAATATTATCCTTTTATAATAGCGCACAAAGGAGTAACTGTATGTTATTTGTCTGGGTAAAATGAACAGAGATTGTCGTGACTCGTGTGTTCATTAAGCCACCAAGACAATCAAATCAGCAACATTTAATCGCCACTGTGTTTCAATGGAGAGTAAACAGACCACCAAGCCATTCGTGTTGCAGTTCAATGCCACTTTCAGCACATTTATATCGTTTTATTCAGAACACAGAGAGGCACATGTTTGACAATAAAGAACGAAAATCCACAGGTGAAGTTTCAAACATAAGTGTTTGGATGTTTTATTCCATAAATAA
Source organism: Serranus cabrilla (assembly GCA_903364295.1). Classification (NCBI taxonomy): domain Eukaryota; kingdom Metazoa; phylum Chordata; class Actinopteri; order Perciformes; family Serranidae; genus Serranus; species Serranus cabrilla. Next base: position 424,477 of record CAFUXE010000113.1, on the reverse strand, counting down.
TGTACAGTGTTGAGAGTTATTTTACAAAAGAAGAGAAAAGAAAAGAGTCAATCATACTGTAAGCACACACAGAAATATAAGCACTGTCCCAAAAAACAATGGAATGTAACATGGGAATACAGCATTAAGATTCTGACATGACTTCAAGAGGCAGACAATGATTCATGTGGGTGATATGTTACAAAAAAAAGAAAGAAAAGTTGAGCTTTTTTATATCCAGTTGTTCTTCAAGTAGTGTGCTTTTGAGGTCAAGTCGTACATGTAGTCAAAACAATGTGTGTGTCTACCAACATGAGGTCACAATGTCTGAATATTTTGCTACAGAGAAAAAAGGCAAGAGACAAAGGTGTCAAATAGGGTGCAGAGTTGATGCAAGTCAACGGAAAGAAACAACAGACCTGCATCAAACAGCGGCTGCAAATACTTTCTTTTGCTTTGCCAACAAAGAGCAACATAAAGTTCTTTGACTGAACTTACCTGCCGGCGTCTGATTGGTCGGATCGTGCACCAGCTGGTTAAAAAACGAATTATTTGCAACTATTTGACACAGGTCTGTATAAAAGTGAGTATAAACCCTTGGCTGTTGCTACAAGCCATGTCAATCAGACCAATAAAGATCACACACACATCAAGCCAAAACTCATCACCACTATGAATTCATTTGCAAGATTTAAACATAGCCGTAGTACAATCTATACAGCCTATCAATATAGTCTTGCTACAAAAGAGAGGCGGATATACTGACACCAGAAAGTTATCTATATCTCTGGAGAGGGAAACAGAAAATAATATGGTTGCCCTTTTAATAATAATATTTAAATCATAGCGTAACTGCATAAGTTAAATGACAGTACTGTCTAACTTTCTTATTAAACGACTATTCTGATCACCATGTCACTGGACACCACCAATGACGGACTGCAGGTCAAAAAGCATACCAAGCATATACAGCAAAATCATACAGAGAGAAGAAAACCTTTTTTTCGCTTTAATTAATAAATAATATCCATTGCAGTCATTTTTTAAATGCAGGTAAATTCACAAACACCGTACAGAGAAGCCCCAAAAACAAGTTGAGAAACTTAAGAACACACTTTGCAGAACATACTGTTGTCAAGGAGTCACGTCATTGTTGTCATGTTGTCTGTGCACTTTACAGTATTCCAGGTCTTTATTTTTTCGGTTTAGATACTATGGATGGCACCTGGTTAGAGATTTTGGCAGGAAGTTACTGTTTCTTTTATGTACACAAGATGCATACAATATATCTCAGCAGGATCCTGCACGTGCATCTGCACAGACAGCACATGTCGACATATTGTGTATCTATTATTGCGCTTCTCCTGCTAGAAGGTTAGCTATTGCAAGGTTAAAATAGTTATCTCACTCTCGATAGAATTCATAAATATTTCATATATCAATATTCTTATGGCTCTTGCATCACAGACTATAATATGCTATGGATTAAAAATAGATTATTACTATGACAGGTGCAATCAAGACCATTGATTTTTTCCCCCTACTGCTAACTCACCGTAATTCTGTTCACAGCAAACAGCTTGGGGAAGATAAATAGTTTATATCTATAATTAAGAAAATGCATTAAAATATTTTGAAAAGAAAAAATAGAGAGCCTGCAGCCAACTAATGGGATCACCACCCGAAAGAAAAATATAGATACAAGTGCTACAGGTAAAGTGGATTCAGTGTTTTAAGTGGATTTAACCTAGCGTGACCTATAAACTCAATATTTGGCTTTGGTTTAAATTAGGTTGTTGAAGAAAATAAAGTGTATCTGGTCCAATGACAGATACTGGATTTGCTCTGAGCTTAAAGTAAAGTTTATGCACAGAACATTAAGGCTTCTCTGAAAGGAAATCTCTGAAACACAATGCTAAGTGTTTGAGTTCTGCAGATAGAGATTTTTTCAAGCCTACACAGGAGCCGCGCGCTCCTTTTTGCAGAACCTGAGCTTGCATTTGCATCCCATAATGTATTTGAATGTGAAAATTTAACATAAAAGTCAATTTAAGATGATGAATATAACATAAGGTTATGGTTACTTGTCTTTTCACTAATATTTTGGAGTCCCACGGCCTGAGACCATTCACACTTAGTTTGCAGTACTCATACATGCGTTAAAATTAAAATCCAGACAATGCAAGTCTTGCAATGCGTTCGATGAAATGGTCTGGCTCAGTAAATCGTGAGTAAAACTGACTTGGAAGCATCCAGATCTGCTACGTAATTCGCCCTTGTGTGGTCAGATGATAAAAGTCACACAGGATGCAAGTGTACGCCTTGGAGATATCATTTTCCTGCACACTATGCTGTGTGTGTGCAGCAGATTTACTGTTCGCTTTAAGCTCCGGGGGGAGCGATAATTCATAGTTTTGCTCTAAGTGCTCTGATAAAGTTTCTCCCTTTTATGTGGCATATTTCCGTTATGCCTTCATGCTTGAATCTTCATCACTGTTTGTGATTCTCTCCCCTCTTCATACTACACCATAGCATCGTATGAAGGTTTAAAAAAAAAAAAGGTATCGCTCCCCATGTGGAAAGATACATCAGCAGTCCTTCAGTGAACTCTGTTCACCTCGATTTCAAATGGAAGAGCTACTTTTAAACCATGGTCTTCCATAGTCCTGTGCCTGGAGGTCCAAAACAATGTGTTGCTTTACAAAGTGCAGACATGTTATTAAATTCTCAATCCTCTTGTGCTTTTACAGTGCAATCTCACGGGAGAGTCAATTGAAAATTAAGCTAAGTGGAATCATCTGAAATGATCCCGAGATCCAGTGAACAGCTGAGTTCATAAAGACAGCTGAGGATAAGTGCAGCAGCACGAGGGTACGGGAAGGAGTTTGAGGGTGCTTTTATATACAAGGTTAGAGATGTTTCCCCATAAAAGACGAGCAGGACTGTCTCTGTCTTCATTCCATGTCTTCTTTCCTGGAGTGGGTTAGAAGTGGCAATATTCTCTGTCACAGGTATCCACCCTTCAGCTGCAGAGCACAGACTATTATATGTGAACAAGAAAATATTGTACTCCTCCCCTTACAGAGCCTTTTTATCTGAACTCGCTCCACACTCTAAAGCATAAAATGAAGCTAAATTTGGGCAGCATTGCTAATGTTCAGTCACACTTGAAATGCTCCAGGAACACAGCAAACATTTGGTTTTCTTGCCTGAACACAACTGAGATACGATCAATGTTCCACTCTGTTCCCATCCACTACTTAATTTTGTGGTTGATCAATAAAAACTTAAGACTGCGCTCGAAAATTGCACCGTTACAATTTCACACAAGCACTCAGTAATATTAGGACGCAGCTGGAGTTCTCCACAGTCATCCAAATATGAAGCTCTTGAATAACAAGTAAACCACGTTATGATAGCAGATTTGCTACAACGAGAGCTTAGAGGACAATCAAAGACTCCTTTGTCCGGCTGGAAAAGAAACAAAACCGCCACGGGAACATGCCCTGCACGCTTATCACAGAAGATCATCTCCGTCTTCCTTATATTAGTCTCTCATTTAATTTGTCACTCATTACATGTCTACGGCTTTGGCTTTCAATATACAGGACAGCTCCCCGCCTCGCTCCCAGGGCGGTCGTACTTAATGAAACTGAAACAAACCTCCTGCTCTCCAATATTGTGTTCAAGATAGCCACTGTAAATAGGGTCCTATTCCATTATGCAATATATGTATTTTAAGAAAAACACATCACAGCTTCAAGTTCGTCCGTCGGTTAAAAAGAATCCAATATGTTAAAGGCGTAGTGTGTCAACCACAACTTCTGCTTCTACCTTCTCCTCAATGCATTTCAATTCATGCTAGCAAGCTCGATCTGAGAGAATATGTCACTTTTCCCACAAATGTTGAAAGAAATCTCATATAATTCACTAAAGGTGTCACAATATACAAAGATGAAGTCAGAGCGGCCGCCAGTGGCCTCCCTATAAAAGACCACATGACGTCTTAGCTGTCTTTTGCCCTCCATCCCAACAACAGCCTCCATTTACCTGCTAATTATTCCTTTAATTTGGGAGTCTTTCTCCACTTGCTGTTGCCGAAGCTTCCTCTCACTGTCGTCCAGTCGATTCTGGTACTGTAGGAGGATCTTATTGGTCTGCTGCTCCTGCGTGAGGAGCCTCCGCTCGTACTCCTCCAGCTTTTTGTGGGACATCACCAGGCGGTCCTTCAGGGAGTTGATCTCCTCCTCGTACTCCCGTACCTGAGGCGGAGATAAGGACGGGGAGTGAGTCAGTGGGGAAGGTTTAATCAGGGTTAGCGCCTTGATTTCTCAGTGGATTTGAGCGCATTCATGAACTTAAAAGACAAACTGGAAAGTTAAAAAAAACACCTCCAAATATTCAAAATCAGAAGACTCGTGTACAGTGAATTTACCAAACACTGAAAAAGATTTGAACGCTTGGCTGATGGCAGTTGTTTCCCACACTGTTTGAGACCTCTGGACTTCTGTTTAAAGACCAGATCTGAGTGCCATCTGCTCAGCAATGATAGACATGACTCAATGTTCCTCTTAGCATCAGTTAGAAAGTTATAAATATATGTTTTTTAATTTAAAGGGCAGTTCTGAAACTTAATAACTTTAAAGCTGAACCTACCCTGTCCATGCGTGACTCATCCATGCTCTTCGAGTACTCCTTCAGTTTGAACTCTTCACGGTCAATCCGCGAACTTTCAATGTCAGCCGACAGATGAGGCATGTTGGAGACCCAGGCCACGGTTCGCTCGTTGGCTGGGGTCGGGGGGTTGAGGGTAGATGGAGTCTGGGAGACCTGGGAAGAAAGAGCAGCACGCTGAGTATGAGTTCAGTGATTAAATAGTGGACTTACACTCTAAATGCGACTATAAATCAATAATAAATGTAACAAAAATGCTTGTTTTTTTCCTGTTAGTTCCAATGGATGGAAAATGTAAATGTGAGAAACCACGAATAGTAAAAATTACAATAAATAGACTCAACAGTTTATTAATTTTTCATGAAAGGTAAACTGATTTTAATTATTGAATACAGTGGTGATTTAAAACATATTGCATGTATAATTTGTATTATTTTAACTAAATTAAAAATGTAGGAATTACATTTTCTCCAGAAAACAATATGCTCAATGTCTCCTGAGTTGTAAATATAAAATATGTATAAATCAAAACAGTATTTTCCTTTCGGTGATGTTCCAATTCCCGATCCATTTTTTTAAACGAAAAGCCTAAATCTAAAAGTTTCTTCTGATATTTTGACATAAGCATATTTTTTTTAAACAAATCATGAACTTTGACAACAGATTGTGCCGTGTGCTTGCTCCTTGCCTCATGGTCGGCCATGCTAAATGCTAAAAAAAAAGAAAAAAAGGTGGCGTGTCACTACTGGTGTCCACTTTATATGATGTGGAACGCTGTGATTGGCTCATAGACATCAAATCAAATACATGTGTGCAACTGGGTGGAGTCAGACGACAGTCATAGATCAGAGATCATAGATTATGTCCATTGGAATGAATGGGGATCTGATGGATGTTTTTTCCTGCAGGATGCCTTAAAGCTGCATGAGTTCATACAATCTGAGCTGAACCTTAGTGCAACTCAAGCCATTATTGCTGCCATACAAGTCTAATACAATCATTTACACTCGTTGTTGAGAAATAATCATGAGCGCAGGTGCTGATAGAAAAGGCTGGAGCGCTGAAGGGAAGAATAAAGAGAATACAATGAATTCAGAGTGTGCAGATGTTACCTGTTTGGTCATGGTGGGTTTGAGCAGGTGCTGCTGTGGAGGCTGTTGCTGTGGGGACTGCTGAGTGCTCTGACTGGTGGTTCCCTGTGGACTCTGGCTTTCCCTGACAGAGCTCTGCTGGTGGGGCAGGCCCGGGGCAGTGTTGTCTTTGACGGACAGCTGCCGGGGCCCGTGCTGCCTGCCGCCGTAGCCGGACTCAGGCGACTGGAGGAGATTCCCGCTCGGCGGCCGTGTTTTACCCAGAGCGGCGGGCGCGGCAGCTGAACTGACGGACAGCTGGGACTTGACGCGCTGGGTGGGAGGCGGAGCGACAGAACTCTGGCGCACGGGTTGGACTGTGGAGGGGGGCGTGGTGGCCAGAGAGGAGTGGGAGGTTCCTGTCTGGGAGGTCATGCCCATCATTTGTTGTTGCTGTTGGAGGTTATCCTGAGGGGGAGCAACAGGTCATAATACATTATCATTCTGATTTTTGTTTTCTGTCTTTTCTGGGGCAGATTACGCTACTTTAAATTTCATGAGCTGTCAGATTGAAAACCTCCGTGTTAAAAAATGCAAGAAGCTGCGATGGTTGGGCGTGATGCTTCAGGTACCAGTCAGACAATGAAATACAATCCAGGAAGTTTAGTTTGAGTGATGGATCAATGAGTTTTTCAGCTGCATGTCATCCCTCCACATTCTCCTCCCATGTTTTCTGTCTAAATACTGTCAAGTTGCTGTCACACGTGGGATGCAACTAACGATGACTTTCACTATTGCTTCAGCCGTCAATTATCTTTCCAATTATTTGATTAGTCTTTTGGTCTATTGAAATTTCAGAGAATGTTGAAAAATGTCAATTACAGCTTTCCTAAAGCCAAAGGTGACATCTTTTTTAGCTTGTATTGTTTGACCAACAGTTCAAAACCCAGTTAGGTCCAGTTTACTTTCACATTAGACAACAAAACCAGCAAATGCTTGAGAATGGAAGGTCAGAAAGAAAAAGAATTGACAATAAAAATAGTTAATGGATTCATTTTCTGTTGCTCAACTCATAAATCACTTTTTATTATAATTACATTTATTATAGACTAATTAATAAAAATCAAATTGAGGAAATTAAAAAAGTAAAAAGTTGACTTTTGCCCACCCTACACACTATTTAGGGCTAAAACAATTAAAAAATAATAATGATTGATTAATTGTCAAACTCATTAAAAAGGAGAAATACAAAAACATTATCTGGCTCCAGTCCCCAATCCAGCCACCAGGATAAAAGTATCCACAAATATGTGGACTATGAACCCAACCCATTCACACTGTGAGCAACATATTGTGGGTAAAAATAAGAAGGCTAGCCTCTAAAACCAGTTTCAGATAATAATAAAAAAAAAACACTAGTTCTGGACAAAACAGGATGTGATCACCGGTCTCAGTTTCTTGAACATGAGCAATTGTTGCTCATTTGGTTTTTGGACTGTTGGTCAGACAAACAAACACCTTGAAGACATCACCTCAGGCTCTAGGATTTTTTTTCTGACAAAAAAATGGATCAGTCTGCTAAACAACAATGAAAACAATCGTTAGTTGAAGCCCGAAAGCATCAGAATAACTTAAAAGAGACATGAAATTCTTTGAGAAGTCAGGAGAATACAGTGAACAGACATGTACCTGCACGTGCATGGACATCTGCCTGCGTCCATAGTCAGCCCTGCTGTAGTCGTCACTGTAGCTGTGTGAGTGGATGATGCTGGGTTGGCCCAGGTGACCGTCCCTGGTCCTGAGGGTGGACAGGTCCTCACTGCGAGAGAACCCCCCATGGGCGAACTGTGGCATGTAGGTCTGGTGAGAGGGATCGGGCTCTGGGGCCAGGAGCAGGGGTGCTGGAGGTTGAGCCCGGCTGTGCTGGTGATGGAGCTGTTGCTGTTGAGGCCCATCAGCAGTCGCCAGATGAAAGAGGGGATTCTGGAAGGAAAGCGGGTAGCGCATGGCGGCGGCCTGCTGTTGCTGCTGCTGGGATAGCGAGTCGGTGGTGGTGCCCATCTGGCTCAGCTGGCTCAGCCGAAGGCCGCCGGACATGCTGGAGCCGCCAGAGCCAGCTGACAACCTCCCACCGGCCCGCAGCTGGCTGCTCAGGCCCGACCCCAGGCCGCCACCGCCTCCGCTGCTCAGCCCTCCGAAGCTGCCCATGCCGGCGATGGAGGCCTGGGAGGAGTTGAGCATGTCCACCGACTGCAGGTTAGACACGCTGTTCATTCGGGAATCCTGGAGGTCCATCATAGATACGCTTTTATTGACACTGAGCCCCTAAATAATAAGGGATATGAGAGGCTATTGTGCCCCCTGGTTTTATGTATGTTAGGTGGCCACGGATGATATGGGTGAGGGTGGTGCGGGTGTTTTTACCGCGAGGCCTGGATATCGGAATGCCTCAAAGTATTTCCCAGGAAATACCGCTAGGATGAGTTGCGTGGTGAATCAGTGGAAAAAAAGCAGATGTCATGATATACTACAGCCTCGATCACACGATGGCAGATTCTATTAAGTATGACCAACATGCATGTCATACTAACCTCTCACTTTGGTAAAGGTAGAACTAGTGGATGGGATGATGATTCCCCGAGTCAGTGTGACAAAACTCACCTTAGGGTCGGGCTCCGTGATGTCCGAGCTGCTCGTGCAGTAGGCCGGGCTGGATCGGGCCAAGGGAGGCCGTGATACGTAAAACATGTCTTTGGAGGACGCTCGATTGGGGTGGTCACGGTCCTGAAAACTCATCTGGGAGCGCGATGGCATGACCCCTCCGGTGGATGTGGGGGAAGGCAAGCGAGTGATATCTATAGAGCTGGAAACAGCAGTGAGTAAGGCCAACGATAGCTGAAGACTGAAACTAAGGAGTAATAATTAGATGATTCATTAACATGGCGATCCCTGACTTAAATAAAAGTACTAACAACACACTGCAGAATTACTAGCTTCAAAACTTACTTCAGTAAAAGTACAAAAGTATCAACATCAAAATGTACGTAAGGTTGAATTCAAAACATACCAAATTCTTTTAAATCTTGACTAGAAAAGTAACTAGTAACTAAAACTGGCAAGGCAAGTTTACTTGTATAGCACAATTCAACAGCAGGGCATTCAAAGTGTTTCACATCAAACATGGAAAACATATAAAGTATAAAAGCAATAAAATCAACAGAGAGAAACACATTTAGCTCAATGTAGTAGAGTAAAAATATTTACCCTTAAAATGTAGTGAAGTAGAAATATTGTACTTAGTAAGGATATAAGATTTAAATTCTCTATTTGAATATTTACTGGTTTTGCTACTTCCTCAATAGTAAACATGAAAACATCAACAAATATATAAAGAAATCTGAATTTGAAGTTTTTTAAAGCAGAAAAGAGTTGATAAAGTATTTTTTAACATGGCCCACCTATCAAGATAAGGCATCTTAATCATGAGATTTTGGAACTCGGATGAGATGCCCCTGTTGAAGCTCGGCCGGGACAGCAGCCGGTCTGCCTGCCTGTCCTGCACCCGGTCTTGCT
>CAFUXE010000113.1:393313-414773 GCA_903364295.1 Serranus cabrilla | reverse complement strand
AAAGAATAACAGTTTAAATTTGTAGTTTGTAATGGATTATCATAGATGACGTGTCCTGTTTGTGTTTACCTTGCTGAGCTGAGAAATGACCTCCCAGAGCAGGCTGTGGAGTATGGACAGCTCCCTGCCCAGGTCGATGTATCCCTCGAAGCCGCCTGCGTTGCTGACACTGTCCAGGTTGGAGATCTCATACAGGAACTGCTGCATGGAGCCCCACTCCATCTCTAGAAACTCGTTCATGAAACACATGTACTCCTCTTTATTGCCAAACCTGCAGGTGGGAAAGGAAGGAAAGGCCAGCGAGGAGATAAGCCGGGGAAGAGTTTGAAAGAGGAGAGAAGGGAAAGTGATGGAGAAAATGTGGGAAAAATAAGTGAGTGCCACATGACGGGGAAAGTAAATGTCAAATGGAGTCACAATCTAAGATAAACTGAGGTACTGTTTCTTACACATTCCTCTCTCACAATGTTCAACTGCCATCTTATCAAGACCAAATCATTCCAACACATTTTGGTGCAGATTATCCATGGATGTACACAAATATGTTTGTTAAAATCATAGCAAGAATAGGATTTACATTAGGGAACATTTTTGTACTTATTGTTAACATAGTTTTTTTTTTAACTGACATTGATGTAGGGTATCCTCTTTCTATTCAAATTGTGAATAAATATGCTACTTTAACCATGGATTAAAGTAGCCACTAATATTTGCTATTTTTAATTAATATACTTTGGTACAAATGTTGCAAATGTTTAAATCCGCCTATATGCAGATGATACTGTCATTTACGATTGTCTAATCTAATCTTGTTTATCAATTTTGTGAATGTAAATATAGTTTTGAATGCAGGTAAAATGAGTGTCTGTAATTATTATGTTCCAAGAAGACTGGGCCACAGAATGACCCAATAAATTAGAAATGCATCCAAATAATAGGATGAATACACAAACATTTTTTTAATTAAGATTTTAGTTTGGAAAAATGACCTGTTTCCTTGTGCTCTCAGTCTTTATGTCTGATTGATTATGGCTTTTGACTGAATACTTGCTGTTCCAACATGTTAGATCATGTCTAGCATACAGCAGTGTCCTGGTTATTGACTGGATGAAATGTGTAAAAGCTGCAAATAAAATGAAATAGAACTGACTTGGAGAAGTTAGCCAGGTTTTGCACAACTTTGGCGATGAGGGTGAGCGTGCGTGACGTCTGCTCGTCGGGATACTCCTGGGTGAGGTTGAAGAGCGACGGGGACATGATGGCAGGACACAGAAAGCGCAGGAAGAGGGAACCACTGATGAGGCGGTCGGCGATGTCTTCCCGGCCTCTTTCAGCGCAGCGCACTCGCCAGGAGGCAAAAACTTCCTTTAGCTCTCGGGGGAAAACACTGTGAAAGGGATATACCACAGATCAGGATCAGAAACAAACTGTGTGGATTCAGTTTCTTTAATGAAAGAATCAGATGCATCATGTACCTTTAAAATAGCAGAGAGGACACACTCAAAATGAAGCATTACGTAACTACTCACCAATGGGAGTTGACGATCTTGCAGAGTGCTAGTTCACAGCACATTCGGAGATTGGCTTGGTGGTCTGGGAGCACAGAGGGTGGTGTTCTCATGGGGTCCACTTCGCAATTTTCCTCTGACTCATACAAGGCCCTTATGAACTCCCCTGCAAATGACATTTCATTAGTGACAGCACAATGGCAGAACCCACCAACTCACCAAGACCAGCTCACCGTCACAGAAATACAGAAAGCAGCAACAACATCAACCAAAGAAGAGTCGATGATGTGAGCAGCAAATTCAACAGATCAGGTGCAGTGTTGCCACAAGAAATGCTGCAGTTTGGGTAAAGAGTCTTATCAGCCGAGGCAAAGCTGGAAAACCTCGTTGGCAGGCGAGTATTTTTTAAGAAGCAAGTCAGTGGTCACTGCGCTCTCCGAGTGCTTTTCTAGTTATTATTATTTAAATTATTACACTTATACTATGAATTGAAATTATTTAGCCTCCTTTACAAATTAATTTTTACAAGTATGTAGAGTATTGGTGGTTGGCTACAGCAGTTTCAAATTACAATGTTATTGTTAAGATTTTGTAAGTGCTTGTGAAATAAATAATTCATGAAATCAGGTTGAATATATAATAAAGACATCAGGCTAATCACATAATGTAATATATTTCGAGACACTACTTGCAGATATATGTATATACAAATGTAACTCTGGGTGAGTTAAAATAAATAATTAAGATCTAAACCAAAAACACTTTCTCTTCAAACAAAACCCTGATGCAAACTGAGAGAACGTGGGTATCTTGTGATGGATTTTTCCCCCTTTAATTAAACTTTTTGTCGTTCCAACACTTTAAGTAAACCTCCTGCATTTAAAATTTATTTCTGAATTGGTGTAAATATTGCACAGTTTTTACTTGAATGTATACAGCGACACACTAAAATGTCCAGGCTCACCTATAGCGTCCTTGAGGTACTTATGTCCGATCAGTTTGAGGTACTCTTCTATGGCTTTGGTGGCCAGAGTGTTCTCTCTGAAGATAAGGTGTTCTCGGTCGATGAATCTGTCCACCTCGCACATCGCCATGTCCGACAGGAAGTCCTGGAGCAAAGGAAAACTACATTATTGCTTTTTATTCTAACAGATTTCCAAAATCTCTAAAAAAAGCCTTTGTTTCAGGCAGAGGTGTCCCTACCTTTGCCTTCCCTGTGCTCTGCAGTATATGCACCAGTGCACAGGCCACTTCCTCTTTGCTCTTGACACTCAGCACGGGCTCCAGCACAGCACACAGGGTGCGGTAGTTATTGGTGACGTACTCTGCAAACTCCTTGTACAGCTCCATGGGCAGGATGTTCATGGTCTGGAAGCGGGATTTGAGGCGTAGGGATGCGTTGATGATCTTCCCTCCTCCGACTCCAGCCCCCTTGGTCAGGACGCTGGGCTGGATGACCGGGTACCACTGCTCCACAAACTGGCGTCCAGTGATGCTTGAGATGGGGATGCTTACAAGTCCTAAGTATGTGCTCTTTTCCTTGGAGACAAAAAAAAAGGAGATATTAGTCGCGATGAGCATGTGTCAAAGAAACGCCGTCTCTCATGAAGCTTTTATGAAAAGAAATCTGAAATGTCAGAAAAAGTTCATTTAAAGCTTCTGCACTGAATAAATGATGAGTAAGACTAACACTGGATCCCTGGAGTGTCGTTTGAAGCTGGAGATGAGTTGTTTTGCAATGGTGGAGCTTCTCTCCAAACTGGGAGAAGAAATGATTGTATTTGTGACTCACTATTTATTCTCTTGCTTAAACATTTTGCTTGATTGGCAGCTTCGGACTGGTCTGTCTGGATGCTTTTTGTCTACGTGTTTGTGTTTTAGAAAAAGTTACCAATAAAACATCACATTTTTAAGCCATAATGCTGTGTATCTGCAGGGGACTGAGAGGGCTGTTGGTCCAAAGCAGTGACTCAACGATTACGTCATTCATTCGAATTGTTTCTGGGTTTTCTTTGTTTCTTGTGGTTTGACAGACTCACTTCCTGTTTCCCTCTGACCCAAACTATGTATGGACACTGAAAAACTATAAGCATTTTGTTATAAAGCCATTCAGGCGATTGCTACTGGCTTTTTTTTTTGTTATAAAAAAGTGAATATTAATGGCAATTTTTTTTTTTATTTCCTCATCTCTCTGTTTTTGTTTTTAACTTTAGTTGCTCCTTTCTGTTGTAAAATGTGAAAGGAAAAGGAGGACTGTGCCTACTAACTTTAAGGTTTAAAATGAACTTTCAGGAATATCATTACCTTATAATTTGCAAAATTATTCAAGATTGGTTTCTTATTTAAACATCCAGCAGTTATGGAGTATCATTATCATTAAATTGGTTACCTGAGTAATTTAATTCCAATATTTACTCTCTTTTATCTTGTTTTTGGTCTTCACCAACTCCTGAAGAAAATATGTGGCTCTTAAGCTGCTAAATGAAACACAGCGAGCTGTTAACTGTGCTGTCTACAAAAAACAAAGCTATAAGAACGACAGTGAAGCAAAACAGTAAAACTGAGATGTAGATTAAGGTCATAATTCTTTATTTCTTTGTGTGTGACCACTTTCATGCTGTCACACTGTTTTTAAAATTGATTATGACTAAGTTTATTGTGAAATTATCAATTAGAGCCACTTTAAAAAAAAAATGTTTTTGTTATATTTGAGTGATTGAGTCATTTTACTTCCATTTAATCTGAACATATGTAAAAGAAACCAAATATTTAACCAGGTTTCGGTCAAACGAGCCTTTGTCAGGCCTCCATGTTACCCTACAGACGTCTTTGTCACCTTGCGTCTCTTCTTGTCCGTCTCCTTGTATAGATGAAGGCGTAGGTTGCGGACAGCTGGCAGGTTGTTGAATTCAAAGTGCTCGCCCCAGAAAACGGTGTCGGTGCGGGGCTTGCTGGTGGTGCGTGCGTACAGCATGTCATCCAGACAAAGTTCGCAGTAGTAGCGTTTCTTGGCTGGAAGCTCGCGGGCCTCGATGATCCACAGTTTGAGCACATTGTCCACCCTCCGGCTGTTGTCCTGCGTGGAGATGAATTCAGGTCAAGTGAGGTCAAATGCATCGACTGTTGTTAAAAAAAGCTTTACAGGAGGAGATGATGCAATGCAGGGGGGGAGACATGACAAACAGCGAAGAAGAAGTTCAGAGATATGGAAACAGAGTGTGAATAAAGGGCGACAGCAGGTCAGCCTGCAGGAGTAAATGAAAGGAGAGAAAGAGCTGCTGACATGGCAGTTGAGCTACTGTGGATTGTAGGCTGATCAATTGCTCTCAACTCTGGACTCGAATACTGAGACAGACGACAGCATGGCAGGGACACAGAAGAGAAGGAGACAGGAAGTGTGAAGGATAAGAGGAGGTGAGTGGTTTCACTGGCTGCCAAAAGTAATCCACTTAAAAGACACGAATGACACAATGCACATGTGCTGCAAAGATGAGGGACAAACAATGGCGGCAATGTTTCTGTAGACAGCTACACTTCCTAATCACGATCACAAAGCCCAAGCTATATTTGACATCCCCCATGGGAGGAGAGAGAGCCGCGTTGATTGCAGAGTGATGTTTGGGCGAACGGGGGGCTGAGTCATTTCATCTGGGCTCAAATGCCATTGTTGTTAGCCCCCTGTTTGCTTCAGACTATTTAAGTCCTAATTTAGACGGCTCAATGTGTGAGCATCAGCTCGATCCACAGTTCTTAAGTTCTCCATTTGTATGCTCTTTGATAACCGGCGCCAAACACAAGGCATAATTAATTCTAAACGTCTGAGTTTGAATGTGCTGGGCATCTGGCGGCTCAGTTTGCTAGTGCACATACAGTGCAGCAGCAGCAGCATGGGCTCCAGTCCTCCGCCTTGATATCATGTTACATCCTCCCTGGTTTCACTCACATCCCGATTTTACTACCAAAAAACGAGTAAAACATGAAAGCAAGGTGAAGTGGCTGCTCTCCTTTTGAAAAACAAACAAACAGTAAAAAGCTCAAAGAGGGAATTAAAAGGCTCCAGAAAGTTAAGAAGCATAATGATAATCTTTGTCTCTGCAGTGAGTCTTATCTCCGTCGATGCATCTGGTCTGAGATGCACGCCGCGTGTTGTTCAGGGGTAGGAGGGGGGGCGGGTTTGGAGAGAGCCCCCGTGCGGAGTCCTTGGAGCGCCATGACTCAGCCAGGACCCCCGCGGCCCGAGCATCTGGACGAGCCGTTCAGCTCGGCGATGTTTCATCTCAGTCTGGCTTAATAATTCTCAGTCCCTGGTTGCCATCAAAGCTGCATATCTCACATGCCTGTTCACTTTATTTTTTTTTTTTTAAAGAAATCTGGGTGAAAATTAGGAGCCGGTATTTAAGGCTGAGATTTGTTGTTTCTTTTAAGCTGTGAGGATGGAAATAATATTACAGTATCTTAAAGCTGCACTAGGAAAGTGAAAATATATGTGTGCGTCCCATCTGTGTATTACCTGTAATCTGGTGTCAGATAGAAACACACAGACACTGGGCCTCATGCAAGAACATTTCCATATTCTCATCATAAACTACTTAAAAACTACTTACAGGTAATCCAAATCAGATTCATCGAACTAAATAAACTTGAAACACGTGTCGTGTTTCCCTTTTAGACAGCAGTCATGGAGTTATTAGACAGGATACAGGACTACAATTAGTGATGTTTAGTTAAAAAAAGAAAGAAAATTTAACATTTTACAAAGGAAACAAGCAATTTATGTTAAAAACAAAAACAGAGGGAAGGAAGAGATGTAAAAAAATCTGCATTATCATCAGTAGATTTATAATAAAATAAGTATTTGTCTTAATGCCTTAAGAACAAAACTTTTTCTCCCCTCTGATATCAGTACCGATCTCAGTTGAGCTCTATTTATCAGATTAAAATGGTAAATGGTGTGCATTTATATACAGTAGCACCTTCCTGGACGATGCACTTTCTCACACCAGTAGTGGTGATGAACTGGCCTGAACATCGGGATCAAAACGACCCGCTCTGCCCCATTAAACTGCAGATTCTTCAGATTAATGTTTTCAGGTCAAATGAGTGAAAAAGGCACCTGTACGTGTCTCATACATCAGGTCTGAACCACTTGTTTCCTTTGTGCTTTCTAAGTGCAAGAAAATTGGTAAATGCGGTTTTAAATCACTCACTTATAAATGTTCATACAAGTGGTTCTCGCATGAGGCCCTTAGTTAGAAAGGACCTGGACTCACCCGCATTCAGTCCTGTGCCCCTTCAGCATCTTTCAGCCTGAGTACCACAGACATGCTGGGCTGGTAAACACCGGCCTGCTGTGTGAAATTTACTGACATCACATTACCTGATTTGTTGATATGAAAGTTTTTCAAAAACAGCAATTTGAGTCCTCCACCCTGCAGCATTACCTCGTGCAGCTTTAATATTTGCGTGGAGAAGCGACTAAATTGACACACACAGACACGAGGATGGAGTTCACACAGAGAAATGAAGCGGTGTGCTCTTATTGAAAACAGACAACAACGGGAGACGGGGAGGAGAGAGAGAGACACACAGACAGAGGGATCATCCTCTTTTTTTTTTCTTCCTCTACCGCATCCCTTTCTCTCCCCTCACCTTGTTGGGCTTGACAGCTCTCTGCAGGTTCTCGATCCATTTGTCTCTCTCTGCAGCTGAGCGACACGCAAAGCACTTGGTTCCCGATGCCGTAGTCACCTGAGGTTATAGCCAATGGTAAATTCAACAACCACAGCCATTAGTAACTATGGAGACTGCAGCTAAGGCGCCAAAACAATGTCTTGTATTCACTCTGAACCTCTGTCATGTTCCACTAATGGAAAGATGATGGAAAAAGCTGACAGACTCCTGCAGCAAATTATGTAGGGACTAGGGCTTATTTCAGTGTCCTTGTTTCTTTCATTCTTCACATATAAATAAAAAACACTTTCTATTCACAGTCTCTTTCACATCACTGTCACCTGTCAGGGTGGAACAACATTTTTCGGTGCTATTTACTGCTCTGTACACTGCACTCGTGTGCTGCTGTTTGTCCGCGCGGCCGGCTCGGTTCTCACCTCAAAGCAGTACTCTTGTCCCAGGATGCTTGAGTGGACAGGTTTGATGATGGCGTCCTCGTCCAGGGTGAGGTCCAGCGCCTCGGCGGCGCTGCTGGGAGACAGCAAGGACTCATGGGAGTGGGACTCTTTGAAGCTCTGCATCAAACGGGTCCTGGGAGGAGGGAGAAGTAGAAGACAGGGGAGGCTGTTACAGTGAAGGTTGAATTACACTTTGGCTGGGTGGAAAAGAAACTACAGCAAATTTGTTTGTCAATGCATTAAAATGTATTTATTTATTTTTTAAGTTCTAAGCTGTAGTGGAATGACTTTTAAAGATACAGTAAAGAAACTGGAACCATATGGAGAAGACTTAAGGAATCAATTGGCATTAGAGGCAGTTTAAATAACGCTCCAAAGATAGGTTAAATTTTTACTGAGTAACAACTAGCACAGTCATTTTTAAAGGGGTCAAAATATCTCAATAAAAATGGGATCTATGGGATCTAAAGTGATTAAACTTGTTCAGACAAAGCAAATTGTGAGATTAAATTGCTAAAAACTGTTTTATTTTAGATCATTCTGAACCTCAATGCCTTTTTATCAACAAAACTAAAGTTTATTTCCTATTATTGAACATACAGGTGTATAAGTGCTGCAGAGTGTCCTTAACTACAGTAATAAAGAGGTTATTAACACATTCCCAATATCTAGATTATGAATATCTATATATCTATTCACATTTATTAGCCAAAGCTACAATATTAACCTTTTATCGTGAGAAAGAGGAGACAACACACTACAGGCAATGAGGGAAATAATGTTAACATTGATAATAATAATGCAATAGTAAATCATTTCCCAGGTGTCTGTACAGACTGACTGATCGAGGCTCTAATAGCAGAAGGTTCCTTGGTTGAATTTTTAGGAAAATCCAGTAAAATGGGCAGCAAAGTGACTCTGATTCTCATTAAAACCTTGTTTGAAATGTAAATAATGTCTTTTATTTTAATACTATTCAATCAAAAGGACATTTTCTTAGAAAATGTATTAAAGTTTTGTCTATTTTTACCAAAAAATAAAGATAACTGGAGGAAAAATGCTAAACCTTTTTAGTTTTACAGTTAAATCCATCATTTCCCCTCCAGGCAAAACATTATAAACTCTACACACAGTAATATCATTAATCCTGACACGAGGTTTCCATCCATCACGCTCACCTACACACTGACTCCCACACACACATGCATGTATAATCACAGACCAGCCGAGACAACAGCCACTAAAACAGACGTATGACGACACAGCGAGTCTGACCGGAGCGCGAGGAGGGACGGTCAGGTGTGACGAAGCCCCTCAGAGAAGAAAAAGGGAGGATGGAAATGAGGAAGAAAGAAAAGATAGTGTATATATCCTCCGTGCTGCGTCCAACTTCCAGCTTCTCCCCTGCGCTCGCACTGCTTTTGTCTACGTTCAATCATAACGTTCATCAACAGAGCGCTGATTACATGTAGGGGACCGAGGGGGGAGAAGAGAGAGAGGGAGGGAGGGATAAAAATAGACCCAAAGGAATGAGTCAGATTGAGGGGAGAACAGAGGAGAGGAGAGAAAGAGAGAGAGAGAGAGAGCGGTGGGGGAGGTCATGAGAGGATGTGAGAACAGGGGAGAGAGGAAGGGGCGCGGGGTGAGGGGACCTCTGGGAGGAAATCACTCTGATTATGTAAACAGTGGGTCCTTTGGAGAGGAAGAAAGTGAGAGCATGGATTAGAGGGAAGGAGGAGAAGGAGGTAAAAGATCTTCTCTGCAAGTCTCAGTGGGGAGCTCAGGAGCAGGAAGACATGAAAAGACAACACACACACACACATATACAACTTGCAAATTTTCCAAACACGACTGATGAACCTCCAGAAAACAACTGATGATGGACTGGAAACAAGGATTCAGTCCGCAGACACTTGAAACTACTGAGAACACGTCTGACAGCTACACAAACACACTTAACTTCCCTAAAACGCCGTGTCAGCGGAGCTGAAAGGATGAGTCAATTAATCAATTAGTCCAATGGCAGAAAATTATTCCGCATCAATTCTGAATGAAGCAAAAAGGTCAAACATTTGTCTGCTACCAGCTTCTAAAATGATATGATTTGATGCTCTTGTCTGTTTTAAAGCATTTTGTACTGAGTAACATTGATTTCTGGGCTGTTAGTCGGACAAAGCGGGACAGTTAAAGACTTCACCTACATTTCAACTGGAGAGACAGTGGGACATCACAACATCACCCCCATCGTTAATTTAACAACCTAGAAGATGGAAGTAAACTTAGCCCAACATCTCAGCTATTGTGAAGCACTTTAAGGTGAAATATGAGAGAAAACTCGCCCTGATCTGCCTTGAGTCATGAATAATAGTATAATAGATACTGTGAATACTGTGCATTATAAATGGTATATCATATAAAATAAAAGCAGACTTGGGTTTTTTATTAGTACAACAACCACTGACAACAGCTGAAGAAAATTATCTTAATTTGTCACTTGATGATGATCAATTTTTGAACATTTATCTGCACTGCTTAAGCTCTTATTAAGAAGATTTCAAACCTAAAAGATAGAATAGGTCATTTGTCCAATCATCCATAACGACACATATAAGCTTTTAAAGTTACAGAGCGTTTTGAAAAAACACGTCATTATACATACACGTATAGTGGTTGTAAAAAAGGCAACAGGTTATTTGAATTTAGGCTAAAAAGCTACAAATCTAGATTTAGGGCAAAAACTTTTAAAAGACAATTTAAAAAATAAATAAATGTACATAATTGCTGGACATGAAAAGGAAAAACTACCGGAAGTGAAGTTGAGTACGTTTTAAACCCGTCTTTCATAATTATTACGGCCACTAGAGGGCGGCGGAGGACAGTCGTAAGTATGAGTCATACTTTAGTACAGTACTTGAGTAAATGTACTTAGTTACATTCCAGCACTGCTTCAGTATATGACGGCAGGTGAACATTAGAGCTAACAAATAGCAACATGCTAACATCAGTTGGAACTCGTAAAAAAGGTTAAACTAATGTTACATTAATTTGAGGAATAATTGAGGCGAAAAAAAGGATCCAAATATATCTGATGGAAACTAATCTGCAATATTTCAACAACTGATTATTGTTTCAATCCTTTATCAGGACAAAACATTCGCTGGTTCTCAACTGTGAGGATTTGCTGCTTTAAATGTTTTGGACAGATATTTGAGCACATCACCTCTGGCTGTGGAGAATTATGACTGGCATTTTTCATCCTTTTTATAGGCTGAATCATTAATCTGCTAATTGAAAAAGTGCTCAACAGATTAACTGATAATGAAAATACACAAAACAATAAACCTTGTAGGACAGAGTGCTCTAAAACGCTGCGCTGACCCAAATGAGTATTCATTCAGGTCAGTGCAGGACACTGAAGCTCTGCTGGAATATTTATGTATGAGCTGTACGACAGGGTGACCTACAGCACTGTACGGGGAGGAAGCTCTGAGACCCACTGGGTATTTACCTGACAAATAACTTAAGAAGTAATTACTAAAAGAATATGAACAGAGAAACATATATCCTTGTTTTAGAGCCTGCTCGGGAGCTCAGAGGCACATTTATGGCTGCATGAATTTCAGCCCAAGCTGAAAAACGGCTTGTGTTCTCAGCAAACCCTCCCTGGATAAATAAAGATAAAAAAGGGGAATAATAATGATCAGAGCTGCAGATGTTCGCCGACATGCCTGACAGGAAGCATCCAGAGTAAACCAGGAGCTGCGAAAGCGGCAAACAACCTCGACTTGAACCTCGGCTCTTGACTTTTTTTGTGCGTTCTGTCTCCTCAGACCAGCTGCCGATAATAGACATCCACAACCCTCCCAAATGAATAAATCATGCGGAGGCGCACCTTGGCAGGCGCCGGGCTCAGGAAGGTTTCCGCGCTCTCCTGAGTGCTCCGCTGCCCTGCGTTTACATTATCGAGATGACCTTGTTCACACTGGAAGTTTGAGTTGGCTGCGGCCGTCCAGTGGGAGCTTATAGATAAACTGACGGGACAAAATTAAAGCTTAGGACTATTAGTGGATTAATTCATTTCTCATTCCACAGGAAATTAATTGGCTATTATTTTGATAATCTAATAAGCCACTT
This sequence comes from Serranus cabrilla, assembly GCA_903364295.1. Classification (NCBI taxonomy): domain Eukaryota; kingdom Metazoa; phylum Chordata; class Actinopteri; order Perciformes; family Serranidae; genus Serranus; species Serranus cabrilla. Next base: position 403,003 of record CAFUXE010000113.1, on the reverse strand, counting down.
TTCAAACAAAAATTCAAACTCGTTCCAGCTTCTCAGATTTGATAAGTGGCTGATTTTCTTCTTCTTATGTGACAGTGGAAGTAAATATCTTTGGGTTTTGGACTGTTGGTTGGAAAAAAAAGTGGTTTTGAAGAAGTCATAATGGACTTTAGGGAACTCTGATTGTGACAATTGAGATTTTGTAACTTTTACAGCTCAAATTAATAATTTATTGACTGTAAAAACATTCCTAAGTTGCAGCTAGAGACAAAAAAAAAAAACGTCCTTCTCCTCAATCAAGATAAAAGATAATTCATTAATGAGAAAAACAATCTTTTTGTGCAAAAGAGGATAAAACTAAATGGAGAAAGTTCACAAAAACACACACTGATGTTACATTTACAACTTCAGATTTCACACAGTATGAAAATACTTTCCTGTGCTCTCCTTTTCCCTCCGTGTATGTAACTCCTGTGCTGCTGTGTCTGTGTTGCTACAATACGTACATGATACAGAGGAGGTATAATTAAGCAAATCTCCCACTGACTCATTATGGTCTGTACAGCGGCCATATGGCTGTCTGCTGGTTGCCATGGAGAGAGAGGGGGGATGTTTTTTCAGAGGAGCAGCAATGGTGCTGAGTGTTTTAATTGCAAGTGACACTGAGAGTGCAAAATAAACAACAATTTATAACAATGATGGATGGAGACGGACGGACGGCAAAATGTAGAGACGGACAGACAGACAGACAGACAGAGGGCGTTTGATAGAAAGAGGACGAGATAGATAGATGGAGGTGGAGATAAAAAGAAGGAGGTCAAGATAGATAGAAAGATAGAAACAGGGTCGAGAAAGATAGATAGATAGATAGATAGATAGATAGATAGATAGATAGATAGATAGATAGATAGATAGATAGATAGATAGATAGATAGATAGATAAAAACAGGGTCAAGATAGATAGAAAGAAGTCCAGATAGATAAATAGAAAGAGGTAGAAAGGTAGAAAGAGTTTGAGATAAAAAGGAGATTGATATAGATAGAAAGATAGAAAGAAGTCCAGATAAACAGATAGAAAGAGGGTATTTGATAGAAAGAGGACGAGATAGATAGATGGAGGTGGAGATAGATAGAAAGATAGAAATAAGTCAAGATAGATAGAAAGAGGTCAAGATAGAAAGACAGAAAGTGGAAAAGATAGAAAAAGGTTCATATAGATTGAAAGAGGTTGAGAAAGACACAAAGAAGATGTGATAGACAGAAAGAAAGAGCCTGTTTTGTATATAGAAAAAGGTGGAGATAGAAAGGAAGGAAGAAAGAAGTAAAGAAAGGAAGAAGGATGCTGTTAGATAGACTGAAAGAGATGGAGAAGATCAATAGATAGATAGAGCTCTGGTTCAACCATCCACTGTGTCTAACACAATTATATCCTTACAAGTTTCTGAGCTGCCTCCCATCTGCATCACTCATCTAATAAAACACGAATCATTCCCAACTGGATCCGTTTACACGTCTGAATGACCACTAACTCCGTGCCGCCCCGTCCCGACATCCTGCTCCAATCACAGAGGTGCTTCATGTTGTATAAGTAGATGGAAAAGTAAATAGTTTGCGATGCCACAAACATTTACACAAACGGGGCTGCGAGAAGAAGACAAAAATTTGATTTCATACATAAATGCAACGGCACAGTGTTTGCAGATTAGCACAGCCAAACACAGCCAGACGGGGCAGATTAATCCACATACGAATGCTTGACATCGCTCTGTACGCTCACTCGCTCACTGACCTGTCTTGGTCGGCACTGCGGAAGCGGGGGAGGATCATGTGGCGGAAACTGCTGGTTCGGTCCAGTTTGGGCTGACTCTTAGCCCTCTTGATGGAGCCCTTCAACCTTCTGCTGAGGAAACTCTGGAGCGGGTGGAGGAGGAGAGCAACAACAAGGGCAAACAGATGGACGAGGAGGGGAGGATGTGCGTGGAGCGAAGTCACAGGGTTGATGTAAAGATTCAAGAGTGGTTTAAGGAGAAAGATTGCATGATAAAATAAAGACAGATGATTCCCGTGGAGTGGTTTGTGTTAGATGTGTTTACCAAAAATCAAATGGAGACACACATAAATGAAACACATGATGCATGATGGGGGAGAGCACAAGGTACATTTATTATCCACCAGAAATCAGACACCCACACATGTCGCTGCAGTGTCGTTCAGATCCTGTGGTGGGCAGCAGTGAGCCGCACAGTCCAACAACAAGCTCACACGCTGCAGTTTGTCCTGACTGAGCTTCCTTACACCAGCAAAGGATCTGAGACACTGGAGCAGGAAATCATTCATTAAAAAGAGTTTAGGTCCATCCATTACTGGAAAAAGTACTCAGATCCTTTACTCAAGTAAAAGTACTTATACCACACTGTAAAATTACTGCACTACAAGTAAAAGTCCTGCATTCAAGTAAAAGTACAAAAGTATCAGCACTCGTTATGCAGAATGGACCCACTCAGATTGTTTCATATATTCCAGATATATTATCTTATTATTACTATTAATGCATTTATGTAGGCTGAGTTTTACTTTAAGCTACTTTAAAAAGTCAAATTACTTCAAATGTATCATGTTTTTATGTTAAATCTTGACCTGAAAATCACACTGTTGCCCATAAAGTTGTAATAATTTAGAATCCTCTGTTTATTCCTATTTAAATGCATCACTTTTGACCAGGTGCAATGATTACCTTACATTACATATAAACTTTATCTGTCAAGAATAAATCAGATTGTCACAATCGTTTTATGGAAAGAGGTAAAAAATATTTGATTTAGCTTTATGAGCAACAGTGTAACTAAAGCTGTCAGCTAAATGTAGTGGAGTATAAAGTTACATAAAATGGACATATTTAAGTAAAGTACAACTATTTTGAGCTGTACTTAAGTACTTGAGTAAATGTACTTTCATCCACAGGGTTCATCCCAATACCAGCAATACAACAGCTGCAGTGTTTGAGATTAAAATGCAAAAATAAGAGGTAAACAGTGTACTTTTTAAAATGTATTTGACATTAAAATGGCCCTAAATCTATTAAAATATATCTGTTGTTGATGGGAAACAACTTGACAGCTTCTTCCTTGTCTTGTCGGGGATGGGAGCGCCGGATTAAACACACACACAACGCCACGGTGAACACGCTGCCGGACAGTGATGGATATCTGTCTTTCACAAGCAGCCAGAACCTGCCTGTTATCAAGCTTCTCGCCGAGTGCGGCTCAGTCTGACTTTCGTTTTGCTGATTCAGTTGTCTGTTGAGATGTATCAGCATTTCTTTGAGCTCTGTTTAGCGGGGCAAAGCTTTCCATCTCCTGCTCTGATGGTCACTATTCCTCCGACTGCTGAGCTTCCCCGAAAAACTTCCCGAACCGGAAAGTGATTTTGTGTAACAAGCTGCAAACCGTGGGCTGTCGTGTCACAGCTGTGGCATCGCCGCATATTAAACAGCTTTCAATACGGCGATTTTAATATTTACAGCTTTTTTTCATCTGTTTAAATGTGTTTGAGAAGGAAACAGGAAACTTAGTTCATGTAAATGTCAGGTTTTTTTTAAATGTGGTGAAACATCTTGAAGGATGTAGACCTACTTCACAAAAGAGACACAACATGATAGTATTCTGGTGGTTTCTGGAACACGCTTCTCAAAATCCTTGATAAAAGGATATGATATTTCAAAGGATATGACATTTAACCCTTCGAGGGGTTATTTTCCTGAACAGAAGTGCTCAACATCCAATTGCGGGGATTTGCAGTGATCATGGAAATCTCCAAAATGTCAAACGTTTTTTAAACCAAATCACAGCGTGGAGTTTTATTTGGTATTCTCTGAGGTCTTGGTGTCTCAATGTGGTATTTTGGAGAGATTTTTGACCATTTTATCAATTTTCTAGTAGTGAAAAAAGGTCAAATGTAGTACTGGATACTGCTGAAATAGGTGCATAGCGGAGGACGGTGTAATACGTAAATATAGCTCGTATTTTGCAGTCTGTACACCCAATCTATATTTACGTTTTTTGGGGGGAGACCAGTCTGCATTTAAGTCATCAAGACTGCAACTGTAGGTATTAGGACAGATCTCTATGGTTTGCAGGAGTTTCCTGCCTCCAACAAACCTGATTAGACAGACTTGAACCACGACCAAGACTAAGTACAGCAAGACAAGTTGTGTAAAATATGGAAACCCCCCGGCAAGTTTTCATACATTTAAATTCTTTTGCAGAAAAATACAGGATCATCTCTCTTGTTTACTTGTTAAAGAAACACAGTTCACTTTGTGTCACGATCACTAATTAGTATTTAAATATTATGTGTCACCTCTGAAGAAATATCTTGGAAAAAGTGAAACTACTTTGAAGAGGTGTGACATTTCCCGCCCAAATGACATTTTCCCGCCCACTAACGGTATTTTAAAACCCAAACAATGACATTGTTATGTTTGTAGATAATAAAAGTCAAGTTTCAAAGCTGTTTTCATGCTTTAAACCTTGAACTGGTGGCTGTGAAGGTAACTTAAGAGCTCAAAGCATTTGCTGAAAATCACTTTGTGGCTTTTCTTTCTTTCTTTTTTTACCACTCTGCCTTAAAGAAGCTTCATCTATGCAGCTTTCAGGTGCATTCTGGAGACTCAGTAATGTCCTTTATATACCTATAGCATAACAGCATTACTGAGTGGGAGAATGACTGGAGGGAAATGACATCTCATCATCTGGCATGAGTCAAATGGCTTTGAAGCCTGTCTTGAGGATATGACTAAAGACTTGGCTCCATCTGCTGGTTCCAAGCTAATAGCCTGCATGACTAAATCTGATTTGATTTGATTAGCCGCTCCGTCTGACACGTTAAGTCTCAAAAAAGTAAAAGTAGTCAATACGCAGAGAGAGAATGAAGGGAGGTAATAGTACGAAGGAGGAAACTACGTCTGCATGCACACAGTCACTCAGCTTCATTTCAGGTTAAAGGACAATATTGGTGTCGTTTAGTGTCTCAGTTCATTTGCTGTGCACACTTAATAGCTGCCTGTAATTAGATATTCATTTTTACACTAATTGTAAAGCCGGGAGTTTAATGAACTGTTGACTGGGCTGACTTCTGGGTGGTGGGATGTTACAAAATATATCTACTCAAGTACTTCAACCATTCTACTCTCTCTTTTTTACTCCACTACATTTATGCTATATAACAATTGGTAGATTCATTGATCCTGAAAAAACAGTGTATAATAGTGTAATTGCGTTACAAGCACTGCTACTATTTTAAATTTTAAGGAGCTGTACATGACAATCAGACCATTAGCAGCTAACAAATATCCTCCGTTTTTGTTGTAATCAGAGTTTTGTATTTTTGGTAGCCAGTCTGTCTGTGCATGCATGTTCCTGCACGTTCCTGCATGTTTGTGCACCTGAGTCCCTCCCTGGGTTCGTCCCTTCATGTTCATGTCCTGCTGGCAACTTGCCACTGTCACTGTCTTGCCAAATTTTCAGGGTTGGGCTTCTGCAGGAGAGTGTGAGCTAACCATCGAGTTAGCTAACCCCTGTTACTTCAGTTAGCGCTGGCGGTCTTGTCGTAGTTTCTTCCATCCTCTCCCTCTCTTGGTATGAACACTGATCTCCCACAGAGCCTCACGAGTGTACTGTGCGGCGGCATTAAGCCACTAGAGAGCAAACAAAATGAAGTAACTTTGCAGGCTAATCTGGAAGTAGCATCACCATGGGGTCTACTGAGAATTTGCCTATGGATTTTGGCTCATTGCTGTTGAAAACACATGTTTGTTTCAACATTTTGTTCAGTAGGACAGGAGATAAAGCTAACGTTCATCATGGATGCATGACTTCAACGTCACTACCGTTAGCTTCAGACGGTCTCTGACAAGCTAACCAGCGGTTGTGACAAGCTAGCGAAACTGTAGCCTAATAAATTGTTTATTGCAGGCTTCATCTGCTAATTTGTGCAGTGATAAGGATTTGTGACGATTATTGGGAGATATTAGGTAAACCCAGCTGTCCAGAGGTGCTCAACCACACCTCTTTGTAAGGAAATCTGCTTTTTTATGGATAATTTCTTAGCTAAAACTGCTATTTATCCCTAAAAAAGTCTATCTGTGACTGTTGAAAAGTTTTTGCCTTTACTGTGACACTCTCTGCACCCTTCAAATTTGCTCTTCCAATCAGAAAACCTGAAATATTGATATGAAAACACTCATCTCAGCCACTATGAAATAATGATGAAACAGGAAAACTTTGACCCAGCCGAACTGGGGCTTCACATTCACTCTAAGTGATAATCTGGCTCAAGTCTGTGGAAGCAGATTTTCATACTGCTACAGTGAACCGGCAGCTAATAGTTTCCTGCGAAGGGAGAAAAACAAGTCCTGCTATTTCCAGCTACAGTGACCGTGTGCAAACACCAGCAGGAATAATAGAGTGGAGATGGGCAACATAAACCACTGGCACAAACTTAATAAGACACCAATCTATCCTTTAAGCCCTTTTATGTGCACGTTTGATACCTTGTGATTGAGTTTCTGTTGCCATGAATAAAACAATAAGCAGATTATTTCTGTCCACACAGTTTGTGTTTCGCTGCCAGTGCCTCTCTCCCTCTTTGACTCAAGTATAAAAAATAGACATGATGATCCCAGGACTAACAGGGACAGCATGTTTTTAAATATAATATATGTAATATATTTATATTTTGTTGACATTGAAGAATCATACCATGTGTTTTGCATGTTTTAACCCATTTACTTACAAATCCATGCCAGGAATCCATTGGTTTTCATTCATTTATGATTAGCTGTTAGCCGACACAGTGAACATTAAGTCTGATTTCTTTCACTACATGCCAATAATAATAACATGTATAATAATACATGCACAGATTATAAAAACACTCTGACAAAGTGCTTCATAATAAAAACAGAGAATATTAAAGTAAATAAAGCATCATAAAATAATAAATATTTCACTGAAAAGTTATTTGTAAGTGTTTTTTTAACCTAATAATATGATTTAATAGGCAACATTATTCTTTAATGACCTTTTATTTTTTTCTGTGTCATCTTTTCTCCACTGTTGTTTGTTTCTGCTTAAACTTAATTGAATTTGAGAGTTTTCTGTATTTAAAAGGCTGCATATTCATGAAGCTTTATTATTTCATGTCCTTAATGGTGATGTTTTCATTCTCCAAACAAACTAATGAACAGACTGTAGTACAGATATTTTTAAATCGAATGCACTTAGACTGCATTACCACACAACAATTAAGTAATTTTGACAAATAATAATGCATATTTTTTAGTAGATTTCAAGAGTCTGCTAACAGATTTTTGGAGATGAACGGAGACCAATGGATGCCTGGAACAACATGCATGCATTCGGAAAAAATTTGCATTTAAGGAGCTTGAGGATACAGAGGTGTGGCCCTGTGAGGTGCATTGTTCCAATAATTAACACAGACTTCAGAGATCACAAAGTGAAAAGTGAGATGTTTCCGTGTTTTGATGCTGCAGACTTCCTAAATGCTGCAGCCAGTGTCTTTGCTTCAGCCATGTTTGTGTCACATACCTCAACAGGGGGAAGTGGTGCAATAAACGTTCCTCCTGCCACTGGACTCGAACCGGCAGCCCTCCAGTCTCCGCCCCAGTACGAGAAGGGGGAGGAAGAGGAGAAGGCAGCAGGCGAGTGGGGCAGGGTGAAGGATAGGGAGGGGGAGAGAGGCAGCGAGCGCGGCAAGGGGGGCGTGCCGGGCCCTTTCTTGGAGCCCTTTTGCTGCTGTGGCTGCTGCTGGCAGAAGGCGAGGGAGGGGGAGACAGCCAGGGAGAGGGGGTACGGGTGAGGCGGGGTGCCGCTGGCCCGGCGGCCACAGGTGTGTGGCGGGCCCAGGGCGGGAGGAGGGAGGAGGGACAGCGAGAGGGACGGAGGCAGCGAGCGAGGCCGGGGACAGGGGGGGTTACTCACGGATTGTCGGAAGGGTTGAATTGGGGCAGTGGGAGGGACCTCCATGCTGGGCTGCTTCCCAGTGGCTATGCTCTTCCGTCGGGCGCGATGATCTGAGAGACGGGGAGAGAGAAAAGGTCGACAGGTAAGAGTCTAATACACGTCAGGGGAAAGGAAAACATCCAACGGTAAAATGAGGACTGAACAGAAAATGACGGCGCCGAGACACAGGCAGAGCGAGAGGATGTGGGGAGAGAAAGACAGGGCCATTGTGGAAATAAACAGCTACGAGAGCGCTGTTATTGACAGTCTACCTGAAGGAATGAAAGAGGGCAGGAAAGAATATGAGAGCCAGATAGAGGTCAAAGGTGAGCGAGGCAGAAATAAAACCATGCTGGGTCGCACCCGTACACCCGCACTGCACATAAACTCAAATACACCTTCATCTGTGGAGGGGAGGAGGTTGATGAAGTGGGCGAGAGACTATTGGAGACATAGATTTTCTGTCTGGACATCAGATGAGGCGGATGTTAACAGTCTGCATGTTGAGTCGAGGTGAGAGGGGAGGGACGGCGAGACGCACGGATAGAGAGGAACGAGCATTAAACAAACAAAGCACTTATTGACTTCCGTCAGTGAGTCGGTGCCTAATGCACTGAATTGGTCAGTAAGGGAATAAACTCCTGTCCTACGCTTGACGGATGATGGAGAGAGTGTAAACATACAGTCAGAGAACACAGGGAACTAAACACAGGAGGCCTGGTTGACCTGCAGGCCTGTTTAACCGCTGCAGCACCAACAAATTACATCTAAACCCAGAGGGGCTGATGAATGCTACACATTCTGCAGGTATCGCCTGGTTTTTGGTCTTTTACTCCCCCGTCCCTCTCGACCTTCCACCAAATATCAAAAAAGTCAATAAAACATCGGTAACTGTAGGCCTGTCTGCACCGCTGTGCTCAAGGAAAATTCATATACATGCTCCGTATGATGAAAGTGACTTTTGAGACGGCTAGTATTTTTTAAAAAACGTCCACAAACGTCCCTCATGTTTCACAGAAACTCTCACTGCATGCCTAGAAATCAATGAGTGGTTTGGCCAAAATATATCTCTGACTTTCTTGTAAAATATGAAACTATTTCTTACTTGTGAGGCAAGTTAGCAGCAGATAAGGTATCTCACTGACCTTTAAAGCTTAAAACCCAAATTCATTTTTATAGTTTTTATTTTCAATACGTGCAAGTAACCGTCATAAATTTAGTTTTTTCAAAAATATTACACCACTGTTAGCATCTCTGTTGTATCAGCTGTGCTTTATAAATAAATTAGCAGTAAAAATAAAGTAAAATCTCATACGCTGTCTTCCTTTCTCTCTCCTTTTTGCACTATCACTATTAAAATAAAGCATGGAAAATACCTTAAAAATATCTTTGGTCACACATATGCTCATAAATATAAGTTTGAAAAAAGTTGCTGCACTGCTGCCTCCAAGACAGAGTTATTGATGAAATGTTTAAAGGTAATTCTTCAACATTTTACCTTAATTTGATAGTTACAACAAAGATGCAGACAGGAAATGTGGGCAGAGAGACAAAGAGGAACATGGCATGAATCAAACGAGGGATGTTGCTGTTACGTGTTCTGCATCTTAACCTCCGGACTGCCAGGTGTCCATGTTGGCTATTTTCATCACATATCTAGTTTGTATTGTCCACTTTATCGCCGTGGTGA
>CAFUXE010000113.1:346156-377930 GCA_903364295.1 Serranus cabrilla | reverse complement strand
TGGCACGCTCACATGCACACACAGCACAGTGTGAAGTTCAGTGCCACGGGCAAATGTGTGGGAAGCATGCAAGCATGTCATTACCCACACATTGTACCTCCCGAGTGCACCCCCTGCCCATGCATACTTTTACGCTCACACAGGGCAAATCATGACCCATCAAATTAAAAAATTAGAATGCTAATTTATATGACAACGCCTTGCATGATCTCTGCTCCACAGTAATATATAAATACTGCTCAGAAATCCATATAATAACCATCCAATTATGTAAATCAAACCCAACATCTCAGTGTATCTGACTTTGTATAAATGATGCAAGTACTTTTTAATTCCAGTCGTAAAGACATCCGCATTGATTGGGCTTTCAGCAATGATAAGCAATCAGCACTTCCAGAGGGGTAAAGGGTATCTTAGATCTGTTTCCATGACAACTGTGGGTTTGAAGCAACTTTTTTAACCATCGTTGTATTATGTCACTGTACTGTTGCTGTACTCGCCACACCAGAGTCCCTGATCGCTAAAAAAAAATATTATGCCCTCCCTGGAGGTTGTGGATATCTTCATTCATGCTTTTTTTCCCACCTTTAAGTCGCCTCATTTCAAAGAAAAGGTTTATACAAAGCTGGAAAGACGATATCCTGCAGCGACTGTAAGAAGGTGGTTAAACTGACTTCACAAGGGTTTAACCTCCGCCTCGTCCCCGCTCATCAAATAGTTCCCAATCACCAGAGACGGCAGAGACGAGGTTTAGGGATTCCAACAAACATTTCAGCTACTTTACCCCCCGCGGTTTTCTTTCTCTCCTCCTCGCCCGTTGTCTTTTCCTCTCCCTCCCTTTCTCCGTAGCTCTCACTCCCTCTCTCTCACAGTCTGTCTGTCTGCTCTATAATTATTTCCATGGTTACCATTAAGGATGTGAAGCTAAACCTGATGTACTATGGTAGTAATCTTTTCCTCTCCTCCGCCTGTTCCCTCTGTCCTCTCCTCTCATGTGTCGCCTTCTCTGCTGCTTTGCTACGTGAGTTTCTGCAGCTTTCTCCTGCATTTTCTCAACACTTTTCACATGCTACATGTGCAATCTGCTTAAAACCAACATTTAATTTGGAGGCTTATGCAGCTCCAGTACATGCACAAATTCATACCCATGTAATCCATATGTAAGCAAGTCAACCTGTCCCATAGGCATTAATCACACCGTGTATACTGCTGTAGCTCTCAGTGTGCATGGTGAGACACAGCAAGAGGCTTATGCATCTGCAGCAAAGGTGCATGACAAACACCCACCCTGCTGAAGTGTTTTTGAGCAACACATAGAGGAGCGAAGTGGAAGGATTTATTATAGGGCAACTAGGATTCTGCAAATAAAAGTCTCTTCACTTTTTGCATAAACACAATGTGAGGTGACTGGCAGTTGGAGCACTTCCAAGGCTTAGATGGGCATGAATCATCAGTATAAATGTTGAGCAACTGTGCTAGAAAATAGCTGGTTCTTTGATCAAAAGCAAAAGGCACAAAACTGTGTACATAAAAACTTTCAGGAAAATATGCTTATTTGCTTTTCTTGCTGAGAGTTAGATGAGAAAACTAATGTCACACTAATGTCTGTATGGTAAAAATGAAGCTACATCCAGCAGCTGGTTATCTGAGCTTTCTGAGCCAGGTGACAAACTAGCACTTCCGAAGCTCAGTTATCAATACATTATATCTCATTTGTTTAATCCAAACACAAACGGATAAAAAAAACAACAACTGTGTGGGTCTATTTCTTGTCTGTGAGGACCGAAAGAGAGGAAAGTCACCACCCTGAGAGAAACAGGCACATTTACTCCCATGAACCCACTACCTGTTTGTGACAGTGTGTTTTCTGTACTGGAAGTTTCAGGTTTCTTTTATGGCTTTTAATTGATTTGACAATAATTCATCTAGCTTGCCCTGCGTACGTTTGAATCTCAAGTGTTTCCTGTGCACATAAAACCTCTGCAGTGACAAACTCTGCACAGATACAAGTCAGTACAGCCGAGGTAAGAAACTTTAGGCGACAATAAAATCAGAAAGCACACTTTTGAGTGGCCTTAAACAAACAAGATGTAATGTAATAGTTAGTGAGCTGTTAAACTGAGTCAGGCTACCTATCTCCCCCATTTACATGCTACAGGTCTCTAGCTATAGCTTCATGTTAAGCGCACAGACATGAGAGTGGTATCCATCCTCTTATCTTACTCTCAGCAAGAGAATTAATTAGTGTTTTTCCTAAAATGATAATCTATTCCCTTTACGGACAGAAGTCTTGAGGGACTCTCAAGAAGCATTCTGGTAAGAAATACCGCTGAGCTTTAGGATTCAGTGGGTACTCATTTTTGTTCACAAAGCACTCTGAAGTTGCTGCAGCTCTGATATGGACACCTAACTGACTTTTTCTCCTGGTTGGCTGAGGCTTATGTGTATTTTGAACGATCTGCCAAGGACAGAACATGATGTCTTTAAACGGAGTTGGAATAATTAAAACTAAAGGCCACAAATCTATACTGTTGTTTAATTATACAGAAGGCAATTATTAGAAGAAACCTTACAAATGGGATTTAACAGTGTTTAAAAATACTTCAGAGAACTGTTGGCTCGTCCTGCTTTGCAAGCTTGGAAGCATGAGCTGCACCTGACCTGCAATCACACCTGAAATTCAATTAAGTATTACATTTTGTTCAAAGGTTTAGCGTCTTGTTAACATGATTCTGAAGTATAGATCTGAGTCCATTCTCCCTGTAGATTCAAAGCAAACCCTTGTTTCTTTCCAATGAAAATTTCACACAATTAAGACGAGTAAAATCCAGCTGTGGGGACAGCAGGATTTGTTCTTGTGTGTATTTAAATGAAAATATTATAAACTACTGCATTAGATGTGATCGTCTTTGAGAGCGATTCCTGTTGTCTCTAGCTTTTTGGCCATGTCATGGAAACACAGAGTCCATTTACAGGATTGGTTTTAGTAGCTATTTCAATACGGAATCTCAGCAACTTACTTGTGTTTCTTATATATATATATATATATAAGAAACACTATACAATAAAAATAATTATTACCTCCACCAAGGAGGTTACGTTTTGTGTGTCTGTCTGTTTGTTTGTTTGTGCACAAAATAACTCAAAAAGTTCTGCACAGCTTTGAATGAAATTTTCTGACAATATGTGTATTGGGACGAGGAACAGGTGATTAGATTTTGGTGGTGATCGGTGATCCGGAACACCATCTGGCATTTATATTGCAAATTTATATTATTGCGTCAGTGACCCTATTGCCTTCACTAACTGCCGCCATCTAGTGGATGAAATATTTCAATGCCAGTGTGCTTCCAAAATACAGTCTTTCAATATAATCCTTCAAGTGAACAGTTTGGTGTTGTGTAACTGACCCTATTGCCTTGGCGGAGGTCTGCGATCTCCTTGTGCTTTTCTAGTTCTTTACCTGTTTTTGAAATTCTCTCACAAACTCATCAACTTACAACAAAGAGCCTAACTCCCACCAGTGTTCAGTCAGTCATACGACATGTGATGGGTCCCACACTGTCATGCCTGCAGGACCGCCCACCGGTCCAAACTTGACCCACTCCAACTCCAGTAGAACCACTGCAGAGCAGACACCAGCTCGTGTCAGCCTCGCTGTTTCAGACGGATAGATAACGGGATGTTGGTGCTGACAGCAGAGGAAGGAACCAGAAGAGTTGTAACAGGAAACACACTGAGACAGCCAGACCCCTGAAGAGCCGGAGGAGAAAAGGGAAAGATGGTAGGGGGGGCTGATTGTGTTGCATTGAATGAAGTGCCACAGAGAAAGTCTTGTATTGTGTGACGGGATGATGGATGGTTGAACAAGGAGGACAGCTAGACATGTGCACACTGCCACCTGGCTGGGCCGACTGCCAAGGCAGGATGACGATGAGGTGTGGAGGGTGCCAGTGTGGGACGGGCTGGCATGTGAAAGTGGATATTTTGTTCTTTTAAACCTTTTAAAGGCCAGTAAGAACACTCTGATCGATTAGGCAACAAACAGAGTTGGACAGTATTTGTTACAGATGACTTGGTTTTAAAAGTTTGCTGCTCACTGCTCAATCCATCATGGCTGCCCAAACTCCACCACAAGGGCACTTGTTGTTTCTGGTCGGTCTACCACTTAAATATCTCAGCCAATGTTGGAAAGGTAGCCATGAAATTTGGTTCAGACATTCAGGATTTGACATTTCACTGATTTCGGTGACTTTACCTCTAGTTGCACCAGCAGATTGACAGTCTTGGCTTTTACTGATAGGCAGACACTGTGTGTCCTTATGCCTTGTTAGCTAATCATTGTTTATATTTTCCCTTTCTCACTAAAAGCGTGCTTCTTTATTTACCTATTTCAGTGTCAAAATATTCCTACAAACATGGGAAATCCATGAAGATAAATAGATACTTAACTAGAAAAAGCGTCAAACTTCCACGAAGGATGCTGTTCACTGAGGAGCGATGGTTAAAATCTGAACACATTTCTTTACTTCTCACATTTTTCTGAATTCATTGGGATATTATTCTGTGGGCCAGGCTGGAAGCTTTGTGCCGTATGTGTCCTGCAGTTGATGACCGCTGCTTTAGGGGCAAAGGCCAATATTTGTGCAGCCCTGGTGTAGTCATTGGATGTCCAGATACCCAGAAAATGGATATTTAGTGGGGCAAAGAAAGGTGTTTTTGGCCAAGACAACATTTCTGCTACTTCTATGAATAGATATCTGCATTGGAATGCGGATAAAATATGTTAAAAAAGTGAATTCAAAGCTTAAATCCTCATCAGATGACAGCTGATGGGTTCTGAGATTGTATTTCAGCCAATGCATTCTGCATCTTTTGCTCTCCGCACAAACTGTTTACCTGCATGAAACCGAAGCCCACTCAAACACAGTCAATACCACTCGACTGCAGAAACAGAAACCAGAATGCCAAAAACAAAATCTTGTCCGACAGATTCTGCATCCATATACAGTTGTCCTTTTATAGAGATTACTATTAAATATGTTGCCCTGAAATCTGACAGAGAAATTCATGATTTATGACCAAATATCTGCAACAAACTGCTTTGAATGCCAGCCTTTCTGGACCGATTTTAGCCCTCCTCAGGATCACATCAACAATAGTCCTTGTTTTTCATTATTTAGCCCTGAATTTCATATTTTTCCTCTGCCTTTCTGGAGATTCAAATCAGAGCATTTCCAAATAAAAGCCCACATTTTTAACCTTTAAAATACTGCCACCTGCCAATGGTGCACTGACCACCCACACAATCACATCTCTGCAGCTCTTGTTTTCTGCTATCCAGTTATTGGAAAGTCATTTGTGAATCATCAAACCCTCGCCAACTACTGCTGTGCCAGGGGATGTGGAAAGATTTGAAGAGGTGACTATCAGATCCACCGGAGCCAGGGCGATCGTCAGGTACGTCCTTGTGGGAAGCAATCTTCCCAACATTCTCGTCAAGGAAGTGATGTAATTCTGCACTCTGACATGGACGGTTGAGTAGACGACATCAGCTCATATACGAGGCTGTGCAGTTTGGATGTTATGTGCTGCTTTCACAATGAACCTCGGTGAAGTCATCCTTAATGCATCCCTGGATGACTGTTATCTATTTTTCTTGATATGCTATTGAGTTGTATAAAGTCAAAGAGTTCATGAAGGATACAAGGATGAAGTTTGCAAAAATAGTGAAACTTAGAATTGTCGTAAGTGCAACTAAACTAACTTCTGAGCACTGAGCCAAGCTGAGAATGAGTAGAAAGACCTTGTTTGTGTTATGTGACGTCTGTCATATTTAAATCTCTTCGGTCATCACGTCAGGTCAAAATAAGCTACACACTTTGCTGCATAAAAACGCGTAAGACGTCAAGTGATAGACCCAGGAATGGGTTATTTTTTATTTAGTTTTAAAGAGTTTTTATTCTTGTATTTCCGAGGAAAGGTCCAAAGTGAACGGAAATTAATTAATTTCATCTTGGCAGCTGCACGCCGTGCTGTTATGAGCCAGATAGGCTGGCTGCCACAATGTAATTTCTTCCGCCACTGTTTCATAATGAACCGAAAATATTTGTGCACTATAAAATGGACTTGTAGAGGCCAGGACTGGGGTGAGTGGCCTTTAGCTTTACAGAACCACTCCCAACTAAGGCCATGGACTTGTGGACTGGTGCCCAGTGTCGGGGCCTGCTCTCGGACTGTCCTCAGCGTCCCATGTCGGCGAAATACAGAACTAAGCACATTTCCATGTACGTTGGGTGACATTTTGACTTTTTCCATGTTTTGCTATGTTCTATGCGTTTATTTTTACCTCCGCCAAGGAGGTCATGTTTGTCGCCTGCGTGTGTCTGTTTGTTTGTTTGTTTGTGTACAAAATAACTCAAAAAGTTCTGCACAGATTTGGAGGAAATTTTTGGACAACGTGTGTATTGGGACGGGGAACATGTGACTATATTTTGACGGTGATCGGTGATCCGGAACACCATCTGGAATTTATATTGTGAATTTATAATTTATATTATTGTGTCAGTGACCATATTGCCTTCACTAACTGCCGCCATCTAGTGGATAAAATATTTATATGCCAGTTTACTAATAAAATCAATATGTATGTGAGTCCATTTACAGGATTCATTTTAGCAGCTATTTCTTTATAATCTTGTAATTTTTTCGTTCTAAGTTTTTTTGGGGTAGTTTTACGGCTTTATTTGATATTAGAGAGACACAGAGTAAAAGGTGGAGACATGCATTAAAGGGCTCAGAGTCGGAATCAAACCTGGGCCACCTGCTTACAAGAACTCAGCCTCTGTGGTATGCGTGCTACCAGGCGTGCCACAGGGACGCCGCAAAATATTATACATTTTATGCCTTGATGGTGTCTGTCTTTATAAAAGCCTGCAGATTAATTGTTTTTAAACTCAAGAGACATTGAATTTAATTTCTCCCGGATATTGAAATGGAAACAGATTATTATTTTTATACAACAAAATCAGTACCTGTGCATTGTAAATGCTCACGACTTCAACCACACAGTCACTTTTAACGTGTAAAGACACTGAGATAAAGTTTGTTCTCTCCGAGAGAACTTGCAAAGAATGTTAGTCACGAGGCGTGAAGCAACAAACAAGACATTCTTGGATTTGAGATTCCAACACACACACAAACACACACACAATGCCTGAGACCTCACATATGTTCAACCTGCATGATTACATGAACATATTGCCAGCTTTGTCACATCCACCTACACACATGCAAGTATCGGAAAAAGAAGAACCACTTGTAGGAAACACTGTGCAGCACAAGACGTGGCTCTAACTTCCTGAGTTTTTACGGATGCCACAACACTGCCAGGCGAGAAAACAAACACATAAACAGGTGATGCATGTGGAAATATATTTTTTATCAGGCAGGTACATGTGGCTGACATACCAGAGGCAAATGTGCTTGCAGAAATGAGCACTAAACTTGAGTGTCTGTGCTGAGGAATGAGGCTAAGCAAACACACACTCACACACACACACACACACACACAGAGCCACATCTTACTCCAGGGNNCTCTCCTTCTCTCTCTCTCTCTCTCTCTCTCTCTTAATTCTTCCTTTTCTTCCCCCTCTAGCTCCTCCCTCCCTCTTTCCGCCCCCTGTCTCTCTCTTCCCAAGCTGCATTACACTGCTGTGCGCAGATATTCAATTAAAAGGCTGTTGAGTACAAAGCCTAATGGTACCACACATACACACACTTACACACAGATCACTGGGGAAGAGAGTGAAAGAGCGATGCAGACTAATATCACACACCAGTAGGTGCAAAGGGATGGGGAGATCTTGAGATATTTGTCATTGAGATCCAATTGGATTTATGCGAGAACTGTACACGGCTGCAGATATTATGGAGCTCATTCCACAGAGTTTTCTTATTTTTAATTTGTTCTGTGGTAAACACAAAGAACACCACTTACAAAAGCACTGTTTTATTTATCTCTCCGATGAATTCTCTGTGATAAATTAATCAAAGCGTAAATGGCGTTGACATACTGTTGGCGAAATCGGATTGTTTGTTGCATCCTTTGAGTAAAACTGGAATCGGGGAGGAATTCAAAGAACAGTCTTTCAAAATCTGGAGGCAAGCTTGAGATCGTGTTGATCTCATTAATTCACTGTAATCTTGCAAAGCCTACTAACACTCCTTTTAGAATGCAGGGCTTTGTTTTTCCTCTAACCATTTGAGGGAAATACAAAAGAGCAGATCCATTTGCTGTAGTGCCTACTCCTCCAAACAAGCTCGCAGAAACATGTCAGTATCAAAGTCTGAAGACTCCTTTCTCAGCAAATCTAAAAGCCTCTCTTAACTACCGTATTGGAGATGCTTTTCTCTGCTTTGGAATCAGGAGTTGGCTTATTTCTCTGCCCTAATATTGACCCGCATCCCGTCCGTTCATTATGCAGAGTTAGGCAACTGTCTAAAGGCGGGCAAAGCCTGGTGTTACCTAGCAGCCGCCTCCTTTTTCATCTCAGTCTTTAGTAAAATACTTCACAGAGAGAGTGTAGTTCACAGGAGCCCAAGGTGATTATTTTAAAAGTGCTATCAGCAGCATTTTAGTGTTTTCTATAAAAAAACTAAAATTAAAAGTGCAGTACACAACCCTTTTCTCACCCAGACTGATCAGGATTCATCTGCAGGACTTTGATAAGGTAAACATATGCAATAGATCAGGACATTCTGAATTACAAGTGTGCACTCACAGGAATCTGCAGACCTGTGAGTACATAAAAGGGCTGCAAGTCCACCAAAATAAATACAAATCAGGTCATGCAACTCCTCTTTCTTATGCATATTTGTATTCTTCAAATAATGTTTCCGGCTGCACTGTGGGATATGAGAGAAAAGCAGAGGGGAGCACAATGGAGACGACACAGTTTGTATCACAGTCTACCGAGCTACCAGAACAGCACAAATGATCCTAATGTATGTGTAGTCACACTATCATCAGGAAAAAAGTAAACTTTCCTTTACTATGTCCAGCTGTTCATCTCCATCTCTGCAGGCTGCAAACATCTGCTTTGATAATAATAATTTGAGTGAGAAGCTGATACGCCTGAGAGGAAAATATAAAATCCGAGCCGAGCTTATACACGATGCAGCTTGATTTCCCTCCCTCGTCCCATCCGCTTTTTTCATTCATAAATTATCACTTCCAAATTTACTACCACCGTAGGGCATGATTTGTGATGCGACTGATTAGTGTCTCACTCTGACAGTTTATAATATGCCTCAATGGGAAACTGCTCGGTATGAGAGTTAGAAATGATCAAATAACAAAGGAGAGACAAAGACGAAATATATTAACACAAGTTCTCAGTTATGAAATCTGTTTTCTGGTCACTCTGGAAAGTTCAATCCTGCTGACAAAAGCCATTAAGTTTTTGCACAAACCAGCCACAACTTTGATTCATTATGGCATTTCAGTAACATGGTCTTTTTTCTTTTTGACTTGAAATAAATAAATGAAAGTGCTGCTGAGAGTTCAATCAACTCATTGAATTAAGTTTCTCATTGTGTGACATTTTAAACTCTCCATAGGCTCTCTCTCTGTACAAAAGTCTGAAGAAAATACTTACTTTATGTCTTTAATTCTTGTCAAGACATAATTATTTGTTCTTATAATAATAAAAGCTATTATAACATCTTATTGAATTCAATCCCGACCCATTTATACTTATTATTAACAATCCTGCATGTTGTCTTTTAAAAGTCTTGTGCAAAAGTGGCTCCAACAGCTGCAGCCACATCTGGAAAGGTGTCGAGTGAAGAACTGACTCCGAACTGAGAATGGAAAAGAATTTAATCTAATAAATCAAATCTAGAAATAATAGCCTCATGTGCTAGTTTGACTGAATAGTTAATTAAACTTCACCCCCAATATTAATAATAATTAACCTGAGCAAAATTGACTTTCTATACATGTGGAATAATTCAATGCATCCCTTACACTGTTGTTACATATAAACATATTGGTACATATCTGTATTTACTTGAAATGTATTTCTATATTTCCATATGTCTAATTTATTTCTATTTGTAGATAATTATTTAAGCATTCGTATTTATGACCTCTGCCAAGGAGGTTATGTTTCGCGGGTGTTTGTCTGTTTTTGTTCAAAATAACTCAAAAAGTTCTGCACAGATTTGGATGAAATTTCCGGACAACATGTGTATTGGGACAAGGAACAAGTGATTTGATTTTGGTGGTGATCGGTGATCTGCAACACCATCTGGAGTTTATATTGTGATTTATATTAATGCCTCAGTGACCCTATTGCCTTCACTAACTGCTGCCACCTAGTGGATGAAATATTTCAATGTCAGTGTCCCAAAATACATGATTTCAATATAATCCTTCAAGTGTGCAGTTTTGGTATTTTAAATCTTAATTTTATTTATATGCTTACTTATTTAAATTTGTATTTCTTATACAGCCGCAACTATAACAAAAGCAATTTCCCCCAGATATCAATACAGTATTTCTGATTCTGATTCTGGAAAAATGACCATTTAAAGATCAATCACTCAACCCGTATTTCCTTTCATTCTTGAAGAAAACTTCCCAAACACACGCATTTTTGCTCAAACCTTACTATAATTATAAAACACTCTATCATGCTTGCACAGGTGCATAAATGAGATAAATGAGACTTTTCTTTTGAATACACAGAGTTTGTAAACGGGTGTAGTTTTGATATTCCTAAACGCGGCGCCCATTTATTTCGATTCATCAAGGATTTACTTCAAGGATTTAAGTTTTCTGATTCTCCGTTCATTGCAGCAGCTTGCAAGAAAGAAAACATTTTCCTCACAAATCCAAGGTAACACCTGGTGAGTAGTTAATATTTAAATGATCATTTTGCGAGTGAAGTGTTCCTTTAATATCTCAAAGGAATTGAACTCATGATACGACTTTGAACTAATTAAGCAAATAACATTTAGTTAACTTATATTTTTAAGGCAACGGGCAGGGTTGAACCAACTTAAAATGTTTTAAACTACAGCACGTCTGCAGTGTGTGTGTGTGTGTGTGTGTGTGCTTTTACTTTGAATTACAGTAACCTCCCCCGTCATTGTCTATCTTTTGAACAACAGCTTACTAAATTTAAAACACTCCCTCATCAGAGTCCCTCGGTGAGGCTTTGAGCCGTGCAATTATTTCATCTACATCACTTTATTGCATTGTAATTAAAACAACAAAGATTCCTTTGGTGACAGACTGACAGAACAATGTTGAATATCAACCAAAAAATGAATTAATAAAAGTTAGACCTGGCTTTCAGCGTGAGGAAATGATGGAGACTGTGCACGCTTTATATTATATATATTAGTAAACCATCTCTACTTAAGAGATGATTGATCATTTAGGTAATTATTCTTTCAAACTGGAGAGTGTTTTGGAGATTGAAAAACAGTGGATTTCACATTAATGCTCCATTAAAATAACACATGGGGAAAAGAAGTGACACTAAGCACAACCACAATTTAAAACTTGGCAAACGATTATTCTTATTCTCTTCTTATCCCCAAACTTCTGAGCTGCAAGAAAAGTCAGAATTAAGATCTACAGTTTCTGTCTAAGAGCTGATGTCTCCATCTACGAACTCTGAAGTGAGCCGTACTGTAACTGCTGTCGTCATGCTGATCACCTTGTCCTGGCCGTTTCTCTTACAGCTTCCTCAAGTCTATTTTTACCCTTTTATCAAGGCGGATGCATTGCCAACATGCCGGCAGCGCTGTCAAGGTTACCGCACCTTGGTTTCTTTGTGCATCTCTACATCTCCTTTATTGTACCACCACAGCGCTAACATTGCAGCTTTTATCAAGCTATTCACGACTCACACCTGGGTGGCTGATGCATCGCTGAGAGCTGGCAGGAAGCGAAAGGTTAGAAAAGAGCTTAGGGCTTCAACAGGAAGGGCTGCTGGTTTGTGTGGAGGCCAGAGGACACACATACATATATTAAAGATATGTTTTAAAATAATCTCTTCTGTTTTGAGTCTACGGCGTTTCTCTGTTTGAACTGTGTAAATGCAGAAATTAATGTTTTGACACAGACGTTTCTCCAAAAGAGCTCAGTTTACTAAATCAAGCATACACTTTCTCTGACTAGAAGGCAGACTCCTCTCTAGGAATACAGAGAACTTCACACAGTTCATCTTCCACTTTGGTCCAGAAAACAGAAAAATAGCAGCAGTTTAAAGCCTTGAATTCGTCATTTTGACCGTCCCCGACTTGGTTTATGGCTTCGTTTTATCATTATTTCTTTGCAACCAGTGCATGAACAGAACGAATCAGGAGCTGGGAGGACTTTGTAGCCACAGCATATCCTGCTTTATCGTCTATTTTACTCTAAATGAAACCGTAATTTACTAAATAAACATCATGCTGTACTGAAGAATACTTGAAACTTGAGGTTGAGACAATAAACTCATTATGATTATGTTTAGTGAAGTGATAAATCAAGTGAGCTGTAGGATCATTTTTCTATTGACTGACTTACAAACAGACTTTTTCTTTTTGTAACCGGTGCAGTCGCCCCCTGCTGGCTCAGAGACAGAATGCAGTTAAAAGGCCTCACTGATCAGGCCTGAAGGTGGCTGCTGCTTGGTCCAGACGAAAATATCTCAACAGCTATTGGACATTAAATTTAGTAAAACAATAATCAAGCTGACCTTTCATCTTGCGCCATCAGCATTTCAAAGATTTTTGCTTACCCAGTGAAATATCTCTTGGATTGGGAGAAACATTCATGGTTCAGCTTCCTGAGTAGGATGTAACATTGGCTGTTTGAATAGATCTCCCACACTGATTTTCACAACTCATTCAATCACTGATCTTTTTATCGAGCTGATGACATTCGTCTATTTAGCGAACACATAGCCTTCCTCTTGGAGTCTGAAAACATGCTCCTGGCTTCCTGGCAGTGTCTTCTCTCAAACGACAAACAGAAAACAATTTATTTTGCACTCTATTACTTTCCAGACATGCAACACACATCAAAACAGTTCAGCATCTTTGCAGACACCAGAGAAACTTTGTTAAATTGACAAATTGTGGCAACACAGAATCCTTGACGGTTACACCCTTGTGTCTTGTTAGGTAAATTTAGACCCAGATACTCTGATTGAAGCCCTGATTTTTATTACTATACGACTGAAAAAATAAACTTTACTGAGATTCTAACGTTGGTAAAATGCAGGTTGGAGTGACATCCAAGTCAAGAGGCTCTACAATATTGAATGTACACATTTCAGACCTATTTACATACTTTTTATGCAATGCACTTAGATCTCTCACTCGTAAAAAGATAACACACACTCTGTCGGTCTGAATGGGCGGAAAAGCAAGAAAATTTGGGTAAAATGTAGGGCAGAGGATGAGACACGCTCCCAACAGCAGCTGCGGCTGACATGAGCCTGAATACAACACTTCACCCCAAAAACTGTGCCTGTAGAGCTGTGAAGTGCCCAATAGTAAAAGACTGGTTGTCCTGGGCATCCGCCAGGTGTGAATGTGTGTTACTCTGTGTGAAGCAGGTTGTGACTGAGCACATGCACTCAGCTTAAACTGAAAAAGAAGAAAACCGCAGCGAGGAAATGACTGCCATCTTGTCTGGAGGTGATGCCGGTGAGCGTTTGATGCCGACTAGTTTGAGTCCTGAGGGGGTTTAAACGTATTAACCAGCTGTATGAAGCCGTTTGTCTCCCAGAGGAATGTATGTGGATGTGCCAGATCTCAGTAATCCCTCCCCAGGGGAATTTGTCGAATGAGGTGATGTGGTTTGATGTGGCATATGTGCAGGCATGACCGTCTGTCTGTCTGCGTCTCATTTGATGTATGTCTGACTGCAAGTGTCACAAAGACATTACGACATGTTTGATGCCAGCTGGGAAGTATTAGCGCACCAAATAAAAATAAGAATTGTAAGAATAGCGTCTCTATATATCAACATCTGGGTTTTAAAACAAATATCGTTTGTTACGACTGGGAGTTTATTTTCACTGTTTTGGCCATCAGTTCTGTCAGTTATGGTGTAAGAAACATGAGCAGGGCAAACTGAGAGTGAACACATCCTAAATATTTTCACAATTCTTCATTACAAATGTTTATTTTGCTGCTTTGCCTGCATACAATGGAAGTAAACGAATATTAAATTCACATTTGTCTGATTTCAGAGTGTGGTGCTCAATCACAACATGTGGCATCAACAGACAAGTTTGATTGGTTTAAATAAAAAGAGGGTTTTGCGTCTTTACCAGAATGATCATTAGTGCACCCAGACCTTTATCCAACACTGAACAAAACGACAGATATGAGCCAACCGGAGTATTTAAAAAATACTGAATTTATGCTACAAAACCATTGATCGAGGTTTAGGGCAAAAAACGTCTTGGTAAGGTGTTATAAAAGAAAAAAGCTGCAGTTTTGTTGAATTTAGTTAAAAAAAACACTGATTGAGGTTTATCGCAAAAAAGTGCCCAAAGTGAAGTAGTTATGAGGATGATATGACTGCTGGAAGTGACATAAAAATGTGAGGCACGGGGGTTCAGTGATGTTTAAATCACATCGTTTACTTTTGTTTTCAAAGGGGACAGAAACCAAATTCTCATGGATGAATGTCTGGACGTATCCACCAACCAGATTGTAACGTCTGTGTTTTATACTTCATGCTGTCATTCATAATTATAATGGTTGCTAGGTGGCGGAGGAGGACAGTCTTACATGTAAATGTGGGTCATTTTTTGCTGCCTGTACAAATTACTTATGGGGACGTTTTTGAGGGGAGACCCTTCTGGTAAAGCTGGTAGTTTATTTGCTGTTGCATTTGTGAAATTTGTGTTTTTCTCATTAAATATATGTGAATGTGTTTAGTTTTTTTCTTCTAACAGTACCTGCTGGGTTACAAGCCCCCCTGGTGGAGAATCACTGGTGTAGATCAGCAGTATTTCATTGATCACTGAGCTCACATGTCCAGTAATGATTAATGAGTCAACATCTCTCTGTGCCTTCATATTCTGGGACACATTCATAGAAACCTAATTAAAGCAGGTACTATATATGATCCTATATAGATATATAGATACTTTACAGTAATGGTGCAGCCTAAACGCATCAAACACTGAGAGGAGACAGGCTGACTGGTCTGAAATCATCTGTTTCAAACACCTTGAAGAGAAGTAGCGTTTGGTGAGTGACCCTTTCACAGAGGCTGTAAATCCTCTCATCGTTGCATGGCAGATAGAAGCAGTCCCCACAGACTGGAGAGCCGGCAGAATGCTCACAGTGTGTGTGTGTGTGTGTGTGTGTGTAAGCGGACTACCACACCTGAAGCTGACTAAGAACTGCAGTGTTGGAGAGCTAAAGACCCTGGTGTGTGCTGAGCTGGTGGCCAGCTGTCACTCAAAGCGAGGCCGGGCTTGCTTGCTTTCTCTCTCTATTTTTCACTTTGTGCATGTTGTTAAGGTATGATAATATAGCTGTCCGTTATATCACACCAGCCCACGGGGTATATCACTCAGAAAGTTACATAATCATTCCATTTACATATCATTTTGCATAAATCTTAATGCATGGTGTTGTTAAGAACGCGTTGCCATATTATCTCAACGTGCCAGCTGTGAGCGAACGCACTCAACAAAGAAGTGAAGATCTGATTGTCCGCCAGATGGTGAGAGGGTTCAGTCTGAAATACCGCTCACCATTGTCTTGTTTTCTAATAATGTCAGAAAAACTTGATATCTCTCTATCCGACTGACTGTAACCACCCACCCAAACACCGGAGGAGGACTGATGTCTCTCGTCCGCACCGACTCTCTCGTCTCAACTCAGAAAGACCTTGGATGTTCAAATATAAAGCTCTGCCCTCGCAATGCTGTTTAACTGTTTTCAGTTCGGAGTTTGAGGCTTTAATGCTCAGGTAAATAAAGCTGTTCAAGTAATGTTTTCCACGGCTAAGAAATACATCCAGAGTAAAGCGTTATAAATTATTTATCCTTTGCAGATCTGGAAAAAAGTTATCCAAGGCTGAACTCCCACCTGAATAGACTACGACTCTCTTACTGGCAGTAACTGTGACGTCTGTCAACAAGTTAGTTAGTCAGACAGATACTGAAAGAAGCTGCAAGTGTCCGTACAGTCGCATGCAGAACAGGCTGGAGGGGTTACACATGGGAAAGCCTCTGAGTCCTCCAGGAAGAGCTGGAAAATGTCACTAAGGAGAAGGACGTCTGGAAAACCTTGCTTAGCCTGCTGCCCTTGCGACCCGGCCCAGATTAAGGGGATAGAAATGGATCGATGGACGGACAAACAAGCACACACACTCATTTATATAACTAGAGGAAAACCTCTGGAGAGTCTGCAGTAATAATAAGGTGAAACAAAGTTTGACTAAGACTAAAACCTGTACAGTCCAAAGGTTTCCAATTGTCCTTCCTCTGACAGTTATCGGACGATGAATTCCAACAACTTTCAAGGCATAACTCCATGATTCCCAGTATGAAAATGAGTCATTGTTTGCATAAGCTCAAATATGCAACTCAGGAAGATCTCCAGCTTATATAAACCCGCAAAATGCAGCGTTAATCAAACCGTCTATTGATCCAACCCAGCGGACACGCAGCTTCGTAAAGTGCATTTTCATGAGCCCTTCTGTGTCCACGTCCATCAAAAGCCAAACACAAGAGCAAAGCAAAGCATTTGTATTCATTCGCCGTTCCAAAGGCAAGACAGGCAGATGATTCAGCAAATCCCTCCAAACACAAGCGCGGGTTTCTTAGGGCCAGATTCTCACTGTTCCCAGAGACTGAATCACAAGGTTTATAAACTGTCACCCTGCACAGTAACACTGCTACTCCAGCTCACGCCTCTATTGTCAAAACACTCCTAAATGAACTCTTATCACTGAGCTCAAGACACTGGAGCAGCTAATTATGCCGGTCTATATCACACAGACAAAGACTGTAAACTCATTTTTCGGATCCAGCTTTTCTTTGTCGCACTGAGAAAAGCACTAAAATATCTTTCGAAATGTCTCTTTGTTACTTTTGCTACTTAATAAATCAATCAGGTTTTTTCGGATTGTTCGAAATCAGCATAAAAATGTAATAACTCCTCTTACAGCCTGACAGCTTTGCAGCCCTCGCTAAGACCATTAAAATCTACGGCAGCAGGCTCAGTTCACGTTGGCAGCTCTTTCGAGTGTTGATGGAACAAGAAAAGAAGTGTGCAGGGGGCTGGTTTTGCTAATTTTACTGCACATTAAGATCTCACACTCAAAAGTTAACGGTAGCAAAACCAGTGTTGAGTCTACATATATGTATTTCTCACTCATGCATTCATATAAAAACAGAAATATGGTCGTGCATTTAAAGTCAGGAAACAGCCCTGTGACTTCTGTCAGCAGCACACTGACAGATGGGATACAGGATCAGCGGCATTTTGAGTTTCATGCCTGCTTTCATTTCATTCTGTAGGTACCAAAGTTGTCATTTTCAGAGATTTTGAGGTATTTTTTTGCCAGTAAGTAATACCAGAAAACAAGCATTGCACACATACAGAAATGAAGGGCATGTTTCTTCCACCAAAACAAATATTCACTCACAAACACATGTTTTCCTTTAAAGTGAGACTGCAGCAAGACTTTCAAACATCCACCTTCTGCAGGTGTGCAAGTTTGTTAAGTTCCCTTTTCAAATCGATTCCAGTGAAGACGAGTTTATCACAGAAGAAGATAAAAAACACATCTGTAAATTCAGCTGTGCAAAATTCTCCAAGAGGCAAAATCCATCCAACCGTGTCTCGGCATGTTTGGTCTGCAACTGTGCAAAATATGGCTTAATAACACTACTTTAGTGCTGTGTTATGCCCTCCTCGACGCAACAAAGCTCACACAGAAGTGGAGTATTTCAGATCTATTTTGGCAAAGGAATGATCAGATGTGGGATGCAAGACAGTTAAGCAGGAATAATAAAAGACTGGCTGCACTTGCAAGGCTGTCAGTGTTGTTTATATTTCTAAAAAATGCAGGTTATCTCATCCAGCTGTAGATCCTTCAGCTGCAGAACACGTGCACCGGTTTAATCATCAGTTTCTGGGATGACAGAGCAGAAACAAACTAATACATGTGCTCCTGATATTGTTAGTCAGCAGGTGGGAACAGACCCAACCTCTCTTTGTCAGAGATTACACCTCATCAACAAACTGAAACAAGCTCATTATTTGCATTCTTTGTTCATTTCTCTGTTTCTCCCTCTCATGGATGGGACAGTTAGATTCAATGCAAGAAAGTAACAACAGTCCCATAAACCAGGGCAAAAACTTCCTGGTTAAGTGTTATAAAAGACAGTTTAAACAGTAAATAAATGTACGTAAATGCCGGAAGTGAAGTAGTTACGAGAATGTGATCACCAGAAGATACATACAGTAAATATTCACTGATCAGCCTCAGTTCGGTACTATTTTCTCTCTCCGGTTGCATCCACATTGCTGCACGTTCCAGTCTTTTGCTGGCATTTCCAATAAGATCGCCACCACCTGTGTAGGTGTATTTGATGTAAACATATTTAATAATCTATGTGTAAAATGTTATATTTGTACATGGAGTCTAATTACAATATGAAAGTACTGCAACTCTGATGAGAGAAAGCAGAAAGAACGCTTAAAAAACATGTCTGTATTTTCCCTGCACTGTATTTTATTGTGAAGGACAGAAGTACTGTGTTGACAACGATGGTTGACAATGGTGATAGTTATTTGGCTTACCCAGAAATATCCAATTTACCCCCAAAAATCTGCAGTGCCCATTGTCTTACATTGAGGAGATGGAAGAGCGCATGGCTAATTACAGTACACAGCTGTTAGCGTTGAATTAGCGACGTTAGGCTAACGTACTTAATTAAACAATATACAGTTTGAAAGATAAGAAGTTAAACTCTAGTTTTACACCACTTAATTAATAGGAAACATGATCATTTATATTAGTAGCTAATGTGAAATTTTGATAGAGTGTTATCCAAAAGCCGAGTGACGCTAGTTAAAAACGTGATTTACTTGTTTTCAGATGGAACATGGACCCCGTTCTCCTGAGTGAAAGTCCAACGGCTATAGAGATATTTTGCTTCCTGTACAAATGAACTATGGGGTCATTTTTGAGTCGAGACCAGTTCCTTTTTGACTGAAAGTTTTTGGCCGAATCATTTGAACGCATAAATTCTGGGATTCAGAAAACTCAGACTGTGTATATGCAGAGAATGCTATCTGACACAGTATGGTAGCTTTCTTTGTTAACCACCTCTCTCTCTCCTTTGAAGAACTAAAATAATGCAGTGAAATCATCTATATGCTTTTGTTTAAGTCTTTCAGAGAAAACAGCCTGGAATGACTCATGCTTGTCTCAACACTAACAACAGTGAAAAGTCTCACACCTTCTTTTTTTTCCTTATGTGAAATGCCTTTTCTGTCTTTAATTCATTGTGTCATTGTTTTATCCTCCTCTTGTTTTGGGAGGGAACATGCAGCCTGCGGGCCTGGCTGAGTGGGTGAGTGGAGTGGGATGGTGTCAGGCCTGTGGAGCAGGGAGGGAGCTGCAGTACAGAGAGTGCAGGACGGGGAGATCCACAGTATAGGGTTAGGAGGAGGCTGCAAATCCAGAATTCATGCTGAGGCTGTTTTATTTATATCGAAATCTTGAATAAATTCTATAAGCAACGAGTGAAAAAACATGCCCAGAATGCAGCAACCGTGCTGAAACATTACCTGAAGGTCACATATCATAAAGGGCGCCGCTGAGCCCGTTTTATCACTATTGTCTGCTAAGCCGCGGTGGCTGAAGGAATAAGTGAGCTCTGCAAGGACAAACTGAGGAGAAGTCCCGTATGTTTAAACCAGTGTTGCTGAAAAACTATTCAGCCGAAGTTAACAACCCATCAGCTTTGTAGTGCTGAGGTTTTTTTCTCTGCCTGCGGCTAAGTCATTCAGATAATAAGGTTCCTCTAATAACAGAGCAGACTCAGATGAAGTCAATTTACAATTTGAACACAAAACATTAAAGGCCAAATTCATTAATGGGGATTATCACATCGTGTTCTAGAGAGGTTAATGAGGGGGAGAGGGGGAGAATGCTTTCTTCTTGTTTGCCCGCTGTGCATCTAACCAAACAACTTCTACTGAAATATGAAGGACTGTTCATCTCATAATGCAACGGAAATTAGCCGGAAAGTGTCCCCAACTCAACTCCAGCCGTCCTCATCCGTACATTACAGTTAGCTCGTCATATCACCAATTATAGGAGAAGAGAGAATGTGACTGTCATCTTTTATGATAATATCAGTTCTTGGACTATAAAATATTCAGCAGAATATGTTTTTCCAACTCTTAAATAGTCAGATTTGGGGGATCCTTGCAAAAAGTTTTCAGCTGAGGAGGTCTTGGTGCCTGGTTCTTATGAAATTAATGAAAAGTTGATAATGGGTCAAATAAAAGCCCAACACAAGTGAATCTCAGGGTCGATATACAAATGTTCTTTTGGTGGAGACTATTTTAACTTTCTTGAATCAGTTGTTTCATGGAGCAGGTGAATGTATGATCTTCGATTGTCATTGTAGTGTATGTTAAGTGTTTATGAAAAAAACAACAAAAAACATGGAAATACCAAAGTAAATGTGATGTCATCCTCCAGAAAAGTCAGTGAAACTCACTGTATATCCGAACTGAAGCACTAAAACAAACATTATAACTTACTATGTAATTCTGATCAACCATAAGTAAATTAATTCTATACAATAAGTACTAATGTAGTCATTTTTTAAACTAATACATTTTTAGTAGTTTCAAGCAAAACATAAAACAGACACAAGAGAAAGAAACATTTTTTTGTCTAGTTAAGAAAATCATTTTCCCCTGTCACAATCATAAAAAGTTAATTAAGCGTCCTACTTGCATAAATTGCTTATGTTGCACTGTAATTATCCAGCGAAAGTAATGTCTTCATTATGCGTTAATTGCCTCGTCAACCTAAAATGTTTGTTGGAACCTTAAAGGTACAGAGAAATAAAACAGAAAGAGGAAGATCAAAGCATCTGCATCGCTTAATGTATCACGACGGCGACGGAGGGGTGAAAAAAACCTATTGAGACATTATGTGTTTGACTAATCGAGTATCGAATGTGGAGCCCAATATCTTCCATCTGACTGTGTCACCACATCAGGCACCCAGCTGGGGTTGTTGTCAAATGTCTCCATTCATCAATATCTTGTGAAAAATGCAGGCTTTTACCCCACTGATGAATAATGAATCAAGGCTGACGTATGAATGTTGTCACAAACACATGGAGGAGTGTTTGGCAGCTGCTGCAGCTGCGGTTTAATCTTCCCTGCGAACAGATTCTGAAGGGACAGAATCTGAATCCACTGATGACAGCGAGGTCGTGTCTTTCAGTTTGGTGAGAGACACGATTCATTCATCATATTGGACAGGAATGAATGGGCCTAAATGTTTATCAAATGTGCTCAATGGAAGCCAAAGAATGAAAACCCAATATGAAACAAATGAGTTAAATAAAGCACACCCTTCAGTCTCTTGACCCGGGTGTTGTTTGGTTCTGTTCACTCGTCTCAACCGACACAAATAGCTGCTGTGGTCGTGTGTTGCTCAGCAGGGAAACTGTGGCTCTCATACTTATTTCATACACTGACACTCATTTCAAAAATAAAAGCCTACAATGACGCAAATGTATGAAATGTTCTTGTTTTTTAACCAAAGCAAACCCTGAAGAGCCTTCAGCCTGCAGTCTTTCAAAAGTCCAGCAGGGGGCGCCAACAGCTGCTGCCAAAGGAGTTCGGTTTGATCATCTCAATAAAAGACTACTTCTCACTTGATTTATTACCTCAAAAGAAGAAAATAGATGATAAAGAAGCTTGTGATTTGGGGCGTGGCTACCTTTGATTGACAGGTTGCTAACACGGCGAGCTGTCAATCAGGAAGAAGAGAAACAAAACAATACTTATCCACCGCACTGTGTACATGAACCTGTTTGCTATTTTACTGTCTCAGAACGTTCTCCTTTTCAGTTCGTCAAAGTTTATTTGACATTTCGGTTATTTAAAAATGTCTTTTTTGAGGTTTGGTTGTGCGAAAAGACACTTTTTTCTGGTAAGTTTCATACATTTTGTTTCAGCGTTTTGGATACACACGTCCTCGTACTTCCCTAGATCAAATGTGTTCCCTTTGGGTTTGGGCTAATAACTGAGCTTTAAAAGGATAATGAGCAAATTTTTTATTTTTAAAGGATGTGGAAAGAGGCAGCGACTAAAGTTTTGACATCAAGCGTGCAAATGTTGCTGTTTCTCAGAGGAGTCGGGCTCTTGTTTCCAGTCTTTGTGCTAAACTAAGCTAACCAGCTGCTGGAGCTAGCTTTATATTTACCATACACACACGAGAGTGATATCAATCATCTCTTCTAATTCTTGGCAATGAAGCAAATTAGTGCATTTCCCCAAAATGTTGAACAATTCCGTTAAATTTTGGGCCCAAGTGAGCCCAAGCTGGCACAGAACACGGGGATTATGAGCTTTATTGATAAATCTAATTATTTATCAATTCATTTACTTAGTGAGAACAGAGGATCTTTTTCCAGGAACACTTCCTGATACTGATATTAATATTTAAAAGGAGAAACTTTCCAGTAAAACCACAGTTGCAAAATGTTTTTCCATAAAATTATTAATTAAACTGTCTTGAAGTAGTTTCCTGTGGTCTTAATCTCCAGCTGAGGACTTTTGACAAACTACATTTAGTTTTTTTTGTCGAGCTAATAATTACTAATAATCTGTTTTGGCTCTTTGGCGTATGCTAACATATGGGAATGCGTTTACATTACACTTGGATAAAGGGCTCGGCATTGCTTTGTCAGCTTATGTCAAAGCGTGGCGGGACCGTATCAACTGATGTGTCAGTGTTTGACTGCTTCGAGGTCAGAGAGCCACTCATATGAAAACTGAGGGAAATATTTATCCAGTTGAATCAGCACAACTGTTGAGGTGGCAGCGACGGCAGGATCACAGACGGAGGACGCCGCAAGGGACGCCCCTTAAAATAGCTGAGTGAGACGGAGAGGTGGAGGGTGAAGGAAGAGGGAGAAACTGAGCGGGACATTTGTAGAGAGCCCAGAGAGACTGAGTCAGGAAAACACAGAGCGCAAAGCAGCTATCGGACGGTCAGTTTCACAGTCGGAGGAGAGTTTGAAAAGCTAAAGCACAGATTGAGGAAGAAATGAAGAAAGATATGCGTGATTATCAAGGTATCGATATATGCATTTCATTTCAAAGCAGGATATCTGATAAACCAGCCAACCTCACAGAAGAATAGCACGGCAGAAATGTGTTAGAGAGAAAACAGCTGCCGTGAGCCCTGATCAGATGGGAAGCTTTTATCTCCACTCAGATGCAGAGTGCTGCTGTGAGCGCTGCTGCGAACAGAGAGTAGTGGCTCAAAGGATGCAAAGAGCTTTACATCACTGCCGTTGCTATGCGACTGTCTATTATTGTAGGCAGGCTAACCTAAAGTAATATAGGTGATCATGTTTTTAAAATCTAAATGGACAAGGGGGGAAGAGAAGTTGCAGATGCACCCAAAAATGTTCCATGAATTCCAGCTGCTGTGTTCAAAAGCTTCCTTAAGGTGTCTAATTGGATTTAATCATTTGATTTTTTTAATATAAGAAGAAAGAAAATAACCAGTTTGGAGCTGATTAACACCTTGATTAGAATATTCAGCAAACACAGTGAAGCTGTTTAAAGGTTTGTGCGCTCACCCATCTCGGGATGGTGCCGTCCCTCAACAGGAACGCTGACTGTCCGCCGCAGTAGCTTGTTCCTGTGAGACTCTGAGCGCCTCTCGCGCATCAGCAAAGGGTGTACCTGCACAGAGAGAGCACAAGGTCAGTACACGAACACACACTCCTGAAGCACCGTGCAGAATATGAACACTTTGTCTTTCTCTTTGTTGCATTGGAGAAACCACTGCGTTCACGCTGTGCTTGATAAATAACAGAGCAAGAACCGCTGTGGCTGGATTCATTTTAGTATTTTTGAGACTGGGATTATTAAAATGTCTGGAAACAAACAGGCAAACAAATGCCTGTAAGGATCCCTAAATCATGAATGAACTGATGAACTAAAGCAACAACCAACAGCAACTAAGTAGCTCGATGTCATCCAAGAATTATATTCAAGGTTAATGTGGGGTCAGATGCAACCCAGAGGCTACAAGTTACATCATTTTCCTAAAAGTCGTAGCACATAATTCAACAAAAGTAAGAGCAACAATGGCTTATTTTGTAAGAGACAAAGATAGAATTCAGATTCCTCCTCAGCAGTTTATTGTATGATACATTATGTCTGATGTGGAGCAACTGAAAATTGAAAGCAAAAAGAAAAGACAAAAACATATATATAGAAAAATAAACCCACAATTCACAGCTCTGCTGCATGCGGCCCCATAGTCCCTGAATTCATAAAAGTGAGACTTGAGGGGAAATAAATGGGAGAATGTGCCACACTAATCAGAAACACTGCTCTTTTTGAAACACAGTTACACTCAGAAAATACAGCACATACTGTAAAGTACAGACCTATAAATCTCGCCTGAGCACCAAAGCTGGTACTTTGTTGGCACACGGCCCCAGAACACCAAGAAGTACACAAAGAAATAAAAGATGACAGGAATTCATGATGACTTTTCTTTCAAAATAGCACACTGTGATGTGATTGATCGCTGAAAGCTGTGTGTTGTATTCCACTGCATTAGTTTTAGCCAAATAAACTGGGAACTGAGTCTTATTAGGAACACTAATGCAATCCAACACAACAGCTCAGCCAGAAATTCTACTTTTATTTTTAAGCAAGAGGTAAAATTTAACTACTATATGTTTATTATCGAGGTTTTAGTGTGAAATGATGTTGAACTGAAGTGTTTCAAATATTTTGCATGTCACATTTTTAAAAAATAAGAGGGAAACATATTAGAAACACATTTCAACACAATGCAGTCCAGTAAAACAGCACTCACACGTCTTATTTTGCAGGATATCATACGAAACCTGCTGCAAAAGTTTTCCAAGAAATCATAAAAAACACTTAATGTGAACAGGCTGAACTAAGTAATAAACATGTAGTCGAATTAAACCTCATTTAAACAAAAAACTGACCACTATAAGCTAAATAAGCTAAATATGTGGCAAAGTGTTTGCACTGGAATGCATAAGGTTGCATAGGTGTACTGAATAAAGTTGTCAGGAAGTGAATTATGAAAAAACTGCTGGGCGGGGAACAGTGTGTACTAAAAAATTCAGCTAAAAGAGGCTAAAACAGCACACACTCTGAATGAGTTTTTCAGATTATTGTGGTGTTGTTCTGCACACAAGAAACCAAGAGAAAAATCTGCTACTGCAGCTTTAAAAATGTTGAATAATAGATTCAAAGTAAGACTTTGAAATAAACATATATACAGTACATTAAGTGCCATTGTCATATAAACATCAAGCAGACACGGAGCAACACTTACATACATTTTAAGTCATGCATTTTATCTACAACTACTGATTCTCCATTAAGCTCAGCTTTTGTCTGAATCATCTGAATCTTTTTCTCTACACAGTGAATTCCCTGTTTGTTTATCTGGGCTTGTTTCATGAAAACAGCTGGCTGATAAGAGCCACAAAGCCAGCTGAAAGAGGCTAAAACGGCACATATTCTGCTGCATTATTGCAGCTTTTAAAAATGCTGAACAAAGTAATAGTTTGAAACATATACAGTATATAAAGGTGAACTCCTTCTGGACGTGAACTGCAGCCACTGTCCTCTATGTATCCTTACTGACATAAAGTGAAATGATAGCAGCCTTGTTTGTGTTCTGATACAACACCGCTGTGCCTCTGAATGTGTCCTATAGCGTCTCACGGAAATGCGACGTGGGGACATAAAAGAGCTGGTGTGAACACAGAGAGCCAGTGTTAGGAGGTGGGGCTAACTGCAGAGAGCAGTGCAGCCCGGGGGGCTTTGGGGCGAAGCCAACAACAGTGAAGGACACTGGCAGGTCACACTGAGCCATATGTCCCACAAGACAGCCGAGTGCCACTCACTCTAAAGGGGCTCAGTGTGGATGAAAACGCACGGAGTGGATGTGTGTTTGTGTGTGTGTGCCTGCGTCTTACTACTGCTTTGTATGTGCAGATGTGTGCCCATCAAAGCAAGAGGGCACATGAAAATTTAATGCAGACACTGCTCCACTTCAAGCTGCGAACATTCTCCGCTGCCACGCGACATCTGTATCACATCGGACACACGAACACACACACGAAACCTCGTTAGAAGATCCTTCACATCACAGCATCAGGCTCCTGTTTATGAGTCTCTATATCCAACTTAATCAGGGACAAGCACCATAAATCAACTGCCTATATGATTACTCTCCATGTCGCTGCTCGTGCATCCAAAGTGCACAGAAAACTCTCCTGGAACCAACATATTGCTTGTTGTGATGAGATTACAGTACAAACTGCTTGATGAAAAATATATTAAGCAGCATCCATGTTTTATGAGTCCAGTGTGGGAATGCACAGAGTGTGTATGTTAATTTACTGAGTTTCCCTGTTGTTGGGGGAAGTACACAATGATTTATCAAGTTTTTTTTTATCATGCTGGCGGTCCCTCACTCCCTTCTGTCTGTCCCCTGAATTAAATATATAGTATTACAACCAGATCTGTTTAAAAGCTGTGCAAATAACATCGTTTTTCAAGGACATTTGCACGTTACATGTATGCATTGTAAGCACATTTTTAAGCATAATTTATACGGTTGTTCTATGGCTTTTAAGGTATTTTTTTAACTGGACTGCTCCTGTTTATTCATCTAAAGTACTCTGTTAAGTTCAGGCAACAAAACAACATAGATAGAGACAGGAAGTGATGTCACATAACATACACAACACTCAAAATGTCATTATTGTGATATAGTAAACCGTCTGTAAAAAAAATCTATTGAGAAACTGCTGATGGATAACATTACAGTAACGTCTGTTTAAGGTAAACAGGAAAATCATAAACATAAAAAACATAAAAGTTAGGGCTGGAAAATTTGGAAAAAATTTTTTTGTCTATATATTAAAATTATTTTTGTGAGTATAATTTGTAGGCCGGGACACAATACTTAATGAATGTTCAGCCCTAGATTCAGATTCAGATTTCCTTTTGTCATTTTTTTCTTTTTGTTTGCACTAATTTTTTTTATTTAGAAAAGTACAAAAAAGCCTATCATAGATTATAAATATTCTTCCTTTTCTTTTCCCCAAACATGAAAGTTATGCAATTGTGGAGATCTATCAAACTACAAAGCCTCTTAACTCCCCGTCCCCACATCCGGGTTTTTAATTGTCATTTCTGATGACTTTTCATACAGAAAAATAATGTTTCCCTTTAAAAACATCCTGGATGTAACAGAAACAATGATAGTTAAAATGTCCATAGAGTGAATTTAGTTCACAAAGTGTAATCATAGCTTCTAATGTCTGTTTTCAACATTATAAATACTATGAAAAAGTCATTTTAAAACAAATCCTTCCATTAATTTACAGTATTGCTTCCTGTGGCTCAATGCACCCAGAGATCTCATGGTAAATGTTCTAATAAATTAAACTCTCATAGGATTTATAACACTTGTGAGAATATTCCTCACATCAGTGACATTATTAGATGAGGAATAAAGGGAAAAAAAGCCGCCCAGCTTCAATCTAAATGCAAGTCTTCGGAGTGCATCCTGCTTCATTTTTAATCCAAGCCTTCTCAGTGCACGCAGCCTTTCTCTAAACCTTTCTTAATTCTCTCTGCCAGATTAATGTAAGAAACAGCAGCGGAGAGTGGCCGGGCACTCTGTTGGACTAATTGAATATGCTTTAGTGCCAATGAGTAACAGTAAACCTGAATTAACCTCACATTCAACCAGCTCCTCATTGATTGGGAATGCAAATAAAGCCACAGTAGCATACAGTAGCTTC
The DNA here is from genome assembly GCA_903364295.1 of Serranus cabrilla. Taxonomy (NCBI): domain Eukaryota; kingdom Metazoa; phylum Chordata; class Actinopteri; order Perciformes; family Serranidae; genus Serranus; species Serranus cabrilla. Next base: position 349,797 of record CAFUXE010000113.1, on the reverse strand, counting down.
ATGATGCTTTACAGTGTTTCTAAATATACGCAACAAGCAAAGTGGTTTCATAATGCCTGACTGAGCACTGTGCCAGCTCTGACTCCATGAAAAAAGGAATCGGGAGAGGAGTATGGAGGAGTAGCCAACTCAGACCCGAGGTAATCACACTGAATGGTTTCGCGGTTATTGAAGGCATAGTAGTGATTTTCAGCAGGGTTAAAGTGATGCTTCTCTCTGTCCAGATTTTCAGCCGTTGCCATGGAATCCAGAGGAGACAAATGGGCTGCATTTACTTTCATCTACAGTACGAGTTGTGAGAAGGTTACAAAATACATTTGGTAAGCGGAGGCACAGGTTTGTGTCTTTTCTGTGCGGATCGGCACCTTAAACTCCAAATAAGAGGGTGCAAACGAGTGTTTCGTAACATGAGCTGCACACTTAGAACTAAAATGATCTTAACTCGAAATCTAATCTTTTAACTTGTAGATATCACCAAGAAACTTCCCCAGTTTGTTATTTACATGAAGACAATATTTTTTTCCATTACAAGTTTTGTGAAAATGTATATTTAGATATGCAAATGAGTCAGGGACTCATTAAACATGCACCGATTTGCAAACATTTCCAGGACATAAATCTGAACATTGGATAAAGCAAATTTCAAAGTTATTATTTTATTTTATTGAAATGTTAGATTATCTTTTTAGAAAAAGAGATATGTTCTCAAAAGCCATTAAAAAAAGCTATTTTACGGCATGTTTTTAGGAACAAAATGTTTTATAATACAGGGTATGAATGACAATATGACAAACCTCTCTATAAAAACCTCCAGAATAGAGTTAGGAATAAAATTGGTAAGTCTGGTGTCTGTAAGTGAAGCTGAAGTTGAGATTTATGAGAAAAAACTAACTTTGAGAAAACGGCCTTTAAAGGTTTTTATACATTGTTAATGTAAATGACTATTGAAGACAGCAAAAACAGTATATAATATGTAAAACATAATATTATGCAGGAGAGTTGGAGCTTTCTAATGATGAAGAGGACTAGACTATGTTCACGGCACTACACACTGCAATAAAACGCTAAATTTAGTGAATTTAGGCAACATCAATTTACACCTAAATGTTTATGTTGGATGTTTTCTTTCCACTATTATAAAAGACGACAGCTTATGGGAGAAAAAAAGCCCAAAACCCTCAAAAACTGACCAGTGCAGAAAAAAACACGCCTTAAAAAGTGAAATTCTTGAGAAGCCATCTAGATGTCAACACCACCCAATTACAAGGAGCTAAATATGGTAATTTTCTTTAATCACATCTACTTGAACAAGTCCAAGCCCACTCGTTCTCCCCCCCGACTGCGGCCCTGCCCAGAGCAATTCATCACTGACAACTTGACTCACGTAACAGACCCAGAAAACCTCTTCCCCACCCGGACACATCAGCCCACCAAGAAGCATCCTACGTCTGCCTCCATCGGGGGGAAACACCTGGAGGCTATTTTTACTCCGTGTGAGATTGGTCAGATGTGGCGGGTCTGCAGCTGACATAACACCAGCGCTGGGTTGGCCATGAGTGGGCACGGGGAGCTGGCAGGCTGCACTCAGCACCCACAGAGAGGCAGCATCAGGCTGACTTTTAACCACTTACACCTCACACACACATTTAAAGGAGCAATTCAATTTAGATCACAGTAAACCACGACGAACATGAACGGCTGCTGAAAGGTTTGGTAAGCTGCAGTCTCTGTTAAAGCCACGAGACAAAACAAACCACTGACTCACAGGTCTTAAGGTGACAGGAGGCTTGAAATGAACTGGTGTTTTTACCATTTTCCAAAATAAAATCCTCGATGTTTATGTTATTATCGCTTTAAAAGTTATAAAAGAAAGAGTTGGATGTATCCCATCAAAACTGAATATGGTCTATTTATCAAAATTAAAATATTACTAAACTAAATACTGTAAAATCGACTTTAAACTCCCATGTCTTTATTGGTATTAAAGTTTTTGTACTCTTTGCTGTTATGCATTTTGTTTTGCACACTAACAAAAGATTTGTGATGGTTTTTAGATGAAAATGTTTTTTCTTATGTCTAATATTGGGTCACAATACTATGTAGCCAACTATATTTTTACGTGATCTTATGCATTTTGTGTATTTGTTTTACATTTTTACACTCACACCAGAAAGAGGATTATCTCTGTCTTTTGAACTTTCATTCCTGTCTATTAAAAAATATTAATAAAAATATCCTAATGAACTTGTTTTTTCCACTGTACCAAAACTTGCACTGTGCACCATTACACTCCTGATAAATATCCACTCCAAGTGTGGCCGGTTACAAGATATCTTGTTCTGGAACAAATGACGACTGGGTAGAAAAAACCCAGATGGACCAGACTCTTATCGAGGCAGAAAAAGCTGTTATTTTCTTTTCAAATGTTGGTCATTATCGTGGGTCCGTAGAGTTCCCTGTCTCACCAGCGTCTCTCTATATTCCACCATCATCACCAGATGTTGCAGCTGGACTGACGGTGCGGCTAACATGGTGTGTTTACAGCAGCCGCAGCGGATGATTTCGCTGTAATCTGAAACAGTTAATAGTATGTTTTAGTGTCAGTCCTTCAAAGCCAAATAGTAAAGGATTCAGCAACCCCACATTATTAAATCCAGCAAAGAAACCAACAGACCAGAGAGTAAAACACACACACTGTATCTCCCTGTAACTACACTATAACTCGCTTCATGTCCTCACAAGACCCACAGCTAAATTATTGCACTTTTAACCTCTTGCAGCACACGTGGAGCGGACTGATTGGATTCTTGTCTCTCATTTGGGGTTTGTATCTCTCAAGGTAACCTTTAGATGAAAAGTTACGCCAAAAAAAGGGAAATAAAATCACAAAATTCTACCGTGAATAAGCTGAGATATCTGTAGTTGGTTATTTAAGGTCCTGGTCCATGTTTAGGCAATTTCACCCAATTCAAACTGTTAATTATCTGCATGATGGACCTAAGCATCCATGACCACTGTTGTCATGGGCAGGGCTGAAATCGATGCATTTCTGATTTGGATTTGAATATCTGAAAATTAGAAATGAACATGCTTGTCAAATACCAGCAAGAAGCCAAAAACTGTGCCACACTGTAAGCGGCAGAAGCCTGTCCTGGCACGCGGAGAGGGAAATAGATGGTGGGATGGTGGCGTTGGACGAGGGAGGCAGCGAGGAAGAGGAAGAGCTGGTGGTAGAGGGAGTGATCTGAAGAGGGAGGGGGGTGTTTTTGTTCGGCTTGGCAGGTTGAGTTGAGCGATGCTGCAGGCTGGCTCGCCCATATGTCACTACTGCTTCCTCAGGCCCAGCTGTGAGGAGCACGGGAATATGGCGGGACACGGTGTATGGCTATGAGAAGTCCGTGGAAGAAAGAAGAGAAGTGCAGGAGTGTGTATGTGTGTGTGTGAGACAGCAAGAAATAGAGTGTGTAATGTGCGAAAAACTGTGCAATCCATTATTTCTTAACGGGGCAGTAATCAAACACTGCTGGCTGTCTACGTCTGGCTCCAACACAAACACACACACACATAAACAAACAAACACATCACACACACATGCAGGCAATAATCATTTTGGCCATGCACCTGTGCAAATAGAGAAAAAT
>CAFUXE010000113.1:313182-329868 GCA_903364295.1 Serranus cabrilla | reverse complement strand
TCAAAAGGTACCAAATATACCATCAATGTATCGCTCGGCAGGAATTAGTCTTTTACATGTATCGTGGCCGGATCTGTCATAGGTTTGGATTTTATCAAGTTTGTCTTAACACAAAGTGTACGTTAAGAGAGTCGCTAACCACTCCTCCTCCCCATCGGAGCTGTGTTTTCATTACAGTCGAAATTGGATAAAAATGTAGAAATGTCGTATTTAAGAAAATGCGAATTAGGGAAGTTTCCGTCAACTGTTTTAGTGCAAATAAACAAAGTTGCATTAACATACTTTGGTCAGTAGATGGCAGTGTAATGCATTGCTGTAGGCTAATCCGTCAGTAAACAGTAGAAGAAAAAGAGATCGCGAAAGAGAAAAAAAACAACAATAAAGAAGTTCATGTCAGAGCGGAAACAGCTGATCAGCCAGTTAAATGTGCACAGTTCAATCTCACGTTTAGCGCATTAACACATTTTTGAAAAAGACAAAAAAACTCAAGTTTGCGTAAAAACTTTGATGCATATTTTCTCATTTTTCACATTTATCAAATTTTGGTGTTTCCATCATGCTTTTCTCATGCAAATCTTCAAAATGTGCAGAATGTGCTTGCAGTGACTACAGTGTAAATCTGTAGTATGCTGCTAAGAACTAGTTTGTTCATCTCATTTGAACCTGTCTGAAGGCAAAGGTGTTTGTACTCACGATACTCAGAGGTGGGATGAAACAGCCACCTGTTTTACGGAGGGGCGAGACACGACAGAGCGTGCAACAGGGGTGCAACAGTGCACACTTTAGGAAAGTCTAGCAGCCGCTTGTTCACACAAAATCTGCAGAAGCCAACAGCTCAGTAATGGTGAAGTTCAATATCAGCGTACTTCTGCACAGCTGGCCAATTATCGCATCACTGTCACACCGCCAGGTACAGAAAGCTATAATTATTGTCTGGTGCAGTCCTACAAACTCTGACGTCAGAAAGGTGTGTTTGGAAGATATTTCATATTAATGCCTTAAAGGGAACTCCACTGATTTTACTTGAGTTCTTCAGTACTGCAGAGAAACCTGCGTGACATCTGAAAAACTGCCTCATGTAGCGTCACTTAAGTTAGTGTTGGCAGAGGCTAAAGATCACAATTTGAAAATGTAGTTTGAAATAAAGATGGATGACAAAGTGAAGCCAAAACATCTAGATTGCCCCCTGGTGGCTGGCTGCAGTAAAGATGTTTTCTGTCATTTCTGGTAGTTCTTATCATGCTGGTATTTGTTCTTTTTTCGGATAAGTTTGGTTTTAGTTAGTTATTTGATTCTATATTCTATAAATCAGGTCTGTAACATCAGGATTGACGGCTGTAATTGACTCGCAATTGGTCAGACGGGTGTTTAGGGACGGAAACTTCAATCGCCGTCATCTCTTTTTCTATTTATCTGTTTTTATTGCTGTTCCTTCGCTGGTTTATAAAAGACTTCTGATATATTGATTGCTGATATGATTGGGATGTTACATAATTTCCACCATTGTTATTCCAACCTTGTTTATACTTTCCCTGTCTTGATTTGTACATCGTCCAGTGTTTAAATAAATAATATTTATTAAAAAAAAGATGTGAAAAATGGAAAAAAAATTTAGATATTTAGGCCTTAATGTTGAACAGGAAGTTGAGACACGTGGTAAGAGTAAGCTCACTCCACAGCGATGTTAGATGTTACTGATAACACACCTGAATATCACACTCAACTGCCAGCCTTCAAGTTACATTGTGGGTAATGTCGGCTCCAGGTTTTTACAAGGAAGAAGACTGTATGAATGTCCAACATGAGTCAAATAATGCTTAACACAAAGAGGGAATCCGGCAGCTAAAAAGCCATCGTTTTTGGAAGATACTGACTTTATTTGGCTAAGTCAGACTGCTGAACCTTCGTTTTTAGCTTCAGGTGAATTTCAGAACATATTTGAGTGTTTCAGAGTTGCACCATGAAGGGATAAGTGACCCCACCGTATGAAGAGGAGGAATGATTACAGCCACTGCTACTTTTAACATACACATGATGTTGGAGTGTTACATTAAGATGGAGAAAATCTAAACTCCATCAACTTTCAGCTCCATACATGCGCTGAAAAAAGCAATAAGTCTAAAGGGGGAGTGGGGATCGATGTGGCCATCATCCCTCCATGAATCCAAATGAAGTCCAACCTTCAACACTAACTCCTGGCAGCCTCTCCTCCAAACCTGCCCTCCCCTTCCCCGTCCATACCTCCCCTCCTCCTTCTGCCCATCTGTTTCCCAGCCCCCCCGCCCCTTCGCTCTCTGGCTCCCTCTCTGGCTCCTTCTTCCTGGATGTGGCCCTCGCTCTCTTCTACCCCCCTTGCAAACCTTTTATCTCTATATCTGTGCCTTTCCACCCCCCCTCCCTTTTGTATTTACGCTGTCACTCTTCCACCCTTTCATCCTCAATATTCCTCTATCTGGGATTTAAAAAACTAAATTATGTGTCCTAGAATCACATTTCTACCGTTCACCTCTCTCCTGTTCCCTCTCACTCCTCCATCTTCTCTCACACTCTTCTATTTTTATTTCTAGATCCCTGTGATGTTGTCTTTGCCTCTCTGAATCTGAATTCAAATGCACCTACCTGACTTTTAGTCTGATCTCTATTTTTCTCCTATATGGCCCTTTACTTCTTTCTTTAAAAAAAAAACATGTCTTGATCTCCCTGCCAGACTTAAATGCTTTACATGGGCACACATGTTAGGATTATCAGCTTACTAATAATAACTACACAATGAACAATAAATACAAATTACTCCATCTGTTCAAATTGTGTGTCTGGTACTTTGGTGTACATCCATGTTCATCCCTTGTGTGGAAAAGAAACAGCGGCCAGTAGTAGCACAAACAGCCTCAAGATGCCCCTGTCATACATTTGCATTTACTTGCATAAGTCTGAATGCAACTCATTTGAACCTTGAAAAGAAAATGTGCAAAAAAAGGAGACATTCAGATGCCCGATTTTGTTATTAAAATCTATGCAAATGTCTAAAAAGCCGTGCAAAACAAGTTTTTCTCGTGAGGTTTTCCCCCCAAGATTCTGAATGAGAAAATACAGATGAATGACACGAACAGCTTGAGACCATTCAGGCTCTGACCAATAGCAAAGTTTGCTTTGCCTGTTATATCTGTACAGTAGCCTTCTCTCACAACCTCCCTCTCTGCTGCTCTCTGGCTCGCTCTCAGTCTCCCACTCGCTTACACTCACTCCCACAACTCTCTTTGCCTCTCTCTTTTTCGCTCGCACTCTCTCCCTCATCCTCTGTTCGCATCTCTCCTTCACTTACCTAATGTCTTTTAACTAGAACTGTGGCTCTCTCATTCCAGCAATGTCTCCCATCAAAATGTCACGCAAACTTTTAAAATGTCACAGATATAAAATGTGTGTACTTCCATCAAGGCCGAAGCTTCCCAGCCTGTCAATAAATACATGGAAAACAGATTCCTTTTAAGGATCTATTTGTCTCCATATCAAGTACAGCATACAATGCAATAATGTAGGAGCTAATGGTAAAATAAGCATCCCATTCATGGAGGAAGCATCAGATATTTCTGTCAGGTCACAGTGAGCAGGTAAGCAAAGACTTTAGAGAGTCCGGGCTGCTTCTGAGCTCTTGTACGCCTACACCGAACAACACAATGTGGGTTGTTCAAGCCAAGTCTATGTCATAATCAAGTCATCATTCACATCGCTTTTTATCTTCAACTTCCATATGAGAAAACACAAAATGTAACGTTTGTCTGAGAAATGAATATAAGCATTATTTGGTGTCGTATTTGACTGAAAGCTGGCTGGATGGAAACTCAGCTCTCCCTCTCACACCCTGTGATTTCTGCTCCTACACTCCCTCACTCTCTCCCATAACTCCCCAGTCCACCATCTTTTTATCTCTAACTTTAGATCTTTCCTGCATTTTGCTCTAAACAGTCTGACAGGCTACACAGGAAACTCCAGGTTGCTCTGTGAGGCCCTTTTCACTCAGGGTGTGAATAAGTAAACAGTACGGGGGGGAAACGAGACGCTGGACATCTCTCTCTGCAGCAGCTTCATTCAGAGGTGCAGCCCAAGTCTCCACCTGACTGTGAAGGTGATATTCAATGTGCTGAGAGGAGAAAATAAAGATGAATGGGGAGAAAGAGAGCTCTGTGTGTGTGTGTATGTGTGTGTGTAAGCTCACTTGGACTTACAAGTATCTATCAGGTACTACCACATAACTTTGTGGAGTTTTAAATCCTTTTGAACCTTTTTTATGTTCAGTGGTGACTATAAAAACGGTGCTGCTGTCTTAGGGCTCATTTAAACTCGTAGGAGCGGCAGCACTGCTGCTGCAAGAGACAGGATATATAACGCAACTATTATAACGCCACTTATTTTACAGCTGGCACTCCAAAGTTCAGTCGAAGCCCCTCAAACAACGGAAATACTCAATCATGCGTTTTAGTAATATCAACATCTCACAGAGGCAGAGCTGCACTGGAGGCCACAGCAATCAGCACAGCCAATGAGCCTCCGTTTGGCTGAGAAACATCAAACTGAAGCACTCTCAAAAAGACAAAGCACAAGAGAGGAAGAAACTTATATTCTCACTGGTTTTTTTTTCCTTGTCAATGTTCATTAGGGTACAATGAAGGGAACTGCAGCCCAAATCTGTCACAGGATTTCTGGACAAAATCTGCTCCCATTTTACCCCAAAACTGTGTTTTAGTTTCTGTATTCATATATTTTACTTAAGTAAAAAGTGTAATACAACAATATTTATATATGCTAGAATCACAAATCCCAAATTGGCCTGAAAGAGCTTTATAGTCCATACAGCATATCTGCAAATCTGTCCTTCGATCCTCATGTCGGATAAGGAAAAAGTCCTTAAAAAAACTAACTTTAAAGGTAAAATAAGAAGAAACCAAAGGGAGAGCAACAGGGATGTGCAGCAGATGTCGTTTGTTAGGTAGAAGTAGTAATACCACAGTATAAAAATACTCTGGTTAAAGTAAAACTCCTGAATTTAAAGTCTTACTTAGGTAAGACTTCATACATAATAGCACTAAATTACACTAAAACGTACTACGAGAAGTTCTTAACAGTCTCAGTGGCATAAAATTGATGCCATCAGTGAAGTGAAGAAAAGTTTATTATAATCTGGCAAAGTGAGTGCAGATGAAAATTAGCCCCTCAGCTAACTCGAATCCATTAATGCACTTTGTCGCTTTTTAAAAAGAAATTGTGTTGCTTGTAACAAACAAACTAAAGCAAGTTCTTCCAGCGGGGCCTCCAGTAGTGGCCGGTCTGCCCTGGACAGACTCAGATTCAGCTCAACTGCTGCCTTCAACCTGCAACCGGCGCTCCAGAGCGAGGTGTCACTTTTCCAGCGGGAGGCAGAGCGCTCCGTGCCCGGCAGCAGCAGCCTCTCCCCCGGCCAGAAGCTGAGCTTTGCCAGCTTCCTGGGAGCCAACAGCGCCACCACGCTGCTGGAGGCCCACGCCGATGTGCCGGGCCCGCTGGAGGGAAGGGAGGCACGCAGGAGCCAGAACCAGGACTGAGCGGGACAGACTGTCAGACCCTGCTGCAGTAAAACGATACGTTTTCTGAAGGCAGTCTGGTGCTCATGGGAACACAAAATGAACGGTTCTTTTAGCTGCTTTAAAGCACCGAATATAAATGTATACTAATTGTGCAAAATGGCTCATTTTATTGATGCAATAATGTTTAAGCATCATTTATGATCCAGCTCATAAAAATAGGATATGAGTTGAGGTATAAAGTAGCATAAAATGGAAGTACCCAAGTAAAGTATCGGTACCTCAAAATTATATGCAAGTATATTTTTTTGGGGAAATGTTTTTGTTACATTCCACCTCTGGCTGCTTGTGTGTGTGTGTGTGTGTTTGCAAACTGAAGAGTGTGTCCTGCAAGAAAAAGACGTCTTCCCAAACCTCATTACCATGTTAACTGTAGTGGCTATTTTCCGACCTTGAAGCTCCATTATTATGGTAATATAACTGTTAAATATTATTTACAATCCAGAGTTGCCAACTCTTCCAGCAAACTCTTTCTGCGCATCAGTGGTTTGCAACAAATAACAATTTGACTGATAGAGGTCCCTCAAGCACGGCAAAATAACTTTCCCTGCTGCTGACATCTGCAGGTGCCATAAAGCACAGAGCGCAGATTGAGAAAGCACAGGTATTGATGTCAGGGAGAGGTTTATAGATGCCCCCATCCTCTAGTTAAACTGCCGCTGGTTCTGTTTGGCTTCTCACCTAATATCACAGAGCCATTACCTACGCTGGGTTCACCTCGGACAAGAGCAACGTGGTACAGTAAGCCAATATCTTATCTGCTCCCATGGTAATTGAATTCATGGTGCCAAATATTGTAAACCTCCTATCATAAAGTGTCAGAGTGCTTTGGAGCACTGAGCTCCTATCACAACTGCTGATAACGTATGCGTACTAATCCCACTGTTACACTGAGTGCAGCACAGATATAGACCCGTTAAATAAGCAAAAGTCGCCTTGCCCTGAGAGTCGGCACATTCATCACATGTTGTGACACTGATTCATGAAAACAGACACGGATCTTTTTTACCGAATTTGAAAAGGAAAGGAGAAGCAAGGTGGCTATTTGTTTAATTTACCTGATCGTGAAAGTCAAGGTTATAGATACCAAACTAAGGTACCATTTTCAGTGTTTTAGTTTATAGTTGAAGAGATTTTACTTCTAATTGTCTTCCCTGACAGTCAGCTGGACTGTCTGCTGTGTCCTCATTTAGTCTTTGCATGGAGGTGGATGCACTGTAACTGCCTCACACCTTTAAGTCAACAAGATCTCCAACCTAAACATCAGAACAAAACATTTGTCACATATGAGTGTACAGCGGAGCGCTCTAAAAAAAATAGCATGCACGTCATTAAACATACACGTAGGGTTCAAGGTTGTAAAAACGGCTGCAGTTTCAGGGAATTTAGGCCACAAAACCACTGACCTCGGTTTAAAAACGTCCTGGTTAGGTGCTATAAAAGACAGTTAAAAAAAGTAAATAAATAAAAATAAATAAAATGTAGTCTTCCAGAAATGCCAGAAGTGAATTAGGTACGAGGGTGACGTGAGGCACGGAAGTTACGTGAAAAAAATGTGATTCACTAACTGTGAGACACAGAAGTTACAGAAAATGTAAGTTATGTAAAAATTGTTTTACTTTTGTTTCCATATTTGACACAAACCACGTTCTCCTGGGTGAAAGTCTGCCTTTTGATCCACCCATCCCACCCCGAGTGTTTAAACTCTGTGTCAATCAATAATCTAAATCATCTTACTGACATTTTGGGGGGACCAGTCTCCTTTAAGTAGAGAATATACAGCATGTTTTGGATGTTAATCCTTGTTATGCACCTCTTATATTCTATATTTTCTTTGGTAAAACACATTTTCTGAAGCAGGACATTAAGCCAAACTGAGCCGGACCCCGGCTGTGCTGCCCGTCACGCTCCTCGCGCCCTGACCCCTGCGTGTTTGTGTTTCTCTTCGGTGTCACCACGCTGATTGAAAGCGGGTCGAGCCACGCTGTCCCTAAGAGATAAAGAACAATTATAGTCATCTGTCCTCGATCCAGAGATAGACTAGGAACTGTGTCATTGTCTTATTACCCAAAGGGTTGTCGCTGAAACTTCTCACTCATGACACCTTAACTCATGATGCCTCAGCAGCGTCTGACAAACAGCTGCGGGGGTAAAACCCAACACAGAAGTGCATTAATATAAGTGACTGGAGTCGAAGTCACAAGGAGGAAGAGAAGAAGAAGAAAAAGCGCCATTAATAATACCACCATCTCTAATTATGCCATTAAGCAACTCACAGTTTAATCCGCACCTAAACTACAGGTGTGAAACCTCCCTATACGTATCAGTCTAACATCAAACTGAACCAAGGTCCAGTTTGTTTCTGGTGTGAAGCATTTTTAGGACTTCCTGTCCAATGACAGGAAGTTCTGGCAGGTCAGCATCATGTACTAAGTTTAGGATTTAGCTGCTTTAAGGAAAAAAAAGGACAGTGGAGCAGAAAACTGCTGCCGATCAGAGCAAAGAAGAAATTAGCAGTAAAGTTAATTAACTGTATGTACTGAACAGCATATCATCAAATCCATTTGTCAGGATTCAAATAATTTAGTTCGACCAATCAGTGTCCTGTAAGAGGTGACAACACTGTACTTAAAGAGGTTAGCCCATAGACTGTAGGGTTAGCCTCAGTTATATCAGATATATCAGTAACAAGAGCAAAGAACGGTACCGGGGGCTTCTGCTCTCCTCACGACAGATTTCAGCACAGACTGTGTGTGATGATGACGGACAGATGTTCCTGCAATCACCTGCCAGGTATTTTTTGATCGTGCCTGCCCTTTTCTCACACAGTTTCCAACGACGGCTTCTCAGATGATTCCGTGTAACAAACCATCTGGAGCGGCAGGTAAGGTGACTCGCCAAGTTGGAAGAAAATAAAATCACGAGAGCGCAATAATTGCAATCTGAAACCAAAACTAATCAGATCAAATGGATACAATGTAACAGAAATGGTGGTTTGCACTTTCAGGTGTGAAGCCCCTCCAAAATATACTTTTTGCATGAATATACTGTGTTATAACAAGTAATGACACCATGATGATGATCCTCCTTTACTATACCTACACAAAGACTGTGTAATACATTACATAACACATTATTTATTCATTTAATTGACTCGTTACTTTGACTCTTGACTCTTACTTATTTTTAACTCTCCATAGCAGGTGTTTTATGTAAGCATTAATAAGCAAAACTCTGTTGTAGAGCTGAAAAGATTAGGCGGGTCATTCTGCCTTAAGGAAGTGCCAACCTACAGAACAAGAATTTCATTAGTCGGGGTTCAATGGAGCTTTAGTAACCCCGAGTCTAAATACTGTCTCAGAGCCTGACGAGAATGTAATTTTATTAATAACACTGAGGAACAACACTGTGCTTCTTTAGATAGATACTTATTTACAGGTGCACCGGCCTGGACGCTTTTCACCTTGTGGAAATTTCACAAAAAGTGAAACGGTGCAAAAAGTGTTTCGGGACTGCCCTGAATGAGCTCGGAAAACAAAAAGTAGTCAGACCTCCGTTAAGGCAATAGGGTCAGTTGCACAATACTAAACTGCACACTTGAAGGATTGTATTGAAAGCATGTATTTGGGAGCACACTGGCATTGAACTATTTCATCCACTAGATGGCGGCAGTTAGTGAAGGCAATAGGGTCACTGACGCAATAATATTAATTCACAATATGAATTCCAGATGGTGTTCCAGATCACCGATCGCCACCAAAATATAATCACCTGTTCCTTGTCCCAATACACACGTTGTCTGAAGATTTCATCCAAATCCGTAAAGAACTTTTTGAGTTATTTTGCACACAAACAAACAAACAAACAAACAGACAGACAGACACGCTGGCAAAAGTTGTGGTTATGGTTATGCTCTCTTTTGATTTGGGTTTTAAAACTTTAAAAAGTAAACATTCTTTTTTTGTCTTATCACAATTTTAACATACTTTTCTCAGAGTTTAATTATGCGTAACCTTTATCAATCTTGTTTTTGATTCTTTCTCCCACGACAACATAACTACGGTTTGATTCTATTCCGAGCTCGCAGATGTCTGAACTGCACCTCGCTGGCTGTTCTTCACTCACAAACCCGCCTGGAAGTCGGTCCCACTCTCTGATTGCATAATTAGCTGCTGTTTTAGCAAATCAGACTTTAACTCGACACAGGTTGTGAGCGAAAATGAAAGGCAGATCTGGCTTTTGATTTTTTTTTTTTTTTGGCATATAAATCACATGTAGTGGATGTTGGTTCAAACTGTCGCCTGATTTACAGCATCAGTTTAAAAAAACGTGTATTATCTTCCAGAGAGCCGTTTCTATCATAGCGTCATTTGTTTGGCAGCAGCGAGATGAAGACCACAGGACCGACATGGTTCGTTCCACCTGGCCCGTCTCTCAGATGAATGAGCAGCCAGCATTTCTTCACTGGCAGCATGCTTCAGATAAGAGCTGCACACTGTGTTCAGCATGCTCTTCATAGACAGACACTGTAGATTGCATTAATTCCACTAACATTTTGATCCCATGAGCTAAAACGCTGATGGACTTGATTAAATTTACCTATCATTCTGAATAAAGTGTGCCTGGACTTATTATGTGTGGATCGGCTCGCTCAGCTGAGTGCTTGCCGAGTATTATAAAATGTTTTTTCTTTTATGAATTTGACCAGCTGTGCTCTGTTAAATGATAATGGTGTCAATTTAGACAGCTGCCATTCTTTACTGACATTTTACGGAGCTGAGGTACGGCTGAAGCCTTCAGCACTACATGTGCATGTTGACAGCAGCTGCTTTGTGCCTCAGTGCACCAGTAAAAGGATTCAGATCCCAGTACTAATACCACACTGTGAAATTACTCCACTACAAGGAAAAGTCCTGCATTCAAAACATATCAGCATCAAAATGAACTTAAAGTATCAAAAGTAAAAGTACTCCTTATCCATAATGGACCCACTGAGAAGTGTTGGTCAGTCACTGTCTCGGCTGCAGGGGAACTTTTATTTACTTTGACTCATGCTTTAAAAAATCTGATATTCTTACCATTAGGGCTGCAGCTGCCTACTTTTACTTCTTTTATTGTCACATTAATCTTTCGGTTTTTAAAATGCCAGAAATCTTTTGAAAAATGGCCATAACAATTTAAGTCCAGGGACATTCAGTTTATGATTACATAAGAAGAAAAAAGAACAAGATAAAGATGAAAAGGAGAAAATCTTCAGGATTGAGAAGATAAATTGAGGGAATTTTTTTGGGACATTTTTGCTGTAAAAATTGATTAAATTATCAGAAACACTGCATCCTCTATCCTTAAATTCGGGGAGTTACACCCTATTATATTGGTTAATATATAGTTGATCTGGGGAACACTGAAATTAGTCAATCACCAACAAAATATAGGGGAACAACCCTTATCCATATACAGTACCAGTCAAAATTTGGACACACTTTGTAGATTAAAACTGAAGACATCAAACTATGAACAAACACATGTGGAATTATGTAGTAAGCAAAAAAGTGTTACACAAAACAGAATATGTTTTATATTTTAGATAGAGTTGCTCACCTGGAATGGTTTTCATTAACAGGTGCATCTTTTTAAAGTTAATTTGTGCAATTTATCAAAATAAAAGGCTAAAGGCTACTTTGAAGAATCTAAAATATAAAAAATTTTCTCATAATTCCACGTGTTCCATCATAATTTTGATGTCTTTAAAATATAATAAAAATAGAGAAAAACCATTAAATGAGAAGGTGTGTCCAAACTTTGACCACTAGGTACTGTACACGGTAATATCCCACATTTTGCTATAAATTCAAAGCATCATCCAAAATCTAAACAGATCCAATAAAGTTTGATCGGTTTCATCAACAGATAATATGGCCTTAATGGTTTGTTGAAGATCTTGGAAAAGATCCTTAAATTGATTAATCCGTCTCATATAGCGTGAAATCCCTGCTGCTAATCTGAACGTCCCCCGGAGGAGCATCAAAGCCCAGAAGGAGGACGCAGCGGAGGTGAAGTGATCCACAGATCCACAACAACAGGAATCCAGGTCTAACCAAGACCTGCAGACCTTTAAAAGACACTAAGCAGAGTGTTTTGACAGCTTCCACTCCACAGCTCTTAGATATTCATGACTACATGGCATGCCATCACTGCACTGTCACTTCCCATAAAAGTTCATCAGTGCACATGCTTGCAAACTCCATTAACTACGGGGCCTTCAGAGCCATTGGTGTATGAGACAAAAATATGTTTTCACGCATGCATCTTCCAGCGGGGATAACACATTCGCTCATTCTTCACAGCTCACTTTTCAGCAAGTACATGGTGCATGAACCGCACACGGATACACACACACACACTAAGTGAGTGTGCGAAATCTAGGAATGCCTGAGCTTCAACCTCTTTAACCTGTCTCCTCTGCCTCTTCCACATCCACACTCTGTCACGGCTGAGGTAGATCTGTTGTAGCAGGTGAAATTAATCAGGGGTCACGTGCTTCGTGTGGTGTGTCGACTGTACGGAAAGAGCAGGTGTTCCTGTTTCTACACAAAATGAACATTCACTCACACACAGGAGAGTTGACGCATGAGCACACAATCAAAAAACATGAGATACTCTGACATTTCTCCCACAAACACACACAATTACATGAATGGGTAAAGAGCAGTTCAGAACACAACACTAAGCTCACAACAGACGCTGAAGCCGAAGCCACCTTTACATAAGTACTGTAATTCACGACCTGATATTTTTAATTAGGGAAACAACAGCGCAAGGGTCTTTGTATCATCTCAGGAAATATTCGGCAAGAAAAAAAAAAGCCCCATGTTTGTTTGTTTCATTGCACTCGCAAATCATTTATTTCCAGTTGTTACTTTCAGCAGTGTGTTTGTGTGCACCCGGAGGATTACACTGTTTCTCTGCACACATCTTTTAATGTGTATATGTATGTGTCTGTGGGTTCCTGTTTGTCTTGTTGATACCAGGAAACAGTACGAGGAAAAATCACTTTTAGCAGTATTTGGGCATTATGGCCAAAATGTATTATGTTAAAGAGAAGATTCAGCAGATAAAATGAAAAGGAAGGATGTTCAATGCAATTTAATCTGTTCCACTGTTAGACATTGTATAAAATAAGTTATTTAAAGTAGGGATGTGTGTGCTTAACTTACTAGTCATCAAACCTTGGAACCCCTCAACTTAAAAAACACAACAAAAAAACATCAACATTAAGGCATTTATCAAAGTCAGAAACTGTCAAATCAGAAATTATTTTGGGATTTTCAAATTTTAGCTTAAAATGGTGACACGATGGTTGTAAGTAAAGTTTATATGTGGAGTACCATTTTTTTAAAACAAAATATTAAATTAAAAATTTAAATATAGAAAATGTAAATTGTAAAAACTGTAAAAAATAAATAAATAAATAACTTCTTGCAGTGAAAAATTAGACCACGGGGATTGAAATGTGACCAAAAATACAAGTCAATGAAATATATTATTAAAAATATTATTTTATACACAACTCTTAAACAGCGTGTTATTAGTAAACAATGCAAGCTAACGACTGCTAGCTAAGTTTTGTCAAATTACTTGTAGATTAAATTAGGACCATTTTCTACATTTCTACATTTACTTTAAACTGCAAATTAGTGTTTCAGAATATCCATAATAAGTTAATAATAATAAGTTTATGTACCTTCAATGTGAACCCCATTTTTACTAAAACGTGCATTATTTTTTTGGCCACATGGGGGCAGCAAAAACAGGCTGTGAACACAACAGTGACATATCAACACATTTTAAGTTGTGAACTTGCACATCCAGCAGTTGCTCATTAGTTATTATTAGTATTCTGGCTGCCTGGTGAGTGTAAGTCTGATTTTATCCTCTTTTAACTGTATTTTTTCTCACAATATCACTTTATTTTCACCTTTCCACTTGAAATTTTCTTTTTTAATACAACAAATATAACCACTTTAAAGTATAACAAGTTTTTTCAGCAGCTTGTGTGTCTGACTATGACTGTGTGTGTCTATGTGTGTGAGTTAAAGGCCTCATCTACCCCTGAAGTGTGTTTATGTGACCACAAACCACGTGTCACCATGAACTCATTCATTCATTCCCATTACTGTCCCTGATGATGTCAGACACTATGAAGTTATGTCACTGCCCGCTCCCTCAGAGCTCACCTCGGGCCTCTGCACCCGTTGTGTTCTGCCACTAATGTGAACGGACATATACCTCCAATGGAAGCACATCAGCCTTCACCACAAACAAGACATAAGCAGCGGGCTTCCAGTGCGCAGCAGCCTTTCCTGCCAGATGCCATTAGTTCACATGTTCACCCCGAATTCATGGCAAGTTAAGTGAACGCGTAACGCTCTCCCCTCCCCGGAGGCTCGGAGAAGTGTGCCTGTGATGGAAAGTTTTGCTGGTTTCAAATCTGTGAATCTGCCGGAAAAAGTCTTATTTGGTATAGAAAACGACAGATGCTCTCCTGTCGCTCTACAACAATCATGGACCGGGCGAGGCAGCTAAGCCTTTCTGCAGGGCTGCTCAGGAATCACCTGAGGAACACTGCAGCTGCATGAGGCACCTCCAAAGTGCTTGAACGTGTAAGTGTATGAATGAGAAGAAAAAGGGGGAGTTGCTTAAAGGAGCAGGCGGGGCAAGGATAAATAAAGGTTTAAAAAAACTCACTAGATAGAAACCATCAAACTCCTGGCAGAGTCAGGAACTCCATAAATGCATTCATTTATGGCTCACAATGTCTCGTTATTTCCTGCTTTTCTTTTGTAAAACCACAGAAACACAGTCCAAGAATGAGGCTGTGCTGGAAAATTACTGCATTTGCACTAAGTGCATGCTCTGTCTTTGGGGGACAGCTTGGCATTCATCATTCAGCTCTTCCTGTTTCCCTACAGTATATTAGCTCCACGTCGCTCCTCAGCTCGCTGAGTTTATTCAGCGGTTGAGGTGATGACATCACTTGAAAGATCAGACACAAGCGCCCTCCGTCGATTAATCCAGTCGAATAATAGAGTCCTGTTATCATATCAGATGTTTTCTTTACTGATATATTGTGTGAGCTGAAGTGACAGTGTCCTGCAGACACAGCTGATGAAACTAGACAGGCGAACAAGAGCTGGACACGATGTGACATCCCAGGAATAACTTTGCTGTCCAAGATCAATGCAAATCAAACCTCTGTTTTCCATTCTTCTTTGTCAGATTTAGAATCTAAAATACACAAATCATCACAGTTTGTCCTGCTGTTTCATTCCTACTTGACCACTACACTCACAATTTTACATATTTTAAATGTAGTCCAATGTGTAAGACCTTGAAGTAAAGGGGAAATTAAGAATACCTCACACAGCGCTGTAGCAGGTGTAAAATGCTGACTGAACAATCTGTTAGCACTGTGAGACATCATACTGGCATCACCACCGTTTGACACACAGTCCACAGCATCTATAACTTATTAACACCACAAATCTCATATTCTCCTTTGAAACAGCAGATACGCTAAATCCAAGTCCAGAATTTGCCACTTTCAGTATTCTTAGACCGTACAAACATATTATATCCCGTGAGAAAAACAAACCTAGCATACAGCCGTTCTGTCATACGTTCATTTTCCACTACATTGCATGTGTTACATAAAACCAGGCTGCAGGACCCGGGGGTCGTGACGTGGTGGCAAACCACTTGGATTGTAGCATCTGCAAGGCAACCTTTCACCCATAAATAATGCCAGCGTGTGCCAGAGCTGAGAGCAGTTTGGAAATGTTAGTAATGTGGTTCGCACACCAGTGTGTGTGCAAATACGGCGAGGAAAGATGACCAGAGAAGCTCATTAGAAGTAACTTAAAGAGGTGCACAAGGTGGGAGATTTCTATCAGGGAGCAGGAAAAGTGGGTTAACCATCCTCCTTTGGTTTACAGAACAATATTACCGCGTGCCATGCACTTTAGACGGGAGCATTTATTTCCTTCTGTTCTTAAATGACACTTCTAAATATTGAATGCTCTTGAGTAGGGTTTGCAATTTCCAAATTTAAACGTGAGAGTGAAGTGAGAAGCCAAAATTAAAAGTGTGGTTCTGGCACCCTGCGAGCCCTTCTCATCACCATCCACAGCTACCTGTGTGACAGCGCTGTTAATCACAAACAGCAGTCTTACACTGTTATTCTTTCACATTCAGCCACATCCAGAAAATCTCATCACTGCTCTGGACTCTACTACTCTACTCACAAATTACTATTATTTCCTTACACACAAATCTGGAATTATTTCCCAAAAACATTGTCTTTGTCCAGAATTCCATACTAAGATGATAACATTTAGTATGCAAAAACAGAATGTGAGTAATAATAAATAAATGATACAAACTAAAAAATTTCGTAAGCAGTGTGCAGAATTGAGAATGTAGAAAAAATGTTTAATAAAAAGAAATAATAACTCAATAATTTTAATTATTTGCCATTAGATTTTATTTAATTTCAATTGTTCTCATGATTGATTTTTTTTAATCTGTCCTTAATTGTTGCTAAGTTTCTTATTTTTTTTAATGTAAAGTGTCTTTGAGTGCCTTTTAAAGCGCTATACAAATAAAATATATCATTATTATTATAACAAACATAAATGTAAGCATGAATGAATCGATAAAATGTGACATAAATTGATTTTTTTTTATTTACCTTTGTATAAATTCCCTTACTTTTTTTAATGTCCTATTTAAATTTCCCATTAATATTTTATGCATTTATTTATTATACACTTATCTTTTTTTTAAATATATGTATTCATATTTTTCAGTATTATTTTCCCACAAATTGACACAAATCAAATACAATTTTCAGCGAAATATTACAGTATGTAAACACTGCACACTACACCCTTATTAATATCCCACAATGCAATGCAGTGGAGAGTATAATTAATGTAATCTACTTAATTTATGTCAGATTTGTTTAGTTTTTGTTGTGTTTTTCTGTTTGACACTGCTTTTGTTTCTAGTT
>CAFUXE010000113.1:275093-293145 GCA_903364295.1 Serranus cabrilla | reverse complement strand
TGGTACGGCGGCACGTCACGCAGGATGACGGGCTCCAGCTGCTTCTGCCCTGGCTGGTGCTGGTGGTTGTGTTGGTGGTTGTGTTGGTGGTTGTGTTGGTGGCTGTGATGGTGCTGGTGGGAGTGGTGGTGGTGATGGTTGCCATTGGAGTTGACTGGGTACTGGAAGCAAGGTGGCGGTACTCTGCAGGTGTCCTCCACGCTTGGAAAAGACAAAGAGACAAGCACAGGAGTCAGAAATAGACCAATGCATACATGCACAGACTGTCTCATTCAAATGGGTTTTATTGGTGAATAAATACCATATTTTCATTGGAATACTTTACTCTGTTGGGAAAATCTAACCTTGAAACAAACAACAAGTATTTGTCAAACTATCAACAGAAAGAAGATTTAATCCACCACAGGGAGAAATGATGTAACCCCTGATCATTCTACACCCTTTTATTGAGGTTTATTGAGGAGTAGATTTGAGATGCAGCATTGTGTGTCAAGTTGTTGTTTTTTTTAAGTCATCTGCAACACTTGCTTCCCTGTTCCTTGTTTTATTGTGCAACTTAATAAATAACTTTTTTTTTAAATGACGCTGCCCCCAAGTGGCCAAAAAATCAGTGCAGGTTTAAACTGAAGTACAAACCCTTTTTCCAAAAGGTAGGTACACTAAATAAAACAGAATACATCAAACTCAGAAGCCTAAAATAGAAGTTTATCAGTTTGAACTCTGAATATACTGTCTTTATAGTTTTCAATTGACCAAAATTCTAGGAAATAAACCAAACGTGAGCATTTCAGTATATATCTTCTGAAAAAACACTACAAGACATCTCCAAAAGATAAAAAAAAAAGCCTCAAATCAGTGAAAAAAATCTAAATGACTTGATGTGTCCAAATGAATAGTCTCTGTAGAACTATACAGATTATAAACAGTAATCTCAAATTGTAAAAAACAGTTAACTGTATGTAGCATATTACAAAAATGCTAATATGTACGACTGTAATGGTGATGAGTAATTTAGTAATCGTAAATCTGCTTTATGCTCAGATGTGTTTAATGATACTTCAACAGAGACAAATTTTACAGCCAAGATTACTTTATCTAATGTGGAAGAAAACATAAAAACTTAAGTACTGTAACGTGTAAATCAGCCGTTTAACGACCAAAATGTCCTTAGTTTTTATTCCATGTGAGCTGGAAAGGGTCCCGAAGAGCTACAGTGGGACTCAATAACAGCAGCTGACTGGTTGGTTTGAATGAACCTCACATGTGAGTGTATAACTGTTCAGCAGGAGTTACTAGAAAAGAGGATGACAGATGAGTAAAACCTGTTGTAGTGATGGAGACTCCTGGAGAGAGCCGTGTTTCCGTTGTACGAGGTGTGGTACAGCGCGTACATCCGCTTGGGAGGAGAGCTGTGGACGAGAAGTAAAGAACAACTACTTTACAGTGCTTTAAAGAAACGTAATGTTTGGATAAAACTACCTTTGAATTTAAACCAGAGTACCAGTAAAATACGCTTTAAAAAAGAAATTCAGAACAGCAATTATTCCAAGATTATTTAGGCAATATATGACATCAAGGGTTCAAAGTATTAAGTATCCATTTGATTGATTCTTTTAGGCTATACTAACTAATGGGGATTATTTAATAATTTATTTAAAGGTTTGGATCACTGAAAAAAATTCTTTAAACAACAACTTTGATGGAGACCTCTTAAGAGTGTCTTTTAGTACAATCAAACACTATTTTAAAGATTATTTCTAGGTGAGCAAAATGTTACAATTAACTTCTATAAACTGCAAACAAACTGTGAAAGAATCAAAGTTCTAATATGAAACCACAAGGTAGCCCAGTCCGAAAGCACACCATGCTTTATCGCCTATTTCCCTCTAAATAAATCCATCATTTACAAAATACAAATCATGCTTTTTTGAAGAAGACTAAAACTAGAGATTTAGACAAAAAAAGTAATTATGAGAATGTTTACTGAGGTAATAAATCAAGTGAGAAGTAGGCTCATTTTCTCACAGACTTCTATACAATCAGACTTGTTTTTTCAGCAAGTGGAGTCGCCCCCTGCTGGCCATCGGAAATAATACAGGTTTAAGGCTCCTGAACCAGAAGTTGCTGCTTGGTAACTTGTAAAATGTCCAATTTAAACACCAACAACAACCCACCAACACAAACAGAAAAAGGTTCAACCACCGCTTACCTCAAACTAAGCTCCTCCTCTGACTTCCTGGAGTTGTAAAGGCTGGCTCCTCCCACGTAGCCATGGCAACATGGCAGCAGCTCAATGGGGTTGGCAGCGACTGGGGGTGGACACGCCTGGGAACAGGAGACGCAGAGTGATCAACTTCTGTCTGGATGCCAACATCATCACAGGAGTCAATCAAACTCTGGTACCTTTGTGCTCAGACATGCATGAAGTTAATCCGCTGCTCGGTCAGTTTAGTGATAAATACGTCTAGATAAAGGTTTGCAAAGTGAGAATCAGACTAAGTAATCAAACTAAGTTGATGTATATTTTCGCATTCTTAAAACACATTTAACGGCTTGAATTCCTTGTTCCTGCATTGGCTGAGGGCACATATGTCTATAAATCCACACTAACAGCATTAATGGACGCGAGTCATATCATCAGCCACCGCGGTGTGATGTCCGGCTTTAATGCATCACCTCCACAGCACATCCCACAGAGCTGCAGCTCTCCTGACACAAGGACTCACGACCCATGAGAAGTAAAAACATCACGGCATTATCAGAGCGATCAATCACTGGAAACACCATCTGAGGGGGGAGGAAGGGGGGAGGGACCCCCCCCGCCACCTAAAGGATGCTGCATCTCTCATCGCTGGACTGTGACATATGGAGCCACACTCGGACCATTATCATTCCCTTCTCCAGCATTGCTATTAAGATGGGAGATTATTATTCAGTGGCCTTAGTCGACGTCTGTGCCTTTAAATGGATGTGCTCTGTCAATGCTGCACCGCTGAGGTGCCAGCGCCACCTGGCCAAACTGTAATCGACTGCAAAGTGCACTTGGAAGTGATCCCAGCGCTACGCATATCAGCATTCCTTCCCATCTCACTTTCACCACGACAAGGAACCTGCTCCTCCAAGACGGACGGAGATTAGCATCAATCAGAGGGGCACAATGGGGCCTGGATGTGCCAGAGTGAAAACGAGTGCTCCGTGGAGGGTATTGTTCCAGGATTACAGTATGTGCACATGCACGGATCAGAGTGTTGTGTAGGAGGACACAGCACAATGAGCATTCACCGTTAAGAATGCTGTGCAAAAATAGTAACTGCCACATGCGATGTTTCAATGCGATCCGCTGGGAATTGGGTTTGATGATCATGATAAATGTGGTGCTGAACTGCAGATGTTGATGAAATACATGAGCGGGTTTTTGTGCAGCCAAGTTTGTATTTGAATTATACATTTTAACTGAGCCAAACGTCTGACACTTCATCGCTCACACACTACCTTTACTCCAACCATAGACTCTAAAGCATCTGCAGGCATTAAAGTACAGCGAGCAGGAGAAGGAAAATACTGAGGCACTGAGGTGCACTGGGTGTTAAAAGACACGCAGACTGATTTAGACTGCGAAATGAACCTTCATCACCGCGTCTGACTGACAGGTTATTTGGATCGCAGAGAGCTGTTTACCTGGATGCATTTAAAAAAAAAGAAAAGGAAAAATAATCAGAGAGGTTTTGTGGCCTCCTCGCCCTGAGCTGGAGACAGAGGCACTGACCTGTGTCTCCATGATGCGACGCTTTGATTTACGCGACTCCGGCCCCCCCACTCTCCTCTGGCAGGGTAGTGACAACGGGCTGAAGTGAACAAAACACACATAAATTAAAACACAAACACATCCAGTCTCAATGTGTGATGTTTAGCATATTAGTGTCTCCATTAAAGCCTACGGAGAGGTGAAAGATTATACACAGTGATTTTTTTACATAAATATGAGCCTAAACATTATCAGCAGAGAGGCTAAAAAATGTGAAAATAACAACATAAAACCCAAATTTCCCTCATTCTTTATCTATCAAAGCTTGTTGTGAACTTGTCTCCTCCAGCTCGTGTTTTTAAAACAAGACTTGAGGTCAAAAACCCTCAAAGTGGCCCCTCAAGGCTGAAATGTCCATTATAACCCGCAATTCCAAAATGCTGACTGGAATGAACAACATATTCCTCATTTTGCTCTAATTAGGCCGTACAGGTTGGTGAAATCTAAATGTATATTTTGTCCTGGGGGCCACGCTAAAGAAAAGACTGCACAGTCATTTGGATGAGAAATAAAAAAGATTTGTCCTCTTAGTTGCATGAATCTGTTCAGCAAATTGCACATTAATTGGAGAGTTTTGAACAGACCTTTGTTCATTTTATACCCTCTTCTCTTTCCACATTTTGTTTCTGCATTTTCACTGTCAACTGTCCAATAAAAGGCCAAGAAAGAAGATATATGTTGTGTATACATTTGCAGATCATTAATTTAAAAGTTCTTGGTATATTTTGTTAAAATCTGCACTTTAGACTTTAGATTTCCATTGAGTGCATGTGGGAATTCAATGAAAATCTGTTTCCAGTACTTTGCATACAAAAGATGGACATTTGACCTGATGTGGAGCGAAGAAGGAAAGCCTGTGGAGAGTGCTGTGAATATCCACATCTAATTTAAAGAAAGGAGCTTCATTTACTCTGGATCATGCAGTAAAAGAGAGTGTCGGTCATGGGGAAACGCCGACCTCAACACTAACTTTGAAAAGCTGACAGCATTTTTAGTCACAGTACATTGTAATAATTAAGATGTCTGCTTAATTATGAAAATGTGACATTAAAAAATTAAGCTTTATTACAGTAAGTATTAAAAATAACTCAGTGTGCTACCTTCCACATTTGTTTTTAATGTTAGACTTTTTACACATGCACATGCAGCGTTGTTGGTTCCTGATTCTGACTCCAACACCAATTTTAAAATATCACCAATGCAACAAATGCATTTATATTGTGGTTCATGTTTTGCTTTTTGCTATTTTTTAAGTAAGGTTTCACTTGTGTTTCAGACTCAAATTACAATTCTTTTTTGTTTCCTTTACGACAGCTCCAGAGCAAATTATTCCATTGCAATTCAATCTGAATAAGCCCCAGTTAAATGCTGAAAATGATTAAAATGAAAAGTGTGTCCATGAAATCTGCAGACTACACAGCATGCACACACAGATGTACAAACGTAGGCACACAGGGGTGCTTAATGCTCTTTTAGGAGAATATTAAGACACTGATACTTTTGCAGGCATATGAAAATTGCAGCCCTTTGATTCTTAAGTTAATTGTTCATGCGTAATGACTAAATGCCCTGTGGGAAACCAGAGCGGTTACAGAGATAAGAGCTGGAAAGAAAAGCGCTGTCCTTACTCTGACCTTCTCCGGTGCGTGATGTTGATAGGTGGGTCGGTGATGAGGGGCGACGAATCGGACGTCAGCGGAGGCGGGGCTCGGACCTGGAGCCCAAAAAGACACTTCTTCTTCTTGATCTCCTTTCCAGAGACAAACCTGCAGCCACATTAAAGAAACAGCACGTACAGTCTGCTGGAGGTGCTTAAAATATATCTGCACTAAACGTGCGTTTCTTTCATGACTTCTCTTTGATGCTAATAACGAATTTAATGTGGTGTAACAAAATGTTCTTATTCTCCTGGTGAAAAAGTAGAACATTTCAAAGTTAGTGATTGTGTAATTAAGTATACATAATTAGAGAGGTATTTTTTGGGGGGTAAAGTTCAATGAAACCCACTAAAAGCAATAAGACCTCTAGACTGTTTTTTTGTGATTTAACAGCAACCTCTTCAAAATAAGACAAAATAAGCACCAAAAAGTGTTCAATTTAAACTGCTCTAATTGGTAGCTACATTTTATTCAAAGTCACACATTTCATCTTGCTCATTTCAGCCTGCATGTCCAACTACGCAGCACTAAGAAGACCCCTCTATTCATGGAGCGCTACTCATCAATCCAGTCATGTGTGGTCGGTGTTTATTCTTCTCATCATATGCGATGACTTACCTGTCCTTGTGGGAGTTCAGAGCATTGAGGAGATTGTGACAGCGGTCTTGCCTTGGCGTGTCAGAGAGCTGGAGGACAGACAGGAATGAAAAATCAAAGCTGTGTTTACACAGTGGACGGCCATCACACAGAAACCCTTTAATGCATGGAATAATTTTCTTTTATAGTCGCTGACAGCAATAATGTTGATGTGGAAAAGCACTTGTTGCAAATACATCTCTGAGAAGTCCTGCTGCCATGTGATGACAGGGCAGACAATGCATTTCAAAATGACTTTTAAAAACAGCTTAAAGGAGAACCCAAAACCTCAGACAGATGTAGAGAGAAATGCTCAGATAATTCCCCCCGCTGTGTCTCTAAGTCACCTCTACTTTTATCTTCCTCTGCAGAGCAACATCAGACTTTAAATTGACGATTTCACAACTTTGAGCCCAAACACTTTAGTATCAAAGCGTATTCATGCATGCAAATGCTGGTCAGCAGTGTCCAAGTTCAGTGATTCCCAAGCAGGGATGAATATAAACACACATACATACATACATGGCTGGCACTGAAAGTCATAAACCCTGCTGCTTCTATGTTAGTGCATGGGAACAAACTTAAAAAAATCAAATATATATTTCTGAAAGATGGTTTCTATCATTTTTACCAAGATCTTATTCGCTGATGTTTGCGAAGTGTCATTTTTCTGATAAGTTCAGTTTTTAATAAGGCACGCAATGAGTTCTTAATCCTGGAAGTGAGTTAGCATGTTAGCGCCCTGTGGTCTAACCTCTCAAACTCAATGAGGATTTTAAATGGGTTTTTTGTTAGACGTTTTTGCTTGTCCTTAAAAAAGCGTCTGCTAACAAGTGGCTAAATGAGACTAGAGTGGTTGTCGGGGATATTCCACCTCACTAGTCCACCTCACAGCCTCTAGTCCTGTTTTTCAGCACTCTTGCAAACTCTTGTAGATTTTAAATTAGGTTAATAAACAATTTATCAGGCTACGGTTTTGTTAGCTTGTCAAAACCGCTGGTTAGCTTGTAACAGCGTCTGAAGCTAACGGTAGTCACGTAAAAGTCATGCTTGGAGTTGTTCACTATAGCATCACGTCAGCTTTTCACTTCTGTCGGCTGCATTTACACTTCGAGGCTTTGTTTATTTGTAAAGATTATCCTGCTACACAAGATTATTTTCTGCAATGATACAAAATCCAGTTCAATAATCCCAGAGGTGAATTCTTAACGGACCCAATGGAGATGCTAACTTCCAGGTTGGCCTACAAAAATACGTCAATTTGTTTGCTCTGTATTAGTTATTTAATGTGTGTATTGACTAACTATTGATCGGACAGGGTGTATAGGTGGGACATTAATAAAAAAACATTAGAAAATAGCGTTTAATTTAAGCTAGAGGAACATCAGTCATAAAAGCTTCAGAACTACTCTCATAGATCTTTAAAAAATACAATGTCATGTGCGATTCTTCTACTTGGTGTTGTTGTTCCCCTTTAAGCTGAGGTAGAGGTCATACTTTTTTTTTTAAACTCAAATATATTTTAATGGCGGCTAATAGGCTTTAGGTCTCCAATGCAAAAAAGGCTGGCAGCATTTCACATCATTTCATCATGGTGCTTAAACGAGGAAATATCAATACCGGGCCTAGGAGCAACGAGTCCCAATTCTCATTGGTGAAGGACAGGATTTCATGGTCAAAATCAAAGTATTTCCTCTTGCAGCACAGCGAGAGATGGTAGAGCACTAAATGAGCCAAATCCATCCTGCAGTTAAAATAAAATAAAAAAAAAGAGTGAGATAATAAAAAAACAGGTAAAAGAGAAAAAAGAAAATAAAACTGGAGAACAATTTTCAGAATTGTTTTGACCTTTTCAGAATATTTTCCAACATTTTGACAAGCACATTTTTTATTTATATTCATATCATTAATTAGCAATATTAGTCTGTGCTGTCTTGCTGTTTGAAGTAGCACTAACTAAGACACAGAATATGCTGAAAATTATGATGTTTTATGTTGATTTCAAATAACCACTGTGTTTTTTTTAAACATTTCAGTAAAAGTTTTAACGTTAACATCACCAGGTCATGGGTAGTCTCTGGATCGTCTCTGGTCCCTTTGTACACACTGAGCACTGGAACTGATAAAACCTTGAAAAAAGAAAAAAGAAAAAGAAGATTAGCATCTCGGTGAAATATCATTTATCCTAAAAGTGTTTTCGTTTTTCTTTGATGAGTCCGTTAGTCATTAAGTTTGAAAATACAGCTGTCAGCTTTTATTCTGTCTTTGTCCTTTGTTTTGTGCTCGCTTGCACACACATCACTGTCTTCTTTTATAACATATTAAACTATTTTTGTCCGTTTCTGTGCAGACTTCTTATCATTTGGTCTTCATATATACACTGCAGTTTATATGTGTCTCTCTTCTCCAGATATTTTATCATATAAATCAAGCCCGAACTGAAAATAAACAGACAGGTGTGTCAGTTTGGCTATAATAACATTCTGTTCTGGGTGACCCTGAAACTCACACCACAACAACATTGTGTGCATCTGTGCTGCTATATGCATGTGTTCGCTGAAGGTCATTGGGAAAGATGAAGCGCAGACACAGTATGACGGCAGCACACGCTTACTATTCCAACTGTGAACTCAGTCTTCACTCTTCCTCCATCACCTGCTCAGCAGATGTTGTACCAATCCGGCCTCGCTCTCCCCGACTGTCAATCTAAATCTAATCCCTCCTTTTCTTCCCCCTCAGACAGGTTCGGCAATAACAAGGTGTCAGGGTCTGTGTAGAACCCAGTCGGCTAACACAGATGGTTAATGACAATAATGACTTAATGGATGGATACATTTTATTACACGCATGAGGTGCAGCCTATCAAACTGCACCGCGATCGGCATCTTGCATATCCTCCCGACATCATATCTGAGCAACCAGCGGAGAGGTGATACGTCTGCTCGCCCGTCCCTTTGCTCCGAGTGTGTGAGGAGCTCTTGTCCTTGTAGCAACGACAAGCCAGCGAGTACATTAACATGCGCACTAATTATTTAGTCTTAAGCTAATTAAGGTAGTTCTCTGACAAGTGAAGCTGTCACGCGGATGTCTTCATCTGATCGGCTTAATCAGACAGGAATCTACTGCTGAGAGGAGCTGCACCTTTAATGTGCTGCTTTTATCGGTTTTAAATCATGTAAACGAAATATCTTTAGGTTTTTTAATGATTGGTGGGCGTCTCCTGACTTTGGTGTTACAGATTATTTTAAAAAATGAACACAAAAAGTTTGCAATCAGAATAGAACTTTGTTAGCACAAGTTTGTTTCTGCTACAGACCGTATAAAAGAAGTGGAAGTAGCCAAAATAACACCCCAGATAAGTTTGCGTACTACGTTTTTTACAGCCTGTGACCACACTTTGTTCAACAGAGTGGATCTGACAGAAGCAGAGGTCTATGTACGATCATGACAGCATCTGGCAGTCGCTGCTGACAAATTTAGCTCTCAAAATTTTGAAATGTCGCATTAAAGAAAATGCAAATTAGGGACGTTTCCATCAGCTGGTTTAGAGCAAATAAACAAAGCTGCATGAACGTACTTTGGTCAGAAGATGGCAGTGTGATGTGTTACTGTCGGCTAATCCGTGAGTAAACTTTAGAAGAAGTAGAGAGAAACAAAAAAGGTTGATAATCTGATAACTACGTCAGAACTTCTATAGAAAAATGCACATAGAAATGTTTAGGTTTGTCTTTTGAAGGATAGACTACGGAGTGATAAAGTAGATTTTCTGGAATTAGACAATGTGGTCAGATAGTCGATTTCGCCGATCCTGCTTCTGATTTTAGGCATTGAAATTTTACATTTATTTCAATCAATTTCTGATTTTTAATTGAAATTGTAAAACCCTGAAAAATTTATATCATATTGTACTGAAAAAGACTTAAAGTGAGAAGTAGCGTAATGTTCTAATACATTTCTACACACTTCTTTTAGCAGCCAGTGTCGTCGCCCCCTGCTGGACATTTGAAAAAATGCAGGTTTAAGTCACTTCTGCTTCCAGCCACAGAGGCGACGTCCACTTCTTTTATACCGTCTATGGTTTCTACTCAATCTGAGCTGAATATTGTTCCAAACAAAGTCAACGACATGTGGTGAGCAGGAGACCAATAAAAAAAAATCTATCTAAACCGGATCAACAGAGAAGCCACATATATCACATCAAAGCACAATATTGGTGAAATGCTGACAGAAATACACATAGTGCCTGGAGTAACAAGTGTCCTACAGGTTGATTTGTCTCATCCTTTTTTATTTATTAATTTTAATTTATTTTGCTAAAGTTTAAAAAATGTAATTTAAAGAATATGATGTCGTGTTGGTAGATTTCATGTTAAATATGTGTGTAAAAAAGCCAATATCATTATCAGAATGTATTAATTTACTTTCAAATATTAATATCTCCTTAAAAACAGTCTAACTCTAACAAATATTGTCTAAAATCTCCAAGATAAACTGAGTTCTGCTGCACATATGAACATAACCTGAGTGTAACTTCAAACTCCAACCAAGACAAATAGCTTTCTACTCATTTTAAGGACAAAATCACAAGATTTCCACAGTAATGCTGAGTCACGCACCTGTCTCCGTACAGCAGCGGCTTGGTGAGACACTGTGTGCAGGCCTCGTGGAACCACTGACCACAGCTCCCACACTGCAGCATCTTCAGGTTCCACCTGCAGCACGACAACACGGAAAACATCACTTTAAACACACGAATGAATGGATGGATGTGTCCAACATCTGTCACCAGACACATTTGTATTTATGCATAATTTAAAGAAGACTGATGGCTGATGACTGCAGCTGACAGTTCTCATTTTCGAAACTAAAATGTGTCTTCAGGTGTAAACTCCCACAGGATGTTACTACTCATAAAGATACGGCAGTTGGGAGTTTTTTTTTTATACTTATTTAAGCACCAGGTGGGTGGGGTTAGCCACATAAACAAAAGAGAAGCAGCAAAAAGCATTAAAAAGAAAGTTTGGGTGCACTTTTTTTTGACTGACAACCTACCTGACAGTATCTGAACTGATGCGGTAAACATCTCCCACATCATCCCGAGAAAGTCAAACAAACTCAAAGAAATCCTGCTAATACTGTTTGACACACGTCTGATATGCTGCATGCAATTTGCAAATAATCCACCAGATGACTTTGACTCTCAGATGAGATCTTTCAGAGCAGGAGCACACATTGGACTGTACATTCAAACTTAAACTGGCCTCTGCAGTGTCACTCACTCTCCAGGTCCGGCACAGTAGCAGTAGCACTGCTGCTGATTGGTCAGATGCTGCGGGTCCCAGTCTAAAGACGACAGCTGGTAGGGAAGCCGGAGTTTCATAAATTGCATGAGCCGGGCGAAGCGTCCCCGTTTGAGCGCGCCGCCTCTCTGAAAGCACAATTTTAAGGACAGAGCTGATTGGTCGGTGACCCCTCAAATCACTGTCATGTCAGAGCAGCGGGGGAGACGGATCTCATTCGGTGGGGAGAAAGCAATCCGTCTCATTTTATTGTAGGTCAGCTGTGAGAGATAGTGTCCGAAGCAGCGGAAGTCTGGACAATGAGATATGGACATTGAGCGATTGACAATTAACCGGGTGCTTTCTCATCTCATATCTACAGAACTGGAGCACATGTGATTGATTGACTTTAAATGTACTTCTCTCAACTTCAGCGTAGTTTTTCAGCTTCATAACTATTGATTCTTCATGATTTCTTGGACACAATGTAGAACATCTCATATTGGAGTCAATACTGGGGGAATTAGTGTGCTTTTAGCTCGAATAAACCCATTTTCTGCTTTACACAACACTACAGTGGCAGCACAGGCTGATGTATTTGACTGGATTTCTCCCGTATTACACACTGAATGTGTTTTCCCCCAGAGTGTGAGACGGAGAGATTAGCAGGCTGACCTTGGTTGCGACTGCAAAGACACATTGCCGACATATCCACGAATCGCTGTCAGCTTCCGGTTCGATGGTTGGCGTGTGGCACTCTGGATGATAACCTGTAATGGGAGGAGGAGGCAGAGCGTTTAATTCGTGTTTGCAAGACAGACAGGCGGAGTGACAATAATGGCAGAGCAGCTCCATGTTTAGTGCTCTGCTGGTTTGTTTCAGCAGCGTGCAAAACATTTGACTATAGTATTTGCATCTGGAGAGCAGGGAGCATATTTGTCTGCTTTCTCCTCAAAACAAACTGTCAGCAAACCTGTTAGCCTGACAGAGCCGCGAAGACATGACGGCAAAATCCTCTGCCTGTGCATGAGTGTTTGTAAAACTTCTCCCCACTTGCACTTCACTGTTTTTCATTTCATCATTCATACTTTTAAAGTCCTCCTCTGCAAAAAGTGTTTTATTTATAGTTTCTTCACTTGGATGTTTTACCTTCAGTGTGCAGGATGAAGTATGTGCAGAGTTTGACATCAGAAGGCTGTTTTCAGGTTCTCACTTTAAATCTTAGTTTAAGGCTGTAACATGCACTTTATAGTCTCTTGTGTCCGGTGGTTAAACTTTTTAAATTGATAATATTTGCATATTCATAGATTATGGATTTTTAAATGAGGGAGAAGGAGCTGATGTAGTTTTAAGAATTTTTAACGACATAATTAAACTTTTTTTTGTGGAAAAACCAAATCAGACACACATTATTATTTCATGCAGAGTATTTTTATGTCTTTAAATATGTCTAGAGGGGATTTTTAAATTAGCAACAAGCCTAAGTTAAGATATCTTGTGGCATTTAAGTCCATAAATTAAGCTCCAATATCTTTGGGCATCTTATTCATTTTCATTCTGAGAAGGATGCAAAGTGCAACAACTCATCTATCATTTACAATACACCGTCTTTTTGTTGTTGTTGTTTTTTCAAACAGCAACGCTATTATTTACAATACTGTGTCAAATCTTCAAGGTCAGTGCAAGAAACTGGTGGAGAACCAGCACTTGACAGCTATGATGAGGCGTGCTTCCTTACCGTGGCGACATTTAAGACAATTTATGAGGGGTTCTTTAAGAGGCGGAGCGTCACAAATACAGCAAACTTCTTCCACTCCAGCAGCAACTGAGGCAAACAGAGAAAGACAGAGAGAGAGAGAGAGAGAGAGGCAGGGGAGGGGAGGAAGTAAAGAGGAAGACACAGAGAGAGAGAGCAGTCAACGGCATTAATTTATGTATATTGATTCACATCCTTGCCACCTCATTGATTTCAGTGTCTCCTGCACCCTTTCAGATTTCACTTTATTTGACGGGCGGATATTCAGCCTGGTCCTAACAAGCGTCCAACTTCCCCCTTCACTTGATGTTGGGTGAAGTGGGGGCGCCATTTCCCTGAAGAGTCATTAGTCTAATAAATTCATAAATAGGCTCTAATATACCAATTACATCTAACGTGGCCCCGATCAGTACACACACACACACACACAGCACTCGGCATCCTAACCTTGACTGTGACTGTCTGCATTTTTCTTGGAGCGACAATTCGGAGATGCTGACACACAAAAAGAAGAAGTTTTAAGCCAACAGAGTAAAGATTCGGAAAAGTATTTTTCAACTCCTCGGGCAAAGTTTCAGAGTGGAAACAAACGCCTTTAGTTTGAGTTCAGCTGAGCATCTGTGCATTCAAAAACTCTTTTTTTGAAACAAAGTGCTCCAAACAGGAAGCTTTTTAACTCTTCTAGCTGAGGGGAGAAGAAAAAAAAAAAAGACTTACACGAGTGAATGTCCTTTCTCAGCACCCAGAACTCGGAGTTGTCCTCGAATCTCACCAGACAACATTGCTTGACTCCATCTACCTGAGAGGGAGATAGCAGGTGAGCGGGAATGATTGACAAAACTAAATGGAAGTCTTTTCAAAATCCACGCTCAAAAGTCTTCCTGCCACACACACACACATGCATGCACACACACCCACATGCACTTACTCTTTTCACATTGCCGAGGTACAGTAGTCCATCACTCCATCGAGCCAACACATCATCTCCTTCACTTACTCCCCCCATCCTGAGGAGAGAGACAGAGAGGGGAGAGAGAGAGAGAGAGAGAGGAGAGAGAGCAGGGCTCATGTGAAATGGAAATCCGATTTATTCGCTGAATACTTTGCTGCCATTGCTGACAGAGGGGTTTATGGCCCCGGCGTTTTTCGGCTGGCTCTCAGACAGGCGGGCTTCGGTGCAAAGGGGTTAAAATCCCCCTCCTCCTCCTCCTCCTCCTCCTCCTTTAGATCAGAGCATAGCGACAGCCTGTATCCACCACAGTGAAAGATGAGAGTGAGTACACAACCAGAGAGCAAGACAAATGATTACTGCACACATGAAACGCACATACACACACACACACACACACTGGAGAAAAAACACTGCATGATGACTGCTGCAATACAGTTTGATTGAATGAGCAAAGATCAGTGTGCAGCTACTTGAAGCATCTGCCAGGCACTTTGCTGTTTTCTTCTTCTTCTCTCGCAACATCTTAAAAACTTGAATAGATGCATGAAATGACTGTGCAGGCTTTATCTCTGCACGTTGAGCATTTGTTCCAGTGCATGCACTCAAGTCAAGACAGACGCAGGATACATAACAGTGCATGTAGCCTTTTGTGAATCAAAAAGGGGAAATCAGGCAAATTGTACAGTAAGCTGTGCCGGCTGAAGGGTACCTGTCAAGTCGAACTCCTTTCCGTCGGGGTCACAGTGATTCCTGGGCAGGCTGGACATGAAATGCCCTCATCTGCTGTGGATCTCCGCTGCCCAATTACTGCCCGCTCGGATGCGCAGCCTGCGTGTTTGCAAAAAGTGGATGGTGTGCATGTATGTCCCTGTCTGTGCCAAGCGCCAGTGTGTGTCAGTCAAGCCGTCAGCGAGGAGGAGGAGGAGGTGGAGGAGGAGGGGGGTGCAGGGGGGGAAAGGCGACTGACTGTCCGTCCGTCTCTCAGCCTAGTTTGTCCGTCCTCCGCGGTGCCGTTTCGTCATGTCCCCGTCGCTTTTGCTCTCCTCTCCCCCCTCTCCGCCGCCACCTATTGATGCTATTAAGGCGGGATTGTCAGAGCAGCACCGGAATCAAGCCGCCAGAGACGCCATCATCCCTGCCTCTCGCTCTCCACCGACTTGTTGTGACGCAGACATAAAACACCGAGATAGAGTGGGAGGGAGATACTGATAGAGGGGGATCCAGAGGTGGAGGTGGGGTCCGCGGCGAGAGCACCTTCCCGTCTGAGAGACTGACCCTAAATCGTTGTGACAAGGTGGGATTGTGATGTCTGGCAGCGGGAGGGGAGGGATGGCGGTGCGCTAAGAGCCAGCGGAAGCAGCGCGCGCAGCGACAGGGGCCAATTAAGTGGCCAATTAATGAGTTTAGCCGCCTCATTAATTGGGCTCAAGCGAGAGGGACCAGCCAAGTTGAAGGGAACCCGTGGAGAAAAGTTTTTAAACTGAGCGAGCAGCGCCAAACACTTCAACTTATCTTTATCAATGCTGATTATTGGCCTGATTATTGAATGACACTGACATATCACACATTTAAAGGGATAATCAGCTCATTATTGTGCATCACTTGCACTCTTAAAAGCAGATAAACCTTTTTTTCAACACATAACAGGAGTACATTTAGCCTATAATAACCTCTCTTTGTTGAAATACATACTGACTCCAAAGTGGGAACATCTGCAGGACAGATGTGACACCCAGAGGGTCACATCCTCTCACAAGACATCCGGGATGTTTAATTAAAAGTGTGCTGGAAAATATGGTGCACACACAACAAGTCACAGCCGATTTAAGATATGTGCCACAAATATGCAGACTGCTGTCTTAAAAATAAGATTAATTCATAAACCAAACATTCACATTACTGAATATATAATAAATATCAGAAAACTGCTTCAAAACAAAGACAAACACGAGGCCCAAACTGCTTTCAGAGTCACAAACACGTCAGTAAATTAGCTTAATTATTCATGAATATACTACATTATACTCACTGTTAAGTTGCTTTGGAAGAATAACACGTTTTGGCTCCGGACACACGTCTCCAAGCCAAGGTTTTGTTTGTTTATTTTGGTGTCTTTCCTTGTTTATTGATGTCTTACACATTACTCACACCAGTCAAGCGTGTGTGCTAACACCGCCGTGCGGTTCAAAATGGCCCCTGGCAGATTAACAAGTGGTGAGCTGACAGTTTCCGCATGTGGCCACTAGGTGGCGCGCAAACACAAGCACTGCAGCTGCTCTGGGACCAGTCAGACGGTCTGGGAGACGGCTGGGGTCATGGAGTTGAGACTTTAAATAAAGATGATGTGATGTGTAATTTCCAGCACTAACCGTTGGAAAGTAACTGAGTATATTTACTCAAGTACTTTACTTTTATTTTATACAACTTTATAAATAAATTGTTCTTTTTGCTGCACTACATTCATTTTAAAACATTAGTTACTTTGCAGATTTTCAATACAGTTCTGATGTATTATTATGGATTAAACTGGATCAGTATATAAAGTAGAGTAGTAAATGAACCCTGTCTTTATAGCTGCAACATTAATGATGATCACACATGAATTAATGGATCAATAATTATAGTTATATCATTAGTGTATATCCAATTAATATAATATTATACACATTGTTCTGATATGTGCCATTCTGTATTATGAGTTGTTTTACTTTTGGTAATTTATATATATTTTGATGCTTATCACTTTTACTTTTACTTTTACTTTTACTTTTACTTACTTTTACTCAATAAAGGGTTTAATATGTTTTCCACCACTGTGTAAGACAAACTTTTAAAAAAAGTAAACCTATTCTTAAAAATAAATATTATATCAGCAAAAAAAGAGCATTTAAGGAAAAAAAGATCTATATTTTTACATTGTAGTGTGACTACTTTTACTTACAATAAGTAAAAGATCTGAGTACTTCTTCCAACACTGTCAGGGCCTCACAAAAAGTGATATTTTGTCTTGAAATACTGGTGAATTTCACCTCCTAAAAGCTACAAAAAAAATGAAAAGAAACACAACATCACTCACTGGCTCAGCTTCTCATGCCATGTGAAGATAAGTCACCTGTTTTATGCATTGTGTAGCTTTAACCTCCTCCAGTCCACTCCTCCTTTTTACTGTCTGTCTACATGGGGGCCAGGGTTTGTTTTTAGGGGAGATAGCAGGTGAACAGTAGATGCCACATAGACGTGATGTACATCATCTGAAAGCTGGGAACCTGTCTCTGCAATCTAGTGAAAGCAAATTAATGCATTCCAAGACTGTGTGCAGAAATATTTAGATACAATAGTTGAAAATTACGCATTTATACAGCATGCAAATAATGCATGGTTCTCGCTCAAAACTGCATATCAGCGTGAAAGTGGGCATGTCTGTAAAGGGGCGACTAACAAGCCCATTTTCACTCAAATGTCTGCAGGTCAGAGGTCAAGATTTTATCCAACTTTGAGGCGTTTTTTTGCCAACTTAAAGCATGATAGTGTATCAATGAATGCCTTAGATCTTCTAGTTTCATATGATATCTGTATCTTTACTGTGGCACTAAAAAAAAGCCTTCTGCAGCTTCTAAAAGACAGAAATCTTGTCTTGTACCTTTGTGTTATTTCTGGTAATTTTCCACTGTTTGTGTCAGTGAAACAAGCACAAATTCAACTTCCTGTCCATAAAGCACATGGTCATCAGCGTCACATGATGTCTGTGGTAATCAGAGTGGCAGGACGGCCTGATGGGCACAGACAGACTCATTACAGCTGGAAGAAAACATGTCTAATGTGAGTCAGTCCTTTGGCTTGGCAGCCCCTCACTGATAAGAGCATCAGCTAATTAATCAAAGATAGTTGAGCATGATACTGTTTGGATCAGAGTCATGAGATGTCATGAGACTCAGGGGCACACACACACACACACACACACACACA
>CAFUXE010000113.1:208454-261799 GCA_903364295.1 Serranus cabrilla | reverse complement strand
AACTCTGGTGCAGGAAAATCCTTGTTATGGTTTGTTTGGTGGCTTGTGAACAATAAAATCAAACTCTGGTGCCGACCAACAAAACCAGTCTGAGGCCACTTGCAACAAGGGGTCTCGGTTGGTTTACAAATGGAAATGGATTTGCACTTATACAGTCTTTGCGATCACTCAGAGCACTTTTTAAACCTCAGACTGCACTCATTCACCCTTTCACACACACACACATTAACAGTGGTGGCCGAGGCTAACCTACACGGTGCGACCTGCCTCCATCAGGAACATAATCAATCAAATACATAAACAGATAAATAAATTAACCCTAATGAGGTTCTATTGCAGTTTGAA
Organism: Serranus cabrilla; assembly: GCA_903364295.1. Taxonomy (NCBI): domain Eukaryota; kingdom Metazoa; phylum Chordata; class Actinopteri; order Perciformes; family Serranidae; genus Serranus; species Serranus cabrilla. The sequence goes on along the minus strand of CAFUXE010000113.1, from coordinate 261,454 downwards.
CATAATCTGACCGAATTACAGGATATAAGGATACGCACAGGCATTTAGTGAGATGTACACAGAGTGACAGATGCAACATGAGTGTTCGAGGACAGACTTGGACTTCAGATGTTTGCTTGACATCTGGGCTGAAGGACACACAGGAGATGCTGAATAAAGTCTGCAAAAAAAAATCATTTGAGATCAACTGGAGGAGAAAGGATTCATGCACATGATAGATCAGTGCAGAGTCAAGGTGATATTTTCATGCTGCTTTCAGCTCCATGTTGCTTTGTTTATTTCTGTTTATTTTCCAATGCCAACTTTTCAACCAATAAGGAATAATACTGCAAGTAAATTTCCAACACACCATTCTGCACATTCCTGACTAAATACTAAACAAACCTAGAGTATTAATTTCCCTCTGACTCGGACTAAACAAACAGACTTTGGTTGTGAAAGCACCCTTAAAGAATCCAATGTTCAGGATTGTTTTCATGCATTCTCTGCTCCACAGTCCACTGTGGTGGAGGAAGAGGAGGACGGTGTGATCTACACGGTGGTGGTCAAACAGCAGCATGGCGGCCCCAACAGTGTGATGGTAAGTCATGTGTGTCTGCCTCAACACAGGAGGTTTAAACAGAACATTTGTAGTTACATTAACTTCCTCTCTTTCCTTCTTCCAGTCAGCGGTGTCTCGCTCCCAGTGTGTGAAAGCAGGGACGGAGGAGAAGCTGGTGCTCCACCTGCTCCACTCCTTTTCTATGGGCGACTCGTCTTTCATCACCATCTTCCTCTCCACATATCGATCCTTCACCTCCACGGGAAGAGTGCTGGACATCCTCACTGACAGGTCGGGGAGTTAATTTATTAAATGTCTGATCAGCACAGTTTTGCTTGTAGGATAATCTAGTTTTCAGGGAGTTATTTAAAAAGAACCGGTAGCCGTCTCAGGTGCACTGATGCACAGCAGCTGTCAGTATGCTGTCCAGCTGACTTTCTGCAGTGTGAAGCGGTGAAATCTCATACTGATCCTGTCCGGGGGAGTTTGGGTGCAGAGAGACAAAAAGTGAAAGAGAATTTAGACTCTTTAGACCAGGAGGTGCCTCGAGGGCCACTATCCTGCACGGTTTAGATGTTTCTCTCCTCCAACACACCTGATTCAAATGATCAGCTCATCATCGAGCTCTGCAGAAGCCTGATAACGATCTTGATCATTTGAATCAGGTGTGTTGGAAGAGGGAAACATCTAAGACATGCAGGATAGTGGCCCTCGAGGACCAGGGTTGGGCACTTTTTGACTCATGCTAAGCAAGAAATCAAGAAATCTTAAAGCAGAATCATATCATGGAAGTTGATCGCAGGCTGAGTCCCAGAGAACTAAGAACTTAAAAATGTGCAGCATCCTACGAGATAAAGTGCTCGATAAAGTTCAGTGGACAACACTCAAAGTCAGAGTTCACACAAGGATGGCAGCACCCATTAAAGAACACATTATAGGCTGTAAATCAAGACGTATAGTATATTTGCCTATATTTCATTAACATTATACGTAGGATTATAAAGTAAAACCGGTTTTGCGTACGTTTTCAAGTACAACAGTGCCGTGAAATAACATGTGTGGCATCTGTGAGCTAACGCATTCTTTATCTGCCACTTTTTTATTTTAAATGCATGGAGGCTTCACACTGCTGAGAGTTTAACTTTGTGACACTTACAAAATAAACTTCAGCCATGTTTTGTGGTTTACGTTTGGCATCCTGCACCTAAAAAGCTTTAAGGTCAGAAGTTTTAAATTCCAATTGGGAAATTCCGACACCCGAGTTGGACGTCTTGCAACCACTAGAAATTCAACCAGTAATTGTTGAGATATTTCAGTCTGGAACAAGACAGACATTGCCATCTTTAGAGCCACACTGCTGAGTAGTAAATACTAAAGTGTGGATAAATGGTTACATTAGAGTCTGAAAAACTGGGTGATCAATATACTGTACACCTAATTTCCATTTTCACAAGACAAACAGATTTTAGTTTAGCTTTGCAATTTGTCTCCAAGCTGTCTAATGTAAACAGCAGTCTCTAGATTAATTACACAACTTAATTCAGAGACACTTCCACAATGCAGGAAGCACCTGTGTGCCTGTTTAAAATAACTGCAATGTAATTCAGCAACTTGCTTGTGAAGGCGTTTTGTTGTGACTATAAGTCTTTATTAAGTAACGGAGGCATTAGTATGAAGCAGCTGTTTGGAAAGTTTTTCCAAAGAAGCACCACAAAGGGGAGTTTAGACTCCTGGAAACATGCAGTTTACCTGGAAACATCAGCGCAGGCTTTGCTGAAAAGCATCTCGAGAAAAACAAGTCATAAATAAAATGATCACAAAGAGTTTTATTTATGACACAGCAGATGCACACATTTGAGGCTGATTGATATTTATGTTTCGGGGTGTTTTTTTCGGCTCCACCAACAGATTGGAGAACCCGCCTGGGGACGGCGAGAGGAGCCAGATGAGACAAGCTTTCAACAAGTGAGTTTTTTGAAAATGCGACCCAACATCTTTGTGCAACTTCTGCTGTGACATGCTGTGTGATTGTGTGCTTAAATGTGAGCGTGGAGCTGTGTGTGACTTAAATATATCTTCTGAAACGGTTTCGCTTCTTGCTTCTGTTTTGGGGGGAATGCTTTTATTTTTTTCATTTCAAACTGGTGAACAAAAGATAGAAACAAGAGATGCAAACGATCCTAGCCAGGATTTTTCTTTCACTTTTCAATATAAAGATGAGTAAATAAAGATGCTGAACTGTTTTAACCTTAACAACTGTTAACGGAGGAGGGAAGCATGTTTTACAGGCATCTTGATCCTAAATGAAAGACTCTTGTCTAAACCCCTTGAGAACGTGATTTATTGGCAGCTATTTAGATTTGTTTGCAAATATCAATACATCCAATCAATTCCAATTTGCAACAGCTTGTTTATCTGCTTCACCTCAGGCGCTATAAGAGAAACAGATGCACATTCTTTTACTACAAGCAAACTTTCAGATTGATTTGAAAATGTTCTTTTCCTTTTTCACGAAGACAAACACAGACCAAACTTTTGGAGGTCACGGCTAAAAAAGCAAAAATGTATTTACTTATTACTCATGTTTCTGATGACCCACAATGTTTAGAGTACCATCCTCTAAATGCTGAATCCTCTCTTTCTCCCCTTCCTTCCTGCAGAGCGGTGAGCACGGTGTTCAGCACGTGGCTCTCTGAGTATCCTGAAGACTTTAAGAGTTTGGGGGATCCCTCCCGCCTGCTGCGCCTGGCTCCCCTCCTCCCCCAGGACACCTCGTCTGCAGCCGACCTCCGCGCTCGCCTCCTCAGGATAGCCGAGGAGCTCAGCGAGAGAGCCCTGCTCCCTGACGCCCGCAGAGGTCTGTAAATTAACTGGGATTTTAAATGACACAGTTAATGTCTCACTAGAAGAGGTTTTCATGAAGAAATACGCTTGTCTGCTTTGTGTAAATCCCAAACTGGGGCTGCAAAGACAGAAAATACAACATGGCATCCTTGATTAGATACATTTTTCAGACCACTGAAACATATTATGGCAGTAGAGCTGCTCCACTATTAAAGCAATGGTTGCAATAATTGCTATACTTTGTATTTAGTGCTAATTAGAAAATGTTTGTGCATTTGTGATCTTGTTAACGTTATTTTTTCAAGCATTTCATTGAGAATTTGTTGCGACGCTAGCATTAGCATTTAGCTCTACGTTTCTTAGAGCAGCTTCACATCGACATTTACGTTCAATCTGGTTTCTTTAATCCTATAATCTCACGTTAATGAGTGAAATATCTCATTATCTCAACATAACAAAGTCATTTACTCATTAAAATGTGATATTTATCCAGTTTCCTTGGTTTTCCTGAGATAACTAAGCTGTGGAAATCTTTGTTACACTGGACACAGTGAAGGATCAGAGCAGCAGAGACTAAATCCTGCAGCTAAAGGATTGAGAAAGATGTCGTTGCTTATATTTTTAATCAGTTTCATGGAACAGCTTTATTCTTTGCAGATCGGACAGGTTTAACCAGCCCTCGTCCTGACGCCTCCAAGTTTGAGCCCACCAGCATCCTCGGATTCCCTGCGGCGATCATCGCGGAGCAGCTCACCAAAATAGAGACAGTGAGTTCTCTTTCATGTGTTTAAATGGTGGCATGAAGAAAAAATATTGACCAATGATACTGAAATGTAATAGATCACAGTTAATTAAATGCACAGTGATAGTCATGTGGTTCATTCTGACATTTCTGAGTGTGATTGCCTGCTTCAGTCTGCAGCTCTGCTTTGAAGTCAGTGTTGATTCTGCAGATGAGTTCAGTGACAGTCGGCTGTTCGCCGTCCTAACCTGCCCTTTAGCTCCATCCTGTTTTGTGTCGTGATGAACTTTGATCACCTGTGACATTTTCAGTTTTGCAACACACAGAGTGCTGAGTGCCTGATGTGCATTGGGCTGCCTCATCACTTTTTGGATAGGCTTGCAAATCAGTAAACTGAAAGCTTTTTTCATAACTTAATCTTTGCCTAAACCTCAATAAAATACCTCCAGGAGATCTCACACACTTCGAAAAATTATTAAATGTTTTTTTTGGTTTATCAATTTATGGAGCTACATATTAAATAGTGCTAAAATATGAGTATATTGACATTTAGATGGACTAAAGAATAAGAATATTCTACTCCGATGAGATTTCTATTTGGATATCAGTCGTTCATCAATAGATGCCCTGTCCATTTCAGCGCCTTGAGCATGTTCACACTGATACTTAGAGCTGTCAACTTGTGATCAGATCACCCACCACACAAGTTAATACTGAGTGTGAGCAGGGCCTCTGAGGACAGGCTGAAACAGTCACTAAGCTGCTCCGTCCTTTAAAAGCGCGTCCATCCGATTTCAGGCAGTCCCGACATTTTCATGTGGACTTGTTTCTATTTTTCTGCTCTGTTTCACTCGCTGATAAAACACAGCTTCCCTCTGGAGTCGCTTATTTGCAGTTTCATTGTTTTTCACACCAGCAACAGCAGTTTGTTTAGAGTACACAGAATCAAAGTGGTAGTTATAACCTCGTAACATGAGCCGCTGCGGCTGCAGACACAAACATAAAGGTGCCACACACAGAGAGTCAGCAGGAAGACCTCACAGCGCAGGTCACATGATGAGTGATTTTTTAGTAACAGGCTGTTTATAGATCTGCATGTTTTTATTTACCAGGAGCTGTTTGTCCGCCTGGTCCCATACCACTGCCTTGGGTCACTGTGGTCTCAGAGGGACAAGAAAGGAAGAGAAGGTGTTTGTTGGTCCGTCCGGGCCACCGTACATCAGTTCAACAAGCTGGCAAACGCAGTTTTAGCATCCAGCCTTTCGTCTACGAATCTGCGCAGCCAGCAGAGAGCTCGACTGCTGGAGAAATGGATCAGCGTGGCAGAGGTCAGTGAAGGTCACAGCTCTAACGATGCAGGCCATTTTTACAGGCTGGAATTTAAAAAAAAAATGTTGCTCATCTTGACATGAAACTGTTAACAGTCTGTCAGCTGCGGTTTCAAGTCTTCCAAAATCCTCAGCTGTGCATTTTCCAACAATAAACCCCCATTAATCCCCTAACCATAATCCTATTCTCAGCCCTCACTATGCACATACCATCACAAATTCACAGTCTGCTTGGTTTCTGCTGTGACTGTTCTAGTGATTTCACCCCAATCAATAGCAAGAGCAAAACACATTAATGAAGTCTTGATTTATGGTTCTTTTCTGGACAGAGCAAATCACTAAACAGTGCTCTCTCTGTTTTGGTGGTTTCGTACTTTTAGCAGAAAATAAGACTGAAGATTGTTAAAAATCTGCATTTTTTGTACTTTTTAGACTTAGAGTTCCTGTACACCTTTAGGAAATGGAATAGGAAATCCACTCCGCATGAGCAGTACATACCAGAAATGTGCGGAGTCAACAAAATGTGATGTACGACCTCAAGGCGAACAGTGAAGCTTTGAATCTGCTTAAAAACTCCAGTATTATACTGAAAGGTGGATTAACTGAGTTCTGTTATGGTTATTGTGCAGTTTCTTTTAAACTACTGAAAAGCCCACAGCAACAACACACACACACACACACACACACACACACACAAACACACGTATATGACGTATCCTGGTCTTAGTTGTTATGGTCATGTGACCCCTTTTTTTTCTTTCCTGAGCCCCTTTATCGGTGCATAAAACACATCCTTTCACCAATTTTCCTGTGTGAAGCTGCATTTATCATCACATACACACAAACACACACTCACACACACTCCACGATCCTCTTTGGCATCGTGAGGTATCACTGTTTGCTGCCAAAGCACCGTCCTAAACCCACCCCAGGTTTCTTTTGGGACAAACCTCTTTAGCAGTATGCATTATTCAGCACCTCAGGCTGACACTGTAACTCAATACGAGCCAGACCCACACCCACAGGTGTTCTCAGTTACAGTGCGAGTGTGTGTGTGTGTGTGCATGCAAATGACTGTGCTGGTGTATGTGTGTGCTTCCAACAGGAGTGCCGAGCCAGGAAGAACTTCTCCTCGCTGTATGCCATCGTGTCTGCCCTGCAGAGTAACCCCATCCACCGGCTGAGGAAGACGTGGCAGGACACGGACAGGTCTGCAGCTCAACAACTCGTACTTTAAAATTAACATTAATAGAGAACTATTTTCACTGTGAAGTTATATTTCTGATTGGCTGCCCTTTCTGATTGCCTTGCATAGCAAAAAAGATTTAAAAAGTCTGGACTACATGACAATAAACCACAATATGAACAAGAGAAGCATGAAAACACACACACAACTTGGGTGAAAAATAGTTGAATGTATTTGTATAATATAGTGAGATGTGAAACACAGTTGTTAATCTAGAATTAAGTAACTGAAGGCTTGTATAGACCTCTGCTGGTGGCCAAGGAACTGCAGCAGGTGCATTTCAGGTCTGCAGCTCACATTATTATGGTGGCTTTAAACCAAAAGAATCGACATCTCACTGTAAAAATAGATCTTTCTTGCAAATAAAGAAATGTAACCGTGCATGTTGGCAGCGTTTCACACCTGCTATTAAGGAAATAGAGCTATAATTAATGTTATTAGTTTCACCTGTGCTTTCACTTCTTTGACAAGTTAAGAGTGTCTGCATAGGGCACGAGATAATAGGAACAATTCTCCAACAATGAGCTGAATAACAAACAGAAAACACCTTAAAATTAATAAAATCCATGGGATTTATTAACACAATGACACACAAACAAAGTAGTCCTCAGACTAGAGGCCTCTCTGCTCGGCTGCTGACACTGGAGATTTAAACTCTCCCTCCCCGGACCAGGTGCACCTCGTCAGGTAATGCAGCACACCTGTGCAGAGCTGCAGGAGAGTGAAGAGGACAGGAGACACATGCACAACATTCTTCATAGCTTCAAGCAGCATTACAGGAAAACTGCTGTTAACCTTAAGACACTTTATTTATTATACACCAAGGCAACCTTGTAAATAACTCTGAAGTAAACCTCATAAAGAGGAAGCAGAAGAAGCATTTCATTCCTTCAGCTAAAACTAGAAAAAAGCCACTTCAGCAGTGTTGTCTCCTCAACATAAACCCAAACATTTCTCAGTCACGGCATCGACTCTAAATCAGTTTTATTCTGTTAATGATATGAAACATTTTTCACTCAATTTTCAGTCACTGTCTCTCAACCTTATTTTCCAATTCATGCAGACTTTACAAAAGCTTGTCATTAGCTTAATATTAAAAAATGTGAATGATCATTTTTATTCATTTAATTAAATTCCCTGTTTTGGTCACTTGACAGGGAGGCAGTGAGGAGATATGAGGAACTTTCACAAATATTCTCAGACAAGGACAACTACTCACAAAGCAGAGAGCTTCTAAAGGAGGTAAGTTTCCATCAACAATGAACATGTAATATACTGCACATTTTTAAATTTCTGGCTCTGAATGAAGACATTCATCTACATTATACAGTGAAATATGACCTTTTAGTTATGGAACGCAGAGGCTGGGTTTCACCTGAGCCTGGCGCAGCCTTAAACCGGTTTTGCTTTTGATTTTATGTTTAAAGTGAAAGGTTGGAGCCTGAATGCTGTGTTTTCTAGACATCTTGTATGTTTCCTATGTTGGAGAGCTGCCGGGTTGCACTCTCACTCACAGGGTTGTAGTGTTGGTGTGCAGCTTTGGTCTGGAGTCAGATTTCAGCATTTCTTTTCAGATGTTTTGGACTTGTTTGAGGCCAATTTTTTACTCACATTTGTGTTGCTCCTGGCTGCTGCTGGATGCTTTTACTGCTTATCTGTATGCTGCCTTGCTGAAAAAGAAATCTTCAAAGATACTTTTTTCCCATCAATACAAACACTTTGAGTTTACACCTGTATGTACAGCATGTAAAGCCTGAAGCTTTAATGTTATATACAGAAAGGAAGACAGTTGTCTGTTTAATAAAAGCCAGTCTTAGTTTTAGCCTTAATTAGCCTGCATGAGCTAATCCACATAGAAAACAGAAGATAAAGAAGCACTGTGAGGCTGTGTTGAGCTAAATGCTAACATCACCGAGCTAACCTGCTCACGTTCCAACCAAGCAGGATTATACATGCACCTTGCTCACCTAGCTAGCTAGCTAGCCAGCTAGTAATTTAGCGCCCTCGTCTCGAGCTTCACCCTCTCTCCGAAATATGTTTACTTCTGGCCCAAAAAAAAAACAAGATGGCTTCAGCCAAAATGCCTAACTTGAGGCTTCAGAACAGCCGTCCAAAAACCAACGGATGATTATTTTATAGATTAGCAGCATGTTAATGTTTGCTAACCGAGCGCTACAAGAATAAGTCCTTAAACACGGAAGCACGGTTAGCATGTTAGCGCCCTGGGGTCTAACCTTTAAACTCAATGAGGAATTTGAATGGGTTGCTGAAATAAGGTCTGTGGTTAACACAATCTTAAGAGCTGTCTGTGTTTTGTTGTACGACATAAAATATGTGAATTTTTAAGTTTTTACTTGTCGTTTGAAAGACGGTTGCTAACAAGTGGCTAAATGAGACTAGAGTGGACGGGAACTCTCACTAGTTCGCCTTACAGCCTCTAGTCGTGTTTTTCAGAGCTCTTGCAAACTCTTGTAGATTGGCTAAGGCTAAGTTTTCGCTAGCTTGTCAAACCGTTGGTTAGCTTGTCGGAGAGTGTCTGAAGCTAACGGTAGTGATGTTCAAGTCATGCGACCGTGATGTAGTTCGCTAGAGCATAACGTTAGCTTTTAACTTCTGACGGCTTCATTAAAGCTTCAAACTTCACAGAAGTGGTATTCAATTGTCAAAATTATCCTGCTGAGCTAAACACATAATAATACTTTTGGGTTTGCCAACAAAAATACGTCATTTGATGATTTGATGTTGATCTGAATATCATTAATTTTGTTGGTATTTGTTCATAAAACAAATTATTGGACAAACTGAAATGTTAAATTGATAATGGCCCTAGAGGAGAAGCTACCAAAATCAATAGGATATATTTATGTACAGAAACAGCTTCTAAATCCATAGAATAGTTAGTAAAAGATATTTTATTTAAAGCCGAAGTGGTGGACTGACCAACAGACCAACATTGCTATCACTGGAGCCAACAGCTAGCATGGCTAAAAACAAAATACATAGTGAAGTCTGTCAAGCCTCAAACTGCAGCTCTGAAAGCCATGTGACTCCTCTGCTCTTATATCTCACATCCTGCTGACGAGCATCCCGTAATTTGAACAGCAGCATGAGACATTTATTAATGTGTCTGTCAAGAGCCACTACAGGACCACATTTGTTAAGTTCCTATCTGCACAGACTGAAGCCGAGCTCTCTCCGCCAGCCGAAAACAACATTTAGTGGTAGAGATTTATGACTGCTTTAAAAGACCAGAAACCAGTCTAATCTGGTTGAGTAGAACTGCCCTTATTCTGTCAACACTTCACTTCAGTGCGAGACACCCATCTGAAGACGTACATTATATTTAGTTTGCACTGTGTCTGAGAGTAGGGGAAGTTGACAGGATTAGCTGTGTTTTGATTCGCTGTTATGCTGCAATGCAGGCATCAATACCTTTGCATTAGCTGCGATTTTACCCATGATATCCCCAAAGGAATTCATCCAAACATTTGCTTTCATTTTGAAAGCTTCACTCTGAGCTTTGATGCCAGAAAAACACCCATCGCCTTCTGTTGCCCTTTGATTTTTTTCAGCGCAGTTACTTGCTTCTCTTCATCTTTCAGCTTGTCTAAAAATGACTACGACTAGCAGACAGGGTGTAAGATGAATGATTCAGACTAATAAAAGACTTACAAAAAGTTAAGGGAAATAAATTATTCACACTGCTGACACTGAAGCTTTTGACAGTGCAATAACACTTTATTAGCTAGCTGTTTCTAACGGGCTATGTCTTTTTGGCTAATGTCAAGTTGTCATGACAGCTCACCAAACTGGGCAGGGCCAACATGGCGTTGAAAGTTATATTAATAATGTCACGAAGATTCATAAAACCTAATTCATGCTGATATCAGTTGTCATGAGAGGCTTGACTGGTACATTTATGGATATTTGTATTTTTTCCTATTTATTTATTTTTTAATCACCCTGAATTTAATTTGTTTTGATAGAATTAAAGTATATCTAGAGTCAAGCACTGCAAATTAGATCAGGCTATAAATATTATATGTCATGTATTAATAGGGGAATCTTCTGTCCAAGTATTAATAAATGCATGAATGTAAATATAAGAACATGGCCCACAACTTTACAGTTTTAGTTAACTCTCCGTGCTCTCTTCAGTGGCGCTTTTGGCCATAACAGGCAGCAGTTTTAAGCAAAAAACTGAGATAATTCTACTATGTGCTACCTGTCCAGCCACAAAAACAGACAGACAAAATCAACTTCTAGAGGTTGAACATAGAGAAACATTTAGCAGCTTAAAGGTTACATGTTAAAGTAAGAGACTTGCATTCATTAAGAGGCCAGAAACGCCAAATCCAAATTAATTTTAATGTTAGTTTGTGCCTGGTGCATCATCGGATGCCAGTTTGCGAACATGTTAGCTGAAAAGGTGATCATTGTAACGATAATTGTTGTCTTGACCAAAAATGGAATCCATTTAGTAGCTATTCTGATGGTTTTGATTTTGAGTTTTTGACATTTTTGCATTGTATGATCTTCACAAGCAGATGGAGAGTTTGCCAAGTTGGGACAGAATTGTGAATGTTCAGATTTCCACCAAGTCCAAATATGACATATGTCGGAAAATGGTGAATAATGTGGTGAGACTGTTTGTCGACAATCGTTTCCAAGGTCAAGATTAAAACCTCAGAATATTATTTGTTTTGCAGGAGGGCACATCGAAGTTCGCCAACCTTGACAACAGGCTGAACAACAAACATATTCGGGGGGTAAGTAGAGTGGAAATAAACACTGATATGAAATTAGGGAGCAATGGAGATGGGAAATGACCCCCTCTACACAACATGCTGAAAACCAAAGACTGCTGTTGCACAGGTCAGCGCTCAGGGGTGAAATCATGCAAATCCTGAGTTCACATGCACAGTTTAACATTTGTAAATGTATTCTGACTGCAGCGTCAAATCATTTGAGGTAATGTTACCATGACATTTCAGATAGTTTCAGTCACAGAGGAGTAACTTAAAAATGACCTCAACATTTGTCGCTGAGGCAAAAGCTCAGATCTTCAAGCGCATAAAAAAAGAACCATTTTCCCTAAACTTTACAGCCCATGTCTAGTGTGCATACCAATTGTTTTAGCCTGAAGGGTTGTACAGCCCCACAGGCCTTTATGGGAGACCTTGGGAAATTTAGGAATGATGTAAGACCCTGCAAAAGTGTCATTATTATTGTAAAAGTTAGGGGACAAAATGTGTTATAAAATCTTTAGAGAAAGGTCCTGTGGTTGAACTCGATGTAGGTGAGTTTGAATGCTTATAAAGGTTTAACTAAGTATATATATATACATTTTATGCCCTATTATTGATATTTATTATAGGTTTAGTATGTCACAAACATGTGAGTAGAAACAAGTTCCTTTATTTCCGACTAAATTCAGTTATCATTTCTAAAAAAAACTATGCTTCTGCTGAGAGCTTAATAATGGATTTCAAACTAAAAGCACTTGAAAATACTGTTTTCCAACAAAACGCTACATTCAAACATTGATACTGATGTCACTGTTGCTAAGCGGGGGGTGTTTCAGTGGTTTGATGGAGGTTGTAAGGGGGATCGACCGGCATGCAGCAGCGAAGTGGAACAGAGGGCTGTCGTGTGTGTGATGTGCTGAAGCCTGAGCCATCGTTTGAAAAATAGCTGCAGGCGGCTGCTCTGAAATCCCTCGCTGTGTGGGCTCTTTACAGTGTGAATAGAAACCTCTTGGGAACTGATAAAACGCTTTCTTTTCTTTTTTCTCCACACAGCCCAACGCCCAGGGCACGGTGCCCTATCTGGGTATCTTCCTCACAGACCTCACTATGCTGGACACGGCCGTCAAAGACAGGCTGGATGTAAGTTCCTCTCATCTCTATCAAGGGGAAAGTTGGTCACAACCTCTGGAAGTTGCTCAGTATTTTACAATTATCAAACTGACATAACACATCCTGTCACTCCCTTTGCAGAACGGCTACATCAACTTTGACAAAAGGAGAAGGGTGAGTGTTGCAATATGAGTGAGAGAGAGATATAAGTTTGGCATTTAGCTGTTTCTGTAATGCTGAGACAACAATGAAGTAGTATTAAGATGTGCATGAGTAAGACTTGTAGCACCTTGACAAAAAAAGCTTGTGACCCTGGAAAGATCCTGTTAAATAGAAGAAGGAGAGTGCCAAAGAGGAGAGAGATGCGTGGGATATTTTTTGAGATAAGAGCGTATTACAGTGAGCAGAGGTAACACAATATCCGAGGGAGGAAATGATTAAGTGGAGGGCGCTGTGAGGTGCAAGAAGAGAAAAAAAAAGAGCTGGCACAGTGATGCTAGATCAGCTTACATGGCTGCTTTTTTTTATTATGAAACTTTGTGGTGATATGCCTCTTTGTTAACAGGAGTTTGAGGTTTTAGCTCAAATCCGGCTCCTGCAGTCTTCCTGCAAAAACTGTGTTTTCACCGCTGACGAGGCCTTCATACAGTGGTATCAGAGTGTACCGACACTCACAGAGGAGGAGAGGTAAATGTCTAAAATACTGGCTCTGGTCATATAAATGTTTTGAATGCATTCCTTTGAATTCGTAGGATGATGATTGTTTTAAATAATCAATGATGTTCATCTCAGTTACAGACTGTCCAGTGAAATTGAAGCCCCTGGTGAGCCGAGTCCTCGTGGCCTTACTCCAACAGTCATCATCACACAGTGCCCAGAGTAAGCTATACTGAACATGTCCTACAGAAAAAAAAACGGCCATTATACAACGTTCACATAATTAGGATTCCTGTCACAAAGCAGTGCTGCTCAGACTGTGAAAACACTGGTATCCTCTGTCGCTCTAAAGCTTTCTAAAGTCTCAGAAATATCTCTGAGGGTTCTTCAGCTGCATCGACTCTGCAGAAATGTGTGCAGATGTGAAAGATCCGCAAACACTGACCAGTCGGAGCGGACTGGGTTTGTTTTTGGAGGGGGGGCTTAAAGAGAGAGGTGCTCAAACTGAGCTTGTTGTTGCAACAGACAGCACGTGAAAAATAACTTATTTTTTAGAATCCAACAGTACAAGTATGAACTCAAAAAAGGGGCATAATGTGTCCCAACAACCCAAAGTTTAGTCCGTTTCATTCAAACTCTGGTTCGGTTAAATCTTAGTTACGGTTTGTTTGGTCACTTCTGAACGATCCAATCGAACTCTGATTTTTTTAATTTTGCACTGTGAACGCAATCCAACCGAATTACAGGAAAAGAACCAAAACACATCAGATTACGTATAGTAAATACAAAATGAACCAAAAGTACCAATTTCATTCAGACTAACCAAACCGCCTTGGAATATGAAAGCGCCCTAAGTGATTAAAGACAAATCAATTCGAGACATTTTCTTGTTCCAGCTCCTCAAATGTCCATTTTTCTGTCTTCTCATAACATTTTAAATGGAATCATTTCAGTTTTCGAAACTGTTGATTGCACAAAACAAGCAATCCTAATGTGTCACCTTGGCCTTTCTGCCAATTCTCTGACATTTCGTTGACTAAATGATCTTTAAATTGATCAATCAATGATGGGAGTAATTGCTAGTTTCAACCCTAATTACAGCGTGTTTATTATTTTCTTGTTGACAGCCTGAGTACCTCTCGGACCAGCCTGACGGGTGACAGTGAAAGCCTCTTTGACTTCTCCTCCCCTGTCAACAACCTGCTCTCAAAACTCACCAAGGTAACATTGTTTTACTGAAGCTTTTAGGCCGACTTTGCATTTATATTAGTTTGTGTCACAAACATTGCACGCATGGGGGACTCAGCACTGCACTGAACATTGATGTTATTCGATTGCAGCATATGAGATCTCCGTCTGTGTCGTGTCTGGATGTCGACACGTCTACTTCAACCAATGAATCCACCCCGGCCACGCTGACTCCATCCACTCCCACAAAATCACACCGCCGATCAGTCTCCTGCGGCAGCAACCCGGTCAATAACGTCCAAGGGTCGGGGCCCGACATGCGGATTATCAGGATACGGATGGACCTGCAGGATGGAAACTTGTACCGAAGCATCCTGGTACTAATTCAAACCATTTGGATCTAATTTAAAGCCGCAGCGAGATTATAGAAAAGGCTTTCTGCGACATGCTGCACTTACAGCCTTTCCTCTTATCTGCAAGGATCCCGTAATGATAGTCATCAGAAACCGAACCTCAGGATACGATGGACCCGGGATATCATTAGTGCAAATCAAGCTGTCTTAGTGTCACTGTTATTCTCTTCTCTCCCCTCAGGTTACGAGCAATGACAAGACCCCCACTGTGATCAGCTCGGCCTTAGAAAAGCACAATCAGGACCCCAAACAGACGTCCAGATATGAGCTGATCCAGCTGCTGCCTGAAGGAAAAGGTTAAGACGTGACTAGTGCAGAAAGAAACACTTCCTGGAAATGTGCATTGTATCTCTGGAATAGTTTCATCATTGGGTGGCGTATTTATGTTACTGAAATGGAGAAAAACTTTTTATTCCTACTTTTGCATTGATCTAAAATTACGATGAACGATTTGGTTAATTCTAAGGTTTTAATTTTTCCCTTTTCTCTTAATGCAGAACTGGTCATCCCTGCGACAGGAAACGTCTTCTACGCCATGACATCATCAAGTGTTGACTTCCTGTTGAGGAGGAAAGACGGGAACACTCCTCTGGGCTCGCAGCCGATCAACACGGAGACAAGCGCCACTTTTCCTCGGATCAAGGCCAAGGGGAGGAGACTGGTCCGGACACTATTTTGACATCAGATTTCCCTCACCCCGACTTTGTCCACAGTGACGGATTTTTTTCCTCCTCACAAACAGTAACTGTGGCCTTTCACACGCGCCTTCCTCCCATGCTCTGACAAAGCTCGTTCTACCAAAACAACCAACACGAGGACCAAGTCTTAATCAGCGACTCCAGAGCAGGTTTTGTCAAACATTTCATACCTCCAGCTGCTGCACTGCTGCGTTCACTCGAGCCGTCTGCTGCAGAAGAACCGTTTCTTCCTTTACAAACAGTATGCATCACTAATTTACTCCTAGAGGAAGAGCAATGGAAGCCTTTAGTGCTTTTGGTGCTGGCTCTCGAGTCCCAGTCAGGTAGCACTTGATGCATTTTCTTTCATTCCAATTTCACAAATAATATCTGTTTTAATAGCTTACAGCCACCAGAAAATCCCTCGTTGCGTGCCTCTGTCGTGAGCAAAGCTTCTAAATGTAAAACAATAATTTAACGAGATGCAGTTGAAGGATTTAGGACAGTGTTTTTTTTGGGAGGAGGCAGAAAGAAACCTAAACATACAGAGCCCGTCAGATCTGACTCTGGTTAACAGCACACATGAGGAAGACCCAAAGATACAGTGCAAGTGCACCATTGTAGCAAAACACTGGAGCCGGTCTAATTAGACATATATGTTTTGTATATATTTATATATTTTGTATGTCTGTGTGATGTCAACATTGCGTTTACACTGATGAGGAGCTCCGTGTGTCCCAGTTGTCTAATTTGTTCAAGAAAAAAAATGCATCAAATACCTGCAAGATTTCAACTTTAAACCGGCCAGCAGGTGTCTGCAGACACTGATTCAGATATTTATTTCAACATAAAACTACATTATTCAGTCTTCTTATATGATTTAAATTATCATTCAGATTGTGAACGGCGCTGCTTGTATTGACTAACCTGAAAAGAACGATCGACTCTGCAGCTCTATGGGGATTTTTGGGCTGTTTAAGCCCAGGAAATATCCGTCATGGTTCATTTTCACAGCTGTTATCAACCTGTTTGCAGCAGCAGATGTTTTCAGCAAAAAAAGAACTGGGATAAACCCACCTTATGCTACCTGCCAGACAGCAACCAGCAGACACAGTTAGTGACGAAGTGGTGGGAAAAAAGTCTGTCTGCTAAAAAGCCTGATATTTTTCAGTTGCTAAAGACCAAACTAGTCCTAAAAGAAGAGTGATATGCACTTATTTATCAGATGTCCAGAAATACTTCCTCTCCAGCTGAGTGTGTGTGTCGGCAGCTGTTCACCAACATGTTAGCTGCAGCAACTTTCTCGCTGTCATACATCTCGTTCTGGAGCTCTTCTGACCCCTAGTGGTCAAAAGTGGATTATTGCAGCTTAAAAAAATAACATCTTGCAGCACTTTCAAAGCTTGATGCTTTGCTTCAGTTCATCACTGCAAAACCACGAGGAAAACAGTGAGGAAAATGGAAAAACAGCATTATTAAGTCTGAGGTTTCCCAGGTCTCTACTTTCAAACAGAGCATAAGCTAAAGTTAATTTATGCAGATTTTTACACATCTCAGCAGGATGCATCTCCACTGCTGTTTACACAGCACCAAGCCTCTGCTCCAGCTCCGTGTTATGAATTAACATGCTTACTTCCATGTAGGTTTTTTAAAAAAGATAACAGCCTCTGGACTTTAATGAAGTCTTGTGACCTCTGGTTGTGCGTGCTCGGTGCTGGTGACGCCTCTGTACAGGCTGAGGCACGAGAGTCCGGGACCAGGGAGAGGATTCTGGGTAATAATAGATGATGTGTGCTAGCGTTTTGCTATGCTACTGATTGTTTTAGTGCCTTTCTCTACAGGATGCTCATTATTTCCCCCTTGTTTGCATTAGAATGTATACAGTAAACACGGAGGAGACGCAGCCACCTCCAGTGCTGCGTTCCCTCACATCAGAGCTATTTATGCACTACATACAGGATGTCCTATTTTTGTGGTAATAAATTTACTTTTGTATGAATTTTTTATTGCTTTTGACTGATGTGCTGTAACATATTCGACACAGAGAGATATTTCCCATGCAGCTGAGTATGCCATAAATATAATTAAAGGTCAAATGCACACATTCTTATTTCTGTCATGCATAGAGTAAACAAAACACGCTGAATATACATCAGATACAGACAATGCACCTCTGTTTTAGTCTTTTTATTCAGATTCAAGATAGCCAGCATCTTTACCTTCAAGCTAAATCAAAGAATGTATGTGGAAACGTGATTTAACTATACGTAACAAAAAAAGCACATTCATGAACACTCCAGTTAATAACAAGCATTCATGAAACACAAAGTATTAAAGCGTTCCTCACACCTGAAGTGTCCGTAGTTTAATTCTGTCAGTGAAATGTGTCCTGAATGTTAAATAGTGCAATTAATCCCACAATGTCCATAAATTCAAAGTTTCCTAAATTCTTTCTCATCCAGTAAAGCTTGACACGCCGGAGATAACGTACCCACAAACCAGCTAATGTTGATTTAAACAGAAAAAGTCCAAGTTATCAAGGCAGCACTTACACACAGTTAGCAACACTGTCTCTTCAGTTTCAGTTAAAAAAAAAAGCACCCAGCGGTTACAAAGACACTCGAACAAATGCTTTCATGTAAAGTGGCACTTTGCGCTTTCGTGTGTTTTTTCTTTCAAATGAACGCCATATTTCCCATCAGGCCCTCTGCATCCTGTCAGATCTGACTACTTGTTCTCCTCCAGCATTGTTCAGCGTGCATTTACTTTGAAGGGGAGGACGTAACAGCCCTTGATAATCGCAGATAATCATTCTGAAAGAGTAAATGGACAAGTAAAATGGTTTCTGTGCCTTAAAGGGCCCTGAAACACATTTCCTCAATCAGCCTCTTACTGTAAGTAACAGGGTTCCACATGAACACAGGACTTAAGGCCAAAGTTGGATCAGTTTTAGTTATTAACTTGAGAGATTTCTGTATTTTTGCACTTCTCACTGGCGTGAAATGGGCAGGGCACGGTACTTAAACGCACCAATCAAGATTTAGCAGCATGTGAATCAGAATCTGTTGAGAGTTGTTTGATCATTTCAACAGATGTGATCAAACCACTCCCACACAGCCCGGAGTTTTTATAAATCTTACCTAAAGATTTTTTTTGTTTGTTCACTATTCCTCATGAATATTTAATGTTATGGAGAAAGGTTTAAACCTGCGGTGGGGAATTTTTTGAGAGTAATTACACAAACACGGCCCCCAGGAGAGCTCTCCTCCAGTTTTCCCATGAAAATAATTATAAACAGGCACGTTTTGAACGGGCACAGCACTCGTATTTTTACAAACACCGACCTGTCCAGGAGCAGTAAGTGAGTTCTGGTGTACCAGCGCTTGAATGTCGCCACAGATAACCCAACTCCAGTATACTGAGAAACACAGAGAGCTTCCCCTGGCAGAGATAAGCTTAATTAGCATTGTGTGCACTCGTTTGGCGAAGGCTTGAATTAAACAGACGTTCATTTATATGTAAAAGTCCCACACTCCAGCTGTAAGATTGGGAGCTTAGATTTCAGGAGCTTTAAAGCAACCGATTTAAATTCATTGGCTGGGATGTGTGTTGCAGCATCCACCTGCATGTGAACCCACACATGGAAACATTTCTCCATAACATTAGTGGTCAAAAACTCCACAGGGAACCTCGAAGAAAATGACTGTGATGTCTCAAAACCATCATTAAAGTGGAAAATTGTAGAAAAGATCATTGATTTTAGTGCTAAACTTGCATGATTTCTATTTGATTTCACCAGAAAGTAAAAAATAAATATATACATTGTACCAAATATGTGCAAAAAAAGTCATATAAATGTTAAACCGTGGTGTCAGCACTGGCTCGTTTCTCCTCCACAGGCCTCACACTCCAGCGCCGCCGTCCGGTAAGCCTTCCACACCACCGGGTCCTGCAGACACACCGTCCCACCGCCTCGTTTCTCCTCCGCCTGGTTCCGGTTTATGTCTCCCACACACACCCAGCCTCCTCCGGACCCCGACCCGGCCGCCTTGGGGCTGACGGCCCACTTGGAGTGGTCCTGGCTGGTCTTGAAGGTGAACGACTGCCCCGGGTTGATGAGTTTGATGTCCAGGACTTTCCAGCCCTGAGAGCAGTCGGAGGGGAGGATCCCTGTGGAGCGGACCCAGAACTGGACCAGGAGGTCTGACTGGAGGCTTGGGGCCACCCAGGAGTGGTACAGGTCTGATGGGACAAAGGAGGATACAGTCTGAATTCTGTTATATAATGTCGTCTTTGGGATTTTATCCCAAATCAGAACTTATCATGCTCAAAGAAACTCAAGGTGAACCCGACACACGATGACCAGAACAAACTTCAAACTACTTCTACTTCTACAAAGTCCTACCATTTTTAAAAGAAGCTCCTTTGGCGAAGCTGATGAAGTCGGTGCCCTCCTTTGAGGTCAGAGTCACGCTGCGATTGGATACCGGTTTGATGTGTGGAGAGATGTGGCCAGACAGACTTTTCTTCCCACAGACAGCAGCCAGTGCGGGCACCAGGGCCGCCAAGGACTCGGGCACCTCACAGTCGTACACATTAGGCTGATTGATCTGAAGCTGCTCTCCTGTGGTGCAAAACAAATTAGATTTAAGGCAAACGCTGCGAACGGCACTCGAGGATCTCTTTACTCGTTAAGTACAGTAAATTAATAGCACTGTCTTGGCGACTTTGGTGCAGATGCATATAAATAATTTGCACTGCAACAGATGAAGAAGGGATTATATAACTACACATAAAGAGTGAGGACTTCACTCTGCACTGCAAAGAGGAAAATGAAAGGATATATCTTTCTTCTTTTGTTATCTGTTATTTTCTTCTTTTTCCCCCTCCTTCATTTATCTACTTTGACACTTAAAGTGAATTAAAATATGCAAATTGTTCCTTTATTGGTCTATAATGGCCAATAAACCAGGGCTCACTTTGTTATTGTCAGTAACTGCAGTGTAGCTTTCATTCCAACATAAACACATTATGCATTCTGCTTACTGTCTTTCAAGACTCTATTAAACTGGCAGTTACTTTCATTATTGATTAACCATCCCATTATATCCTGCTTAGCCGTCATTAGGGCTATACGATATCAGTTAATGGTGTAAAAGGAGTCCAAGGTAACGTCCTAAAATTATAATTAATATTCATTTTTATTGATTATTATTAGTCTTAATGACTTCAGTTTTAATCTAGCACCAACATGAGTTTGATATTTTAGGTTTTGAGTGAAATATCGTAGCAACCTCAGGATGGATCGCCACAAAATTAGGTACAGACATTCACGCCCCCCTGAGGATTAATAGTAGTAATAAATTGGGTGGTATGACAATATTACAGTATACCAGGGTATTTAGAAATCAGGATTGTATGATTTTATTGCCTTACAGTCTATTTAAACTGGGAGTCCTGCAGTTTTTTGGACGTGTAATGCAAAGAATTCGCCACTAGGGGTCAGTGTCTATGCAGTTTAGGTGAGAAACATGTTGACTTACAGGACTTTTACAACTCAAATGACTCTGTCTCTGATAGTTAACATAGTAAACATGACATCTAAACATCAGCAAATAGTTTTCATCAATTAATAAAATAGTTGTCAATTAAATTTATATTAATTGACTAATGGAGAAATCAGGTTATTCTTCCAGCACTAACTTGATGCATTAAACATAAGTAGTCATGCTCACGCTTATTAAAACAAAAACAAGCCAATATTTCTGCCAAAACACTCGACTTCACATATTGAAAAGGCAGTATTTATGAAGTTGGTGAAAATTATTTAGTGTCAAATCTCATTCTCCCCTCATTCATGTGCAAATTAATGCCGCAGGGCGCTCCCAAATGAAACACGGCACCGTCAGCTGTTTGTCAAAGCATTTATCCGCTGTGTATCCACGTCACCTGGACACCATCACACTCTCAGCATCCCAGCTGGAGAGGCGAGAATCTGATGGAGCAAACGCATGCCGCAGTGTGAGGGCCGATATCTCTATGGTAACACACCTCAATCTAATTACATTACCCCAGGCACTGCCATAGCAACTGTGCCAACTTCTGAGCCTGCCAGGGAAACTGCACAGGCGGCGCGGTGACACGGCGATGACACCTGTTTACGCTGATTATCTGGGATCTGCATTATCTTGTTGTTGTTGTGTCAATACCTGACTGGATTATTAAGTACTGGGGGACAAGAATAATAACGACTGAAGAAATCCCTTTCAAGATGAGACAGAATGACGAATATTAAGGCTTTTCAAATATAAAGTCCTTTAGAAAGCCTTAGAAGCAGCAGCAACACCCTCGTGGGAAAAAGTGTTTTTTAAAGCAAAGCAGCTCACCAATCAATAGCAGGGAAGCTCTAAAATAGATTAGATGCCATTACAGGTTTAATAGACTTTGTCTTCACTGAATAACTGACGTTATATTGTCCACAGATTGCTTGACTGGCTGACATGATAAACAGTAATGGAATTTTTCATAAAAAGGCAGAAGATATCAGCAAACCATGCATCAAACTAATCCTATTTGTAATCTTGTAGACTTTGTTGTTGCATTTTAAAGGCGACAACAGATGGAATTTTGATCCATTTTACTAAAAAAAAAGACCTTTTTCACCCGACAGATACGAGTTTTAAAAGGAATTCTTTCTTAATTAAAGCAGCATTCATTGTTGTATAACAGGGGATGAATCATTTTTAGCTCCTAGCTCTAAAACTGTAACTGTGATTGGTTAATATCATCATCATCATCATCATCATCATCCATTTAAACATCATCACAAAGTGTTAACTCCAGTCTTACCGATGGTCTGGAAGCGCTCGAGCGGATAAGTAACGCAGATGAAGTTTTGTCCGTTGGTCACACCGCTGCTGGGGTAATAATACCTTCCCGCCTGTCGCACAGGAGGGAACTGAGGGGTGCTGTGGACCAACCAGAAGCCCTGCTTTTTATCCAGCAGGACAACACCTGAGGAGCAGAGTTATTAAAGATTAGCATCAAGGTTTTCCCTCCTGATGATTAGAGGTGACATGCAAATCTAAATTTTAATACTAAAACTTAACTTGATTGAAATGAGATTGACAGGATTAGCCAAATTGAAAAATGGGCCTAATGTAATATATTCCCAAAAAATCATTTTAACATGTCAATCAGGTCATAAAACCAATCATCTTTATGAATCGAGAAAATCAAAAGTCTAAAGAAGGATTTGGAAAACTCAACTACTAATTTCTCTAGTTTATTTCTACATATCCGTGAAAATGAAGCTTCAGATTTAAGTGATTTTCACATTTAGTACATTTTTCTAATGAAAAATATTTTCTAAATGTGTTATTATTTTGCTGTTTTAAAATCTACCGAGTCTTTGTAGTAATGTTGTTCTAGTATTAGTTCTTATTTGAATTATGTAACTTGGCTTCACATGTATTTTATGTATGTTGCCATAATACAAGAAGTGTATAGACTTATGGCATATGAGGTGTATAATGGAGCTTGATTTAGGATTTTTATGCACTCATTACTTTTTGCTTTGACTTATTTTATACACTGTACAAACTCGTCCATATTTCCTGATTTTCAGTATCTCTTGCAGCCTGTTTGGACTTCTCTGGTGTTCACCTTTCGTGTGCCCCCCTCCTCTGCCTCCACTGTTGTCAGCCCATCTGTCACCAAAGTCCTCAGTTGGCCTCTGGTCATTGTACAGGATGTATGCTACCTCTGTGCTCTGTGGAAAAAAAAGGTGGGTTATTTTTTTGCTGATATGAAAAATGGTCACATTTTGGCACACACAAGAAACACAGGCACACATACACTTCAACTGACACAAGCTTAGTCAGTCAAACATTTTAAGTAGAGACGTACACTCATAAATATTATATAAAATCATACAGTTGAAAGTGATGCAGCATCTTACTCACAGCTGTTCAGAAACACAGACCATCTGCATATAAATGAACAAGTGACTTTCAGTTCTCATTCTCAGTTTCTTAATCTGATCTAATAATGTAAAGTGCTTATGAAAGAAAATCATTTTTTTAAATAGCTTATTCCTCATTTAAGAAGTCTTTCCATAAATTGAGAAGTTGTGCAGTGAAACAGAGGCACTCCGAAACTAAATTACAGCTGCTGATGTCTGGAAGAACCATAGAACCAAATTTTCTTACTGTTTTCTTACATTGTGAAAAGCGTATGCAAAGTAATCTTATTCTGGTACCCCAGGAAGGTTTCAATAAATAAAGTATTAACACAGTGGATTCAAACAGATGTAGTACTAAAACCAAGCCGTATCCTTCTGGACTTTGTACAGCATAAAAGATACTGTTGATTGTAGAATCAATTAATTAACTCTAGAGGAAGTAAAGAGTCTTTCATTTCAAACACATAACTGGATAAATCAGTAATTTTAATGGATTTGCATTAGAGCTTTTAAATAAAAAGAACTGCAGTCTGTCATAAAACATGGAGACTTTGGCACAGATATTTTGCATTAATTCTAAGTGCATCATAAACAATAAGGAACTGAAAATTGTGTAATAATCCGCATCACATGTTGAAGGACAAAGGCAAACAATAAACTCCAACTCTGAGTAAAACAAAACTGACATTCATATGTTTAGTCTCAGTATTTGTTCCCTTATTGTTGCAGACAAAAAGACACCTGAAGCCGACCTTTCCCTGTGAGTACAGCTGTCCGACCGTCCTGCCCAGAGCCCCCGCGGTGTCGTTCACTGTCCCCTTCCCATTAGTCCATCCTTCACTCCCTTTGTCCAGCAGTAAGTACATCTCACCCTTATGGGAGGATTTTCCACCATGTTCTTTAGGAAGCTTGTACATATAAAACCTATAAAAACACAGAGAATGAGACAGTAAGTCCATCTGAGGGAGACGTTTGTTCAGATGTAAATGAAACAGCTTATCACCGAACTGATTTGCAAATTATTGCTACAACTTTTTAGTTCTAATTAAAAAAACAAAACATAAAGTGTGTTTTTAAAAGCTTGTTTTGTCCAGGAATGTTATCAATGTATTACCAATCAACAGCATGTCCTTGGTCGTTGTAGCAGGTGATTGGTGAGCTATCGCCTCCTAGTGGCACACAGAAGACCAGCAGGGACAGGAACAGAAACATCTAAGAAGAAGAAGAGACAAACTTCAGTATAAAAATCATTACAGGTATATAAAACGTTTATTTAATCAGGTAATTTCATTGAGATCAGGATCTATTTTTGCAAGAGAGGCCAAAGTACAGCAGATAGAATGAACAAGAAACAACAAAACTAACAACAAAAACTAGAAACTTTAGATACATTATAATGTATTGATGCAGTCTTGTTTAACCTTAATTTAAACGTTGCTGATGGTAAAGTTGGGGCTATCTATGGTTATTTGAGACACTGCTGGAACCTATTAATACATCTGAATTTATTTGTTGATTATGTATTATTTTATCTTAGCCCAACAAAGCGAATCTGAAAAGTATTATAACTTAGTAGTAGTAATCAAACAAATGTTTTGGATTAAAAAGTCTAATATTTCCTCCTGAAATGTGGTGAGGTAGAAGTGTAAAGTTAGCACAACAGGAAAATACTCGTTTACATACTGATTTTACCTGTTTATTTTTACAGTTTAAGTACATGAACGCTGGTTAGTTAGATTACCACCACTATCTAATCCCAACGGTATGTACAGTATATACAGTTTATTATAAACGAAAGAGCAAATCCAATATGCCACAAACTTAGATAAAACAAGCTAAAACGAAACTTGAAGTCACAGTCTAAATCACTGTAATGCTTACGTTATTGCAAGTCACAACCGTTGAGCTTGTTATAACTGTTATAAGTAAAGTCAGTCACTGAAAGCATAGGTAAAGTTTAGTTTAATAATTTCTTCTCACCTCTGGCTGTGCGTCTCTTTCCTCATTCGTGTCCTAAATATGTTATTAGCTTGTTCTCAGCATGAATGTGAACTGTAGTTCCCAGTCCTGAGTAAGTTTCATCTTCATCTACATCCTTGTTTGGGTCTGGGACGACAACAGCGGGGTGAGTCAGTGACGTCATGCTACCGTTGAAAGCTAGCTAACGCCGACAGACTTCTTCCAAAACAATCAAAAATACACAATAAACACAAGGTACGTGTTTCGTACAATATTAGTATAAGATTTACGAGACAACAACTGACAAATGGTATGGTTTGACCTAGTTTTGAATTCTCAGTAACTTATTAGCTTCCGGCTTATCCTTCTTCAGAAGTCCTTGTATTCAGTCAAGTGGTTGGTGACGTAATGTGATGGGCGGGTCAAACAGAAAAGGCGCTCATATCTAATTTAAAATGGATAGATGGATACAGTAAACCCAAGAAATATAGGTATCTTTTGATTAACAATTGAAGAACTAGTATCCTTCTTATGAATACAGCAGATACCGGTACATATTAAAGTTACTGAATATTATTTGACATGTAGTTTGATATGATATGATCTGTAGGAGCATGATAGCTGTCCTATGTTATAATTCGATATTTTCAAAATATTGTTTAAATTTGACCATTTTCATCCACCCTAAATAAGACGTTTTCAGTGTTTTCACCCCTTATATGGTCTTGTCAGTGTGAAAAAAAAGCCTTTAATATTCTACACAGCATCAAGAAACAGTAAACTGATGACCATACCTGATAAATGACAAAGCATACTGACCCAGCTCTAGGATGCATGTATTGCACATTTCCATCTTGAAAAAGTGGAACTTCGAGTCTGGTCAGTCGTTTCTCCCTATCTGAGTCTTTCACAATGTTGGTGTGGTTGCCTTTTTTTTTGTTACATGCTTTTTTTTCTTCCTCTTCTTCTTTTGAAATGCTCATCTGTCTTTATATAACATGATGATTTGGATAAGAGGTTGAGAAAAACAGGTTTCGTGACAGTATAATGACATTGTCATCAAGAATAGGTCACATATCATGACCTTTGACAACACATCTTGAAATGTAGACTTTTTGATGAGTTAACTGTTCTCCTTTATGTTTTTATGATTCAACAGAAATACAGGACATTTAAAGGCAATATTTCTAAATAAATTACAGTATGTTTCTTCTTTTAATGTGGCTCTAAATCAGCAGTGTTGATCAAAGTGTTGCTATCACACATCACATAATTGTGCTGTGTTTGAGGAAGTGACACAGCGTCCTCTCGTCACCTCTAGCCTCACTTTTGCAGACCGACCAGAACTTCCTCAGAAACTTTTCCTCTGAGCTGAGTGGATGAAAAAGCACATCAGAGGAGGTCACAGGTTTCCAGGGGGGCCCCTTCTGGCTGGTGACACAGTGTGGCCCTACATAATTACACGCAGTAAATATATCGTGCCTTCACAAAACAAGTTGGATCATAATTTTAAATGAGTAACAACCCTGCAAACCACGCCGTATTCAGATGTCCTCTAATGTGTAAATCTTCTCTCTGTCTTTGGCGTGATGTGACCTTCAATAAAAATGACAAAAATTCAGGAACTGTAAGATAACTCCTGTTAATATTCGATCCATTCTGTAAAAAATTAACACCTTTATCTTTGCCTCATTTGTTCCGTAAACGGGACATCACTGCCTTGTGTTTTCTGTGTGAATGTTTTGATTAATGTGCAACAGGATGCTTTAAAAAGATTAGACGCTTTCACAAGTTTGTAGGGATGTGACCCAGCAAGGGAGCGATGATTAATGATGAAAATAAAAGGACAGGTTTTACACGTCCCTGTTAGAGATGCTGCTAATTAAAGGCAAGTCCTGTCTCTGATATGTAAAAATAATCATAATAAGGATAATACTTGAGCATCTGTTTATCTCCTGACAACATTTTAGACAAATTGAATAAATGGATAAATGCAAATGGCTCAGATACACAATGTGTTTATTTTCTGGAGGAGAATCATCCTTATACAGTCAACAGTCACTGTTTAGCCTTGAAGCTGTTATCTCCTCCACACCGTCCCCGGTGTGTTTAATGTCTACTGTACAAATACGGAGGAACAATAGAGATCAGTAGACTGCCTCCTCCACATCAGGAACAGGAACACATGCAAAATCATTCAACCACGCATCACACACACTCAATAAAATACAAACTTCGGCATGATAAGAAAGCATATCTACTGATCTTATTTCCGTGAAAAGAAAAGAATAGCTAACTGGCAGTAAACATATCAATTTTGACATAACATCCCTCAAGTCTCATTAAAAGCTCTGTTGCTCAAACATTAGCGTTTTCTGCTACAATCTCAACAGCTTCAACACTGACTATGACTATCAAAAGGGATAACAAGGGTCAACAAAACAACCCTGCTTTATGTGAAATAGACTAAAAAAAGGCTACAATACTGGAAGGGTGTCATTGAGCCCCAAAGTTTTTTTGCTTTCCATCTCAGGTTTGCAGCAGGCACGGTAGTTCAGTCCTCTGCTCGTCCATGCGTCCCCCCTGGACTCGCAGAAGCAGGGAGAAGAAGTCCTCATCGTCCATGGGACCAGGAGCCCTGCTGCGCTGATCCTCCAGCCGGCCCTGGGCCTGTGGGTGGAAAGTAAGTAAGAAAATTAATGCTTAAAATGATGTACAAATTCAAATAATACCTTGCCAAAGTTGCCAAGAATCTGACTTTCTTTTTTAAAGCTGACAACGCCTTTAGTCATGATCAAAGCATCTCGTTCAGACTGCTTACTTGTGTCGTGAGAATCATATTATACAGGTCCTCTTTAGGCACGGGCACAGGAACTGGGGCAGCCACAGGCGCAGGCCGTTTCACAAAAGAGAGCTGCTTTATGCTGCCTCTGAAACCTCTGGCTCTTGGTTTTGGTGGTTGCGACTTTTCGAGCTTCGCCCTCTGGTCATCCAGCCGGCGGGCTTGAGCGGTGGCCACCAGGTCGAAAAACTCCTCTTTTTGCAGTGAAGTCATGGAGGAAAAGATGACTGTGGACAGAACAGGGAAAAGACATTTCTTTGATGGTGAGATTGCAGGGGAGTTTATGTGGTCAGTGGTCTAGGACAGACGAGGAAACATGCTGGCTGCACGAGTTTCAAAACATTCTTGAGTCACAGAGTGCCGGTAGTTTCATGTTGTTTCAGCTCGATCAACATGAGTCAGCATCGATACATGGAAACTAATGCAACGACTGCACTAGTTTCATCACGCGAAAACAGAGTAGAGCTCCCACCTCTGTTGGCTGGCTTGGTGGTGTTGGGCTCGGAGTGGCACCTCCGCCTCCTCATCCCACTCTCCAGCCTGAAGGAGCAGCGCTGGTCATTGAGCCGTCTCCCCTCCTGAAGGGTGCAGAGCAGCTCGTACAGCGCCTCCGGGAAGTCGGGGGTTAACCGGTGAGCCTGAGAAAATGCAAGTAGGTGGCAGAAAAAGAATGAGGGAGGGAGGAAAGGTTTCTCAGTGAGTGGCACAGACTGTTTGTTGGCACAGCAAATGAATTCACTCGACTCCTACGTACTCCCACATGCGCTTTAACAAAAAGACACCGGCTGTTTTTCCACCACGACATTGTTTTTCGTGTAGAGTACATGGTGGCTGGTGGGTAAAATCAAGGACACTACAAACAAACACTCTGAGGTAATCTCAGGTAATGTGACAGTCTACAAACCTTTTTTGGATCCTCTTCTTGGTTTTCCGTCCCTTCAGGTTGTTGCTCAGAGAAATGTAACTTCTCAGTGTCTACTTGAGGGTCATTTTGTGTGACGTTTTCATCCTCTGTGTCACTGGGTTTCTCAGGTTTCTCATTAATCCTCATCATCTCATGTGTCTGCCCTTCACTCCCACTATCACTTTTATTTTGTCCATCACTCACATTCTCAGTTTTCTCTGCTTTGTCCTCTTTAGTCACAAAAACCTCCCCTGTTTGGTCATCCTCTGGGTTGGACTGCTGTTTTTCTTGGCTCTGCTCCATTAAACAAAGTTTACCCGCTGTATCTTCTTCATTCTTGTCCTCCCGTGTACGTTCCTCTTCCTTTTTCAGAGCCGTCTCTCCGCTGCAGCTCTGTACGATGACAACTGAACCGCTCGCTGCCCCTCCGTCAGCGCCACTCTCAGTAACGTCTCCCTCTTCGGTGATAACAAGACGCTCCAGCAGCCCCTCTTCAGCCATTTCAACTTGATCTCTGTGCAGTCCTTTAATCTCACTGTCGACCCTTTACAAAGAGATACACAGGGACAGAGGTTGGGTCAAAGATCTGAGGTCAAAGACTTTGAGGACCCCATGTTAATACTTTAAACATTACATTTATCAACCCTGAAGTTACCTGAAAGAGACATGAAACCACTCGAGAGCAGCTGTGTCTTTCTCTTTACAAAGAAATGTAAGAAAAACCAGTTTGGCAGGTTCTAGCATGTTGACTACAGATGTTTAAGCCAAAAATCCCACAGTAAGTCATATATTCCTCTATGACTTATTGTGTGACAACAAAGGTGTGTGGAAACATAATCACAGGAGATGACAACTTGTTGTTGCTGACTGATTGTTGTTGTAGTTTGTCAAAGTTTCCCTCTATTTGTTGTTGTTTTGCCCCAAAGGTTGCCTTGTAAACCACACAATAAATGAGAATTCAGTGATTTCATTCTTACCTTTATTCTTTTAGCCTCTTCTCTTCAAAGCGTCATCTCTTGAAGTCACCGCGGACGGAGCACAGCATTTTTGGCTTATCACTTCTCTTGTGTATTTCTTTATGAAGAAAAAAACCTGCAGTGAAGAGAGTTTCACATGCCGACGTGACAAGCTCTCGCCCTTTCTGTCTGCCTTGCTACCTTCTCTCTCTCGTCTCCTCTCTTCCTGTTCCTCTTACCACAGCCCACCCTTATTTACGTGGCCCGCATCTGACAAGCCATGCTATTGTGAAATATTAGCCTTCTGTCAAAAGCAAAAGCCTTTGGTTCATCCAGGTATGGTCCAGAGCAAAAGTTTTCCTCATTTGAGATAAACTTAAAGCTGTCAAAGCAGATGTGAGCAGCTGCTGCTTTAACTGCTGCTCTTTTGATTATGACAGACCCAACTGCAACATGTTGAAACAGGCAGCACAGTTCTTCTGACACTGATGTGGTTTTGGCACACATCCTGTTGACTTGCAGCTAAAAACGAGAAGTAGAGTCAGACAAGTGAGAGAGGCAGTCTAAGTGAGATTGTCACGTCAAACCACAGAAATTTAAACAGCAGCTTCTTTAATGTCCCTGCTTATAATTAGAAATGTCTATAGGGTACATTATCTCTACTTTTTGTTGTTTAATCTTGCTTCTGTCACTTCCTGACACGCGTGCAAGCACGCAAACACATACACCCACACACTTCTGCTTTCTGAAAAATGCAGGGAGTGCAGATGTTTGGTTACATTTAACCCAGCAGTGTAACTCCTCTGCTGCCTCAGATAAACAGTGTCGATCACATGCTGTAGTGCAGTGTGTTTACAAGGCTTGTACCTTTTCCTGTCAATCGCTAGGGGACCCTGCTTTGTGCGATGCCTCGGATCAGGATGTGCTGTGTGTCTGTGAGCACAGTTGGGCAGCAGTCGTCGCCACTGTGCGTCGCTGAAGATGTTGCAGCAGCAGCAGCCTCTGACGGGCAACGGGCCCTCCAACGGCCGGGGACTCGGCATGAGTGGCCACCCCGGGATGCACGCGCTGAACTCGGTTCACCAACCCTCGCAGCACCGGTCCGACGGAGGGGACTCGGGCCTCGAGGGCACTGAAAACGGACATGAAACCCGCAGAGATATTGGTGATATACTGCAGCAGATAATGACCATCACCGACCAAAGTTTGGACGAGGCACAGGCAAAGTGAGTGATAACTTTTCTTTTTTTCTTGTATTTTTAAGTTTTTGACGTTACAGCTGCTTTTTTGTTTTGCCGTTTGGTCGACTCGGACTCGCAGTGTCAAAGTTTCCTGAACTTCAATCTATTGTTTGGATTATTTAGCCAGTAGCTAACTAACGTTAAGTTGCAAACGGTAGCTAACGAAACAACTTTGCATCCGGCATTACCTATTCAGATTCATATGCTGTTGTGTTAGCTAATGCTAATTGTTTCTTTGCTGTCATTTACAAACAC
Source organism: Serranus cabrilla (assembly GCA_903364295.1). Taxonomy (NCBI): domain Eukaryota; kingdom Metazoa; phylum Chordata; class Actinopteri; order Perciformes; family Serranidae; genus Serranus; species Serranus cabrilla. The sequence goes on along the minus strand of CAFUXE010000113.1, from coordinate 229,840 downwards.
ATCTTTTTGGCAGCGACGGTCGCCAGCGTAACATTAGCCATTGTTAGCTTGCTAGGCTAACTAGCTGTGGCTACATTAGGGAGCTCATAGGTAGCGCTATTATTACATTAACACATTATTTCCCTGCTCATGTTACTTCCCAATTGTATGGTAAAAGCGAAAAAATACGACCTAACTTTATTGCTGTTGTATACAGATATCTTACCAATGAACGGTTACTTGGTTAGCACTTAGCTTGTTAGAAGCTAACGTTTGCTAAACTAGCCAAGGTAAAGGTAACGCCGTAAGATGCTTGTTTTGTTTTGGTCAATTTGCATATCGTGACCCTATCTCTACTAACCTTTTATGCTAATGTTAGTTACATTCACGCTCTTTTGTTTTTTTTTGGTACAGGAAACATGCACTTAACTGTCACAGGATGAAACCTGCATTATTCAGCGTCCTGTGCGAAATCAAGGAAAAAACAGGTAATTATATCATTATTTATATAAGAGTTTTTAATATTGTCAGTGTCAGCCAGCATGCATTTAATTGGAAACCCGCCCTGCTGAGTTTTGATGTGCAGTGGGCTTATTGCAGCGTTATGAGACTGTGATGACAATGTGTCATCAGAAGCTAATAAAATCATAAGCAAGCACACACCATAAATGTGAACTCCGGCTGTGTGTAACTCAATATGTTTAATTGCAATGTAAAATATAAACGCACAAGAAGATAATTGCAATGATACAGCTATTATGTAAAATGCAATTTAGTTTATAAATAGAGACAGCAGCTGGACAAAGAGACAATTAATGCCCACAGTGCAATACAATACATGCTACAGGTTGCTGGTTTGTTTGATTACTGTATACTTTCATCAGGTCATAAGAGGGTGTTGAGTAAGGCTGTTAGTTTTGTAATGTGTGCTTCAAAATATAATTTGATTTCATACTTTGCAATGCAAAACAAGCCATTTTTAAAGGCATACATCTAAAAATAAATAAATAATGGAAAGACACTGTTAAAATTTACAGTCATATTTGATTTCCTTACAGCATAATTGCCCTGCAAAGGATGATTTTGGTATAAATAAGATAAATAAATTAAATTCTTATGTTACAGCAGCAGGTTATCTAGGTATTACACAGAAACAGTAAATATACATATAAACACAAGGAGAGAGGAATAAATAATAGAAAATCAAAAACATATATAGACAAAGCTATTACTAAAAAGGTATTCACAATTGTTTTTGAAGGTTTTTTATATAATAAATATTTGTATAATAATTAGATCCATGAAATATTTTGCAGAGAGAATACTGTAAACAGGATGTGAGAGTGATACACAAAACAAGTAGATGACATATAAAGCAATGACTTGTTCACTTATAAACACAGTGCATCGGTGTTTCTGTTGGCTGAGCCTGCGAATTTGCAAGACAAAGCATGAAAAGTGAACTCCAATTAATGATTTGCATCGAAACAGGAAAAACATGCATGCATCCATTCGTTGTACAAGCTACAGTTTAATTGAATTTGAGGTGGGGGTAATTTTCACAGCACAGAAGTGTAATGTGATTGTACTTGAACACAAATTCAAAGGCTTCTGTTGATATTCCACCTACAAAACCAATTAACATTTGTCTTATTGACAGGCCTGTCAATGAGGAACGCCCAGGAGGAGGAGCCTCAGGATCCTCAGCTGGTGCGATTGGACAACATGCTGCTGGCAGAGGGTGTGGCGGGGCCGGAGAAGGGCGGCGGGGCTGCTGCTGCTGTGTCTGCTGCCACCAGCTCGGGAGGGATGTCACCTGACAGCTCGCTCGAGCACTCCGACTACAAAAGCAAGTTGAGCCAGATTCGCAGTATCTACCACACTGAGCTGGAGAAGTATGAGCAGGTACCGTGTCGCAACAGGAGACGAGCGCTGACATTGCCCGTACACGCTTGCTTGTACTAAAGCTGCTCGCCAGAAGCGTAATCCATTGGCATGTTAGGTCTAGAGTTCAGTCACATAACTTTTCTTTGCCAGGGAATACACTTCTGTCCTTATGTTGCTGGTCAAAACACACAAAGTATAAACTCCACTTCTTTATGAAAAGAGGAACTTTAAGATTTTTACAGGGTCAGAGGCCGTCCACATCTGTCTTTTAAACTCGGATTTTAACTCATATGGTGGTGGGTTCTTTACACTGTCACAGTTTCCAGTAATTATATGAAAAAATCATGTTATACTAGCTTGCTTACAGCATCGCAATATATTCAATACTAACCCCTTCTTTGGTGTTGTAAAACATAGTCCTACTATTGTGTGCTGTCATTCAAAACACCATTCAGATCTGTTGTGAAATCCACAGGTGTAATGATACTGCAACAAATTGTTTTTTTTCTGCAATGTGAATTAAATCCTTATTCAAATACTTTTAAGTGGCCTGTTGAATGTGCTGCCTATGTTATTGAATAAGAAGCACTTCTTCATAAAAGTTGTCTAAAGCTGCTTTATTGATTAAATCTACGAGTGGGACATACCAGTTATGCTCAGACCAGTAGAAATGACGCTTGCAAAGCAAAATAATAGACCTAGCTTCATTCCTTTGCACATCTCTGTCCTTCACTGTCCCTCATTCAATGTGTCTCCCACCCAGGCGTGCACCGAGTTCACCACCCATGTGATGAACCTGCTGAGGGAGCAGTCGCGCACACGGCCCGTGACTCCGCGGGAGATTGAGCGCATGGTGGGCATCATCCACCGCAAGTTCAGCACGATCCAGACTCAGCTGAAGCAGAGCACCTGTGAGGCTGTCATGATCCTGAGGTCCCGCTTCCTTGATGCCAGGTAGGTGTATGTGGCTGTTAAAAAATAAAAATACAGCACTAAAACTAGCACTAGAAAACTAGCTGCGATCAGCCTGGATTATCAATAATAGGGTTGTTTCAAATGGTGAATAAGAGTCACTGCAAATAAATAAAATGCTACTAAAACAGGCAAATGTATCAAAATGTACATTGGTTCATTTCCTGTACATGACACGTGTCCTAAGTTGACAAAGGTTTTTATCTCAACCAAAAAATGAGTGTAAAATTATTTGCTCTGGGCTTATAGCTGTAATATGCAGCTATAATAATGCCCCCTTTTCAAAATTAGTTTCATATCAATATGCAACTTTTTATGCACATGTCTTGGTCGGGTATGTTAACTTTTGATGAGCATATTCTACCAACAACAACAAAAAAACTGAAAATGCAATAACACAAAAAAAGGTGGGAAAAATCCAAGGTGACTGGATTTCTTACAAAAATGTTTGCAGCCAACTTTGTATCATATCCCACAAAACAACAGTTGTTAATGTTGTGATGTGGAACTACAAAAGGTTACGCAACAAACCGCTTGACCTAGAAGATGAGTAAAAAAAGGTTTCCAAGGGGAAATGCGTGTCTGTCTTCTGGGTCAAAGCCCGGGGTTCGTGCCGCCCACCTTAATGCATCTGTATGCAACATAAACAGACAAAAGTTTGTGGTCTACCTGCAAAATTCAGTGCATTTCTTTTGTGAGAAAGCTACAAAATCCAGTCATTCAGTGCTTCGGTGCAGAATGTTTTGTAGGACAAGCCTACAAACTATTCACGAGAGCAACCTGTTCCAATACTCACTTCTTTGTGTCTCATCAGGCGCAAAAGGCGCAACTTCAGCAAACAGGCCACAGAAAGCCTGAATGAGTATTTCTACTCCCACCTGTCCAACCCGTACCCCAGCGAAGAAGCCAAAGAGGAACTTGCCAAACAGTGTGGGATCACTGTCTCTCAGGTAACCAGATGACAATCTAAAGTAGCAGACTTTATGTAATGAAGCTTAAAGATGCTGCATTTATATTTCAATAATTTCAACAAGATTCAGCATTTATATGAATTTGAATCTGCTGCTCAGAGTTGATTCATTCCTCTACAAAACTGAACTTTGTATTCTTTTTGTTCTGCTGCTGCTGCCAGGTGTCCAACTGGTTTGGCAACAAGAGAATCCGCTACAAGAAAAACATTGGCAAGTTCCAAGAGGAGGCCAACCTTTATGCCATGAAGACGGCCTTGGGGGGCAGACAGGGCGACGATTCCCCGCACACGCCTAACTCCACAGGTAAGGCTGCAGCACTCAGCTGCTCACCTTGAGGCGGTTGCGCCCTTCTCTGCCTCAGTTTGTTCCTGGATGTTTAATTATATGGCTAACCTGAACACAATGTGTAACCTGAGGCTCAGGAAATTGAAAATATTTGGCGTTGGCAGGTATTGAGGAAGCAAAGTAAACAAAGAGGATTTCACAGTCACAACAGATTTGCCAATTTTGTTTTGAAATGGTCTCCTGCACAATTTGGTTGATCTTTCTCCGTTCTGTTAGCGCTGATGTTTTACACAATATGGACGGCCATTATACCATTACTCAACTGATGAAACAATGCTCCTTTTTTTATCTTTCTTAAGGATCTGGGTCCTTTTCTCTGTCTGGATCAGCCGACCTGTTCCTCGGGGTTCCAGCTATGAACGGCGAGCAGTCTGCCTACCCAATGGGAATACAGGTACTTTATACCACATGAAGCAGGTTACAAACATATTTAATGTGCTGATGATATTCTTTCTGCCATCAAACCCAAATAATACCTCAATCATCACAAACACACACAATAAGAGACCAAAGCATTGTTGTTTATTTATTTTAGCTAGAATTAACTTTATTCTGGGTTATCATACGTGGGCTATTCTTGCATTCTCCAGGATTTAACCCATAGAAATGATTTAACCTTTGTTAGCCTGAAGCAGAGCGAGATGCAGCTTAGATGCATTGAAACGTGTTTGAGCTTTGCTATATGTACCCTGACTGTGGTGCTGACGAGGATACTGTTCATTTATCTGGTGATCCATAGAAAATATGTTGTTTTCTCATGATAAATTATCAACTTATCTCAAGACATATGTCTTTTTGTTTTCATGAGAATCAACATGGATGAATGTGTTCTCAGGAGAAAATGTGCTTTGTTACCTAAACCAAGAATCAATATGTGATCAAGATAACAATCAGGTCTTGGATTTTAACGTTTCCAGTCAGCGCCTGAACGCATCATTAAAGAGGAGCCACTGTCAGCTGCATTACCTTGAAATGTAACAGAACTTTGACAGAAACCAAACCAAAGGTGGAGTTTATTGTGATGGATTATCACGGTGACAGTGAGCTCAACCTAAATCATCTTGAGGTTTTGTGGAAACGTTGGTTGGAATGTAAAGTATGCGCCTTTTGTTGGTTAAGGTGCTAAAACAACGGGTGATGTGCTGAAAAGTGACACATGACAAAAGCACACAGCAGACATAAGTCACACGTTGTCACTTTGCTTTTTTCTGTTTGTTTTTCTTTCGATTTCTCAGTCTAACGGAAACTGGGCGGGTCGAAACTCGCCCCCGTCTGGCGCGTCGCCCCACAGCGACCACTCGGATAACTCTGACTGATGGCGCTGCCCACTGGCACAGAAAGACAGCGACGGAAAAGATTGATGACGGAAAAGACAGAAGAATGATATCACACTTCCCACTTGGCTGCAGTTGTTTTTGTACGTTGTTTGGTTTGATTATTTTAAATGTACGTTGTATTTTTTTCTTTTCGTACCGCTCGGCGTGCGTCATTATTATGTTTGTATGACTAGCTGCGTGCACGGATGGTAGAGTGAAAATGTGTGTGTGTGTGTGTGTGTGTGTTGTGTGCATGCAGGTGTGGTTTTACTATCATGGTTGTAGGGTTTGTTTTCCACTACTTTAACATGTTACTGAGGTGTGTGTTTGTGTTTGGGAAGGGGAGGGCGGGGACAGCATTATTGTCATTATTATCATTTCTAGCACACTATATCATTATTATTATTAATATTATTGCTGTTTTATTATTAGTGCTACACTATTTTAATTTTAACAGCTCAGAAAGAGAGAATGCATTCAGAGAATGAGAGGAAAATAGAGAAAAATCCAAAGATTTTGTGTGTTTGTTTCTCTGTTTTGTTTTGTTTGTTTGTTTGTTTTTCTACCGGGCTTCTGTGTCCCTGTAAACTGAATGAGGTGTGTGAGTGAGTCCATAACAAAGGTTTGAATGAGTATATCAACAGTGCTGTCTTTTTTCTGTACAGTGAAACACCTGTATTCTCTCTACCTCTTTTACAATAAAGACTCTCTGTATTCACAACCACATGGTGATAGTCCGGATTTATGTATTCAAGACATGAATATATATTATTTATCACATGAATGGTCGAGCGCTCGCCCACTGAACAGTGGAAGGTCGTTGCTTTGATGGATGAATGGATGTGAGTGTTTACTCCAATACAAGTGAAAGTTGTCCAGCCAAATTTTAATTCGGGTAAAATTTGACTGGAGTACTTTCTTTTAAAAATACTAAAGTATTCAGAAGGATATTTTCTACCTGATCAGTAACTTTGTGTATTTACTTGCTGGCTGTTTCTCAGCTATACGTTAGCAGTGGATTCACACAGCAGCTAATCCTGATACAACAACTTGGTGTCTGAATCAATGAAAAGACTTCTGACCAGCAAAAGTAAAGCAGACAACTTCATTATAAAATGTTTAACGAGGGTTTAAATAGGCTTCCTTGACATGCTTTGTTGGGTTTGATGGCAGATGTTTTTTAGCCAGTAGTTAAATGTGTGCATGGTAAACGGAGCAAAACATATGAATCTCTCCTCATTTCAAAAGTCTCAGACATGGACTTCAGTTATGGCCGTTGGTGCTCCAACTTCAAACTGAACTGCATTATGAGCTTGACTGACAGGTGCAGGAGAAGTAGCTCTTGTGATTGTTTTATCTCCTGTGTTGAACTGAAGGCATGGCATGATACACTCGGGTACAAATGCCTGAAAGCTTCACTTCAGTACAGATGATAATACAAAGTTGGCTTGGACCAAAACAACAAAAGGTTGCAGCTCTAGACATTTAATGTTGTTTTTTTCTTTAAATGTTTCACCTATCTGTAGATAAGGGCCAATGGTTCACTGCATTACAACTGTATTCACCCTGTGAATAGTTTTTGACATGTTTGCCTTTGGTTTCATCAGTATGATGGAGGTGAATGGAGTTTAATTCATTGTGCCCTCTGGATGAGCCACTTATCTCTTTGTGAACTGTTTTCTCTGTGAAGTTCTCCTTTCTGAGAACTGTAGACAGCATGTTATTGTGTTTACAGAGTATTATATGTTTAAGGTTGGACTATCAACCAGGGGAAGTTGGAAACTGCGCAAAAAGCTGGTTTTATATAATGGACTGAAAATGTGTTTGGAAATTTGTGGCACTTAACCAAAGTCTGATCTGCAACAGTATCTGATCTGGTTACTTTGTTGGGACAGATCTATTCTCTTTAAAAATCTATTTTCAACATTCATTTTAAACTATTTATTTGGTTTATTTAACAAGGGCAGTGATGCACATGAAAGGAAACTAAATGATTTGGAGAATGTCTGAGGGCAAACTCTGGTTCATCTTAAAGAGGCTTTGAAATATCATGAAACAACATGTATACAATTAATTTACACAACCAAATAAACAGGCACAAAGTGATGTAGTAGCCCTACACATGGCTTGGCAATTTGCTACAAATCAATGTTTTCTCATGCAGTGGAGATGACAACTTTGAACCAAGTGTATGCAAAAAGAAAAAGCCCTCTCTGACAGTTAAGGTGAGCAGGGTGCTGCTCTTCCTTTGCCCCAGCTGTAATACAATTAAAGCTGTTAATTAATCTACATCGGTAAATGAGCCTTGAAGCTCATGGAGCTCAAGCCACTTGTGCACAAAGCTGCCACGCGCGCATCGCCGCAGCCTCTGAGCTTTCCCACGGTCGCCTGGCAGCATCAAAGGGTTTCCACGAACAAATGTGGAACAACTGTGGCGCTAAAAGGCGCGCCAGCACGAGACAGAAGCCCCAAATGGCACGCGTGGTCTATTGTGACGCGGAGGTGTGAATGCCAGGCATGGTCACACCTCCACCCTGCGGACTGACTAACAAATGCAAAGGCGACAAGTGTGAACGACGAGGTGTCAGCACCCGCCGTAAGTGAGCGCGCAGTAAAGGAACAAGAAATAAAGACGTATTACGCACAAAAATAACCACTCAAAGGGATGTTGTTGAGCCACGTGCATTAAAAGCTTTTGACAAATGAACACTGAGGCTATCATTTCTAAATCTGGCTTCAGAAAATTCTCCATGGAGAGAAGTTGTAGCAGGTTTTTGGCATATGAATAAACCACCGGAACAGAGGGGGAGCAGGGTCGACTCATTTTCTCTCACCTCAAATGGCACACAAATGGTTTACGCGCTTTCAGTGGCAAGTGTACAGACTTTCTGCATCATAAATATGCATCAAGTCATTCCAATAATCCAATATGACACCTGACAGCACAAGAAAACTAGAAAATATTTTGGAATATAATAATAGGAGATAATACAAACAAATGGCATAAACTAAAAAATATGTATAACTTTAAATATATATACTTGCAATTTAGTGTCTCCGTGGAGGAATAAAATCATGTCATGATTTTTGAATGTAAAATGTTTGTTTATGTTTATTCGTCCTAAATTACTTTCCTTGTTTGGATGCGATAATTTGTTATTTTCCACTTTTGTGAAAAAATCAATGCTCAAGTTGTCATTTTAATAACTTGGGGAAAAGGTTAGGCGAGGTTAGCCACTTTTCACAACAAATCTTAACTAATATTTTCTATATTTTGAGGTAAAATCTCAAATTCTGAACTGTCCTGTAATTTTACGCATGACTTTTTACGCACGGCGTTGCGCGTAATGGTTTCATAGTCCTGTATCATAGCTTTCTTCTCGTTACTTAAGATTCTTATTTATTTAGTTTTTTGGCATGATTGTGAGATATAGGCGTCAGATCAGTAAAATAAGTCAAATTAATTCTAGTACTACGGATAAAAGACGGTGGGATGGAGGAGCTGAGGGGAGGAGGTGTGGATGTTTTGGGGGGAGGTGGTTCGGTTGTAAAATGCGGTGGGAGGAGTCTGGAGCGTGCCGGGAGAAGATAAAAGCAGCATCCTGGGATAACAGCCGCATTGCCTGATCAGTTACAGACTGTGAAGGAACATCTCAAACCTGCCATCACTGGATACAGATAAAGCGCACGCGGGACCACCGGCTACCATGAAACTGTTACAGGAAGCGGAGGATGCAACGAACGAACGAAAGGTAAGAAATAAATCCAAATACATGTTGTAACTTATACAGACAAAGAACTGCTATTTTAATGGTTAGAAAACTAAGGATACTAAAGATGTTTAACAAAAAACATTAAACCTGGAAAGAAAACTGTTTAATCACTTTAAAATAATCGACTACTTATGTACATTTGAGTGACCACGTTTTTTTGTTGTTGTTCCAGTTCATAAAATCTCAAGTGGAGAAACGTCGAAGGGAGAGGATGAACCGCAGTCTGGAGCGTCTGAGGACCATGTTGCTTCAGGAGCCACAACAACTGGTAAAAACACAAACTGCATAGTAGATGTTGAGAAACCAGAGTGTAATTGACCTGCAATGATACGCAATATTAACCAAATCCAGGGGTTATATTCTCACATTTGCATTAAATTAAATATATAAATTCAATTATTGCACCGTTAAGTAGCTTTCATGCACGTCACTGCAAACAGACTCTAACTCACCCCGATGTTTTCCTGCAGGATGGGACTCAGCGCAGAGTGGAGAAAGCTGAGATTCTGGAGCACACGGTGCTTTTCCTGCAGAACACTGCGAAAGGAGTCAGGACGAGAGCTGCTGCTGGCGATGGTGGAGGCCAGAAACACTCGTTCCAAGACGGCTTCTCTACCTGCCTGCAGACCGCTGCTCAGTTCCTGGGCCCTGAAGGGAAAGGCCTGTGGCTCGGAGCAGCACTGGATGCGACTCTTGCCACTCGTTTTTCCCATTCAGACTCTGACTCTGCAGGCGTTCAAAGGAGACCTGGAATCCTTTCCTCCTCCTCCTCCAGCTCTCTGCAAACACACACAAAATCCATTCTTCGGATGCTGAGGCAGAAGTCCAAGCACACACAAGCCTCAGGTGTTGCGCATCCGTACCGACTTCCAGTCCAGCACGAGTCTCCCACAAACTCCCAACAGGCTCAGAGACAGAATCAGCTTCAGATGAGACGAGCCGGCAAACAGAGTCCGTCCCAGAGCAGCGCGCTCAGCCAGACTTTGTGGAGGCCGTGGCCCTGATCCCTCAGCCATGACCTCAAAAGCAGAATTTTTGATGACTAACAATTGATTATTATTCAATTATGCCAAATCTACTGTTCCTATTTGCATTATAGTTTTGCAAAACAAATGTCCTCCTCAACCTCAACATCAAAGCCTGTAAATAATGTAAAAATGTCATGTGTGCATGTGATGTATGTGTGATAGGGTTGACTCACTGCTTGCAGTCAGTGTGGCAGCCATCTATTCTCCTGACGGCACAGGGCCTGTCCCACGCGGGGACACCGCAGTGAGCTGGGTCACGTGACTGCTGAAGAGCGAGTTTTGAGGTGAGTATAATGGAGCTGAAGGTTTCCTGTCCTCCATTTAAAAACACTCTGCTGCTACATCTGCTGCCATGATTCAACATACTGAAGTGGATAATGATTGAGTGTCCATCCGTCACATTTCCAGGTGTGGGACCTCAGGGCTCGAGGCTGGGAGAGCCCCGTGCGGCCCCTCACGTCCACCTGCGTGCCATGATGTCTGCTGGCATTAATGATGACATCTGTGAACTTGTATTGTCTTTAAATATATATCTTGTCTATTTTGCACACTAATTTATTCTGGATGTCTCCCTGTGGTGAGAAATATTCTTTTTATAATAAAAACTTTCTTAAAATGAAAACAGCTTGTGTGATTATTTTTTGGGTGGGCTTTTGTTTGCACTGTCATTGACAGCTCTTTTTAGTTGGAGTGGGAGGTGTGAAACATGGCTCCCTGCAGAGCTACATCCTCCAGGTGTGAAGTCTGGCCACGAGGTGAAAAAGTTCAGCAGCACTTCAAAGACATCAAAGATAGACCTGCTCACACTTTATTCACTCAGTCTGAAAGCCTTTTAAGATTAAACCAAGATTAAAAAAAGTATAATAAAGCCGAGAGCAATATGTGCAACAGAGTCACCACTTTTCTTTTTAAATAAAATGGAAAAAAAAGAGGAAATTAAACCATAAAAATCCACATTTAGCTGCAACATTCCGCCCTTTCACAGTGTTTTTCCCTTTAAATACTCTGTTCTTACAGAAATCTGACCAAACTTGTTCTATTCCTGAAAATAAAGCTCTTGTTTGCATATTTTCTTATGTGTAATTTCTCAAACAGTAACGTGGTATAATGATAAAACCTTATATGCAACTGCAGAGTCTCTGCCCATCTTCTTCAGACGTTATAACACTAAATGTAACAGCTTTTCCAATACGCACAACTTTATTTATCTACAGTCTGCATTTCTATTCCTGCGCGTAAAATCGGTTTTCTTAATCTTATTCTTTATCTGACTGGATTTGGTTGAATCATCTTAAACCTAAACCCCCTCCAGCTTCTGTCCACGTTTGTTTTCTCTGTCATTAGTATTCATTCTGTCACCTGCTTGTCCTCCCGCTGCTCGCAGGCCGTTTGTTTTCTGCGCGTGTCCGGTGTCACTTCACAGGAAGCAAAACGTGTCCTCACACCTCCTGCAGCCCTTTGAAGCTCAGTCACACTCTGAGGACATTTGTCTGCTTAAAGCTGTCTGATGATGGTTTCGTTTTTAGTGACAAAGAAATATTGACTTTGTACAAAAAGATGTTTTTTTTTTATTAGCCAGAAATTCTGTGAATTTCCAGCCACCAAAACGGTGCCAAGAGTTTGGTTAAAATTGCTTTGGAGGCCCACGTCTCATTTTAAATGATGCTTGGCCTGTCATTAGACCGTGCAGTTTATTATTAAATATAACAAATCAAGAATACTGTCACTTATATTTATTTATATTTACTTATGTCATTTCTATCATTATTTTTGAGTTTGTTCCTGTTCTGGCTGAACTTACATCCAAACTAGAGAGGGATTCTGTTGGCTATTTTAGAACATAACTGTATTTAAAAAAAGAAAAGAAAAGAAAATACTTCTATTAAAATGTTCCTTTTTTTCTTTTTCATCTATTTATTTTTATTTCATTGGCCAACCTTTAACGTTACCTTATGACACTGACCTGAGACATCATGGGAGACACTTTTCTGACTCTTTCTCGTGGGAAAAAGAAGAGCAAAGCGCCCATTTGCACTTTTATTATCTGTTAGCATTAGTACATCATTAAAAGACGTGTGTGGAGGACTGCGAGCTCCCAGGTTCCCACACGCACACTTTACTCACAGTGGTCACTCACATGCAAATTACGCACAGAGGTTTCTTCGTCTATTTACTTCTTTGACAGGTATTTGTTAGATGAACAACTTTGACTGAGTACATTTAACGTATTATTCCTCTTTTAGCCTTCATCTACTCGCTGCAGTAATAACAGTGTCATGTTGCCTTTTAACACAAATCACTGCTGTTTTTTTTTTTCATCCGTCAAGTTGTTTTTAAAGTCTTTATTGGTTCCAAGATGTTTTTAAGAGTCTCTCACTAAATTATTATAACGCCACCCATAAATATTCCACTGTTGTTTTAAATTGTGACTTTCAGTGACGTTAACTTTGTCTTTATAGTTGTTTTAAATTGGATTACGTTTGTAACTTAACAATGAAAAGTGTTTCTTTCTTTATCCTGTCTATTTATAGGCACGTGCCAAAAATATTAAATTATGGCTGATAAATAAGAAAGATACAAACTAAACTCTGCAGCCTCTGGAAGAATTTTAACTCAGCTGATAGATTTTTTCTATTATTTTGAAAGGACTGACGAGTAAGAGTTCCTCAAATGTACAAAAATGTTTTTTTTTTTAAAGTATCAGTTGTGTTTTGTAGCGAACTTAGTCAGTTGTTTGGCTGCTCGCGCTTGTTTGAATTAGGTGTGAAATGGTCACGTGCTGCCTGAGATGCTGCGCGTGTCTGTCTCAAAAACGTTCAGTGAATTTAAGAGTTTATAGAGTCAAATAACAAAAAGGCACTGTTTGTTCCTGCAGCCTATGTGTAGAATAAATCTGAGACTGTAATCCGTGAAAAGTAATGACCGGGAAATAGTAATCAATGTATAAAATCACGAGCAAAATCATAAGATAAAAATGTAATTTTCTCTCTAAAATATGGACAATGCATGGGAAGACTAATGAGATTCACTTAAGGCTTACATAAGATTTTGATGTGCTTGTATTCTTCTTTCTTCTCCATGTTGTGGTACTTTATACTTCTTGGCTACTTCACTTTATTTCAGAAGGAAATATTACTTTTTTTTTTTTACACCATGTACTTGTTTGACAGACGTAGTTACTTTAGGGATTGAGATTAAAAAAATTAAAACATACAAGTTTATCAAACCTTTTGAGATCAAACCAGTGGTTGCCAAGTATGCTTATTGCAACCTCTATCAAAAACAAACTAAATAGTGGCTGGTTTGGGCTGTTTGCCACATTTAGTAGCAGTTCACAAAAGAGTTATTTCCCCTCTAAACTTCTTGTAATTTCACCCCAAATATTTGTTATAATTATATCCATATCACAAAGAAATAGAGGAAAGTAAAAATAGAATGTATAATAAAATGAAATACTACAAATTTGTGTTGCAAAACTTATTTTTCCTCTTTCTGTTCTCATGAATCATCTCATTAACCCCTAATATTTACCTGGTGACCCTGAGGTCACCTTTGGTTCCTCACTGGACTAAACCACTTAACTGTATTTTGTATATACTGTAATTAAGTGGTTAGCTAGCTGAGCAGCTACAGAATTAAAATGTTACTTACACATTGTGCATTAATATGGAAAATATAATATAGTAGCTTGTATATACATGATAATTTAGTACCTATAGGAATAACCTTAAATGCAGGTATTTTTCTTGTAGTGGATTATTTTTACTTTTGGTGGTTGAATGGTAGTTTAGTGTAGCCCACAACTCCTTCCATCACTGCAAAAAGGACTGCTCACATAAGTAATGAGAATGAAGATAAACTGTTATAACGTTACAAGGAAAACAAGGCAATATACAAACAAATATACATAAACAAATGGCCTTTATTCTCCGGGACAGCATGCAGACAAATGTTGAAGAAGTGTGGCAGTGGGAGAATGTCCCCAAGCTCTTTCTCATCCATCCTCTCTTTATTACCTGTTAAAACCGATACTTCACCTACAAAGTGTGCTGGGAGGAGAGGTGACTCTCTGGTTCCCACAAGCACACGTAGTTATCAGAATAATTGTAACAGTGTGAGACAACAGTCAGACATATTTTGTTTTGTTTGAGCGCTGGAACTAATGGTTGTTTGGATGAACAGTGCGTAAAATGATCGACTTTACGCGCACTGCGGTTGTCTTTCATTAACAACTACAGTATCGTTAGACATTTAATGCACGTGAAAATAGTAAAAGAGATTTCTTGTGATGTTATCCGACAAACAGATGACACAATGACTCGATTCATTTTTTGAATGTGGGAAACTGTATCTGCCGTCCAAACCTTCAGTGTATTTTTAAAAAATGTGTGAGTTTGGCTCCATCTCTCTCTCTCATGGGAAACTTGGGCACGGAGCTGCATTCACACTTCATTACGTGTCAGAATCGGTACTTCATTTGCAAAGTGTGCTTGGAAAAGAAGTGACTTTCAGGTTCCCACGAGCTGCTTCTCAGAGCACCATCATTAAATGTGTCACCATTTGGCTTTAATCTTACTTCACATGTAGTTGCAGATCCACGCGTAAAAGGGACTAAAATGACCTTTTACGCGTGGATCTAAAACATTGATGCAGACTTTGAAGATGATTCATATAACATATTTTGAATAAAGATAAAATAGTTGTACATTTTTTAAATTATTGTTATGATTTACTTCGTTATGTTTTTCTTTCATAACAAAAACAAAGCTGAGCATAAAGAGTGGATTTTACGCATGGTGTAACGGTTAACCATATAGAGGATTTTATAGAACTTAAACACTACTAAAGTTAGTGTGTTCGTGCTTATTCTCCTGATTCTCTTGTCCCCACACTCCTCTTTTTTTTATCTGTCTTCCAGGATCGTTTGATCATTCATATTAATGGCGCGAGACGTCACCTACAGACATCTGTCTGAGCCTCACGCTGTTTTGGCGGATGCCTGTTGCTTTTCCTCACATATTTAAAATTTGTCACACGAGCTAGCAACACCTTTCACGGGCGCGTGCTGCTCACAGTTGGCTGGGCAGCTGCACGTGCCCCCAGATTAATGAATCTTGAGATGGCCAAAGTGTGTTAAATATAGACAATTAAGACTCGCTTGAAGACGATAGATAGATAGATAGATAGATAGATAGATAGATAGATAGATAGATAAGCTGCAGTAAAGAGCTGCTATCACTGTTGTATCATAGTACTTCCACGTTATTGTGGTTCTACTTTTATGCAACTAAATGACTTAAATGCTTATTCTAACTGCAAAAAAAGACTGTTTACATAAGTAACGTGCATGAAGAAAAACTGTTGAATTGTTAGGGGGATTGATGCAAATGGTGACGTGTTCTATGAACCAACTGATAACACAAATTAAACAAATGGCATTTGGTCGATACAGCAGCAGGCTAAGTGTGCAAAATAAGTGTGGCAGTGGGAGAATGTCCCCGAGCTCTTTCTCATCATGGGGACGTGGAGCAGGAGGCTCCATCCTCACTTTATTACCTGTTAAAACCGATACTTCACTTACAAAGAGTGCTCGGAGGAGAGGTGACTCTCAGGTTCCCACAAGCACGCGTGACACTCAGATAAACCTTAACACTGTGTGACAAGAGTCAGAAAAATGTTGTCGCTTTGTCGTGCGTAAAAGGTTGGACTTTACGCGCACCACTGTTGTACACAGATAACTGCAATTCAATTATAAAACATGTAAAGTACTTGAAATTTGATAGTTAAATTGTGTTATGAGATGATCCAGCAAACAGACACAACGACTCGCTTCAGTTTTGTTTACTGAATGAGAGACTGTCCACATTTCCAAAACCATCGTTAATTTTTGCAAATATGGGAGTAGCTCCTTCAACTCTCTCTCATGGGAAACTTGGGCATGAAGCTGGATTCACACATTATTACGTGTTAGAATCGATACGTCATTACAAAGAGTGTTTGGAGGAGAAGTGGATTTCAGGTTCCCACGAGCCACGACTCGGAATGTCATAAAATGTGCCATTTGGCTTTAATCGTATATTATTTCGCAGGTATTTGCAGAGCCGTGCGTAAAAGTTGGTTTTACGCGCGACACAATTACTCATCTCAGCATTTAGAGGCACGTGTTTGGATATAATAAGATATAGTTTACTTGGAACTGTAGTTTTTGTAACTTTTTTCATTAACAGCCACAGACAACCGTGACAACTGCGCATAAAAGACTTGATTTTACGCAGAGAACCGTAATCATCCGTGAGTCACTGAGCGCTCATTCACATATATATATATTTCATTTTCTCCTGATTTCCTCGTCCCCACACACCTTTGTCTGGCAGTACTGGCCCGAGGACACGTCTCGTTTGATCATTCATATTAATGAGGTGAGAAGTCACCCACGGTCATTTGTCTGAGCTTCACGCTGTTTTGGCGGATGTTTACTGTTTTCCTCACGTATGTAAATGTGTCACACGAGCTGGCAACACCTTTTACAGGCGCGTGCCGCTCCGCTGGCAGCTGCGCGTGCCTCTCGGATTAGTGAAGGGCCCATAGGCGCGTCGTTTAGTCTGTTTTGTCAAAATGTGTTAAAGGGGGAAAAGGTTGGAGTAGAATTAATATATAAATATTCACATTCATGTCTAGCTTTATTTTACAGTTTTAACAGTAGACTTACCATTTCCACTGAAACGTCTAACTCTTAACTTTTAAAAGGTGAAGTCGATTTTCAAACTGCACATAAAAATAGTCACATATAAAGCAGAATTCACTTGCAATTCTTGATATTTTTAAAAATACATTAACAACTAAAACTGAGTTTAGTTTTCTCTGGAAGAGATTGCAGTAAAATCAAGTCTGTGGTCAGAGGTGGTGGGTGGAGCCTAAAGTCACGCCCACCTATGGCTTAAAAGGCCTCGTGAAGCCCCAATGGTCACATTCAGCTTTGACTGAACGACTGACGGAGCCGCAGCCACCAGTTCTTGGAAAACAATCATGAAATTGCTTCAAGATTCAGATGATGCAAAGGCCGAGAAGAAGGTACTTGTTTCAGTTATGCTTTCATGAAATATTTCACATTATTCTGTGGGATGTGTTGTATGTATTGTCTCTCCTGAGATGCACATTACTAGTATGTAGGAGAAAAGAATAACTGTTGGCAAAAATGAAAGAATTCCAACTCTAAGTTTCATTCATTCATTAATCCCACGATCTGTTCCTCTTCCACAGAGTCTCAAACCGCAGGTGGAGAGACGTCGGAGAGAGAGAATGAACCGCAGCTTGGAGAGCTTAAAGACTCTTTTGCTACAGCGACAGGTAAAGACCACAACACTCACGTGGTCTGCGTGCTCACCTTGGAAGATGTCTTTTATAAGTTGCTGTTAGAATGGTTTATTAACTATTTGTTTCTGTCCTTTAGGAAGCAAATCAGCGCAGAGTGGAGAAAGCTGAGATACTGGAGCACACAGTCCTGTTCCTGCAGAGCACCGCTGAAGGGGACAAGACGAGAGCTGGAGGAGGAGGCTGTGGAGGCCAGAAACACTCCTACCGAGACGGGTTCTCCACTTGCCTCCAGAGAGCCGCTCAGTTCCTCGGACCTGAGGGGAAGGGCCTGCTGCTCGGATCAGCGCTGGATGCATCTTTTGCTGCGCGCTTCTCCAGTTCAGACTCTGATTCTGCTCAAAGAATAACTGAAGCTCGTCCGTCCTCCAGCTCCGCGCTCCTCAGGAAGTCCTCCAGGTCCATTCTTCGGTTGCTCATCAACAGGTCCGGGTACAGACGCTGCACGCCTGCTCTCACTGCGGCCACTTGTGTTCAGACCTGTGGGGACTCACACCGCCCGTCCACAGCTCCCCAACAGCCACACAGAGCAGCGAGCCGAGCGAGCAAACAGAGCCCGTCCCACGGCCAGGCGGTCGGCCAGCCACTGTGGAGGCCGTGGCCCTGATCCCTGCAGAAACTGAACTTTAAATGACTCTGACATGCTGATTAACATTCATACGAGAGCATGTGTTGTACGTTTGACTTTCTACGAGGACATTTTCAGTGCAATGTTTTGTACACGGGCCTTCTGCTTTCTGTGAAATGTGTAGATATTGTAAATCTAATATGATAACACCAAGTGCTGCTACAGCCTTTTACAGGCCAACTTGTGTTACTCGTGTCATATTCTGAAGTATTTTTGCACCTTAATTTATTTTTATCGTCATTCGCAAATAAACAAAATGAAAAATCACTTAACGATGCATATGTGTCAATTGATTGTTCGCTGGCACGTGTCGTAATGTGCATAAGTGTGGACGAAAGGCGCCATGCAGTGACGTTTCACACAAGGTTAATCCTCCCTCCTTCACTTCAGAAAACTATAACAAACATACAGCTGGTCAAAACATCCAGGAATATTAAATCCATACTTACATTAATACATATGTAGCCATTTACTTTACAAGTATTGTCAGTTTTAGCTTTAAATTATAGGAATATCCAAGAATTATGACTAAATTTAAGTATATAATGAGTGTAAGTCGTGCGTAAAGGGCGCCATTCCCGTGCGTAAAGTCACATTTTCCTGCTTTGAAATCAACATTGAGTGAAAAAAAGTTTCCTGCGTTTAAATGGAGATTTAATTGAGAAAAGGAACTGCTTTAATGGCCAAAGTTACAATTTACTAATAAAGAATTGTGTATTTTCGGCGTGCGTAAAACTGATCCCATGCTGGCCGAGGATTGAATTGCAAGAGCTCCTCATGCACCGGGGCAAGTCTTTCGGTCTGAGGACTCATTTGCATTTCAATCGTCGGCGGCTGCGCGTGGGAACGTGGGAAGTGTCTCCTCTCCAGTGATGTATCAGTTTTAACAGATAGTAAAGCTGTAAATGCAGCGCAGTTTCCTCCTTTCCCACGAGAAAGAGCTCCAACCATTTGACGTCTGAAGAAATTTGGTGTGAAGGGAAAATATGGACGTAGACTGGATTCAGCCAGGCAAAAAACATGCACGACAGCCCAGTTGGTGGATTCTTGTGGTTACTTTTTTAAATTCAAAAAGTTTGGGAATTAAAAAAAAGATGGTATTCCTGTGATGAGATTATTTTCAGATTATTTCCGAAAGTCGTTGTTGCTTGAAACTGTGGGTTGTGAAAGTAGAACATTTGATCCAAAGGTGCTAAATGCGCTCAATCCAGACAGCCTTTTGATCTTTACTGGCGCGTGCAGGTGTGACTCAGGCACGCGCCAGCTCTGCAAATGTAACCTCTTCAATTCCTGTGAAAGGGATCTTAATATAAGTCCCTGCTGCTGCAGATAGTTTCTTTGATTGTCATGTGTCTTGACAAAATTTCATACCAAATATAATATCTATAAAGCTATTTCACTTTGTGTAATGTTGGCCATACAAAAAAAAGAATGTGCTTATTTTAAACTGAGGTGAGAAAACAAAATTATCACAATTCACTGTGCTGCACTCTGGTTTTCTAAGGGTCTGGGGTCAAAAGCTGCATGCTTGTTTATGGCACTGCATCATCTCTCCTGAAATTTAAAAACATAATCAAAAATCTGTAATTTTTCCAGCAGATTGTGGATACAAACAGGTGATGTTTGGGAAGTTTTGTTTCACTTTGATGGAACTTAATTTGAAAAAAACATAATAAAAATCCATATAATTGCATGAAAAGTGACTTTATTGTATGTATCAGCAGGACTCTGACAACTCTGTGCAACCATGCACGTTTCTTATAATAATCTCTCTGTGATTGTTTCCACAGAAATCAATCTTCAATGTGAATATATAACAATATTTGGCAACAGGACTCTCAGAACTGTGTGTGTGACTGACACACATCAGGTCTGACTCATTCATATCAGACAATTAGCTTTTTCAACTGTGTTATGTAAAAGAAAATGTACAGGAGACTCCCTCGTAAAAAATAAAATAATAGTAATAATTTAGGCAAGGCTGGGTGGACATTTGGGAGGTGATTTGGGAAGTGCTTCTGTGTATTAAGGTCCCAAAACACAGTAAATCATTTTAAAACTCCCTCCAGCTTTGGGCTTCTGCTGCATCAGGTTTAGGAATAAAACACACCTAATGCTAAACTAAACTCTCTGTCAGTGTAGCTTCATTGTACGTCGTTATTCTTGTTGTTCTTATGGGCTGAACAGAGGCAGCTGAAGGTTTGCTGCAGGCGTCTGTTCTCTACAGGGCTGTTTGTGTGGAGTCACTCGTGTTGTTTGACCTTTCACCTCTGGATTTCTGCTCTGAATTTGTCGCTGCTTGTTCTGCTCTGCTGGGAGTGTCACTGTTTACCGCCATCTGGCGCTCTGACTGGGCGGCTGCTTCTGTGGGAGGCGAGACGACGATTCTCTCTATGGGCTCGTTGGCTGTTCTGTCTGTCACTATGATGTAATTTGGCTCTGGCTGGTGGCCGCTGGAGCGACGCTGCAGTGCATGCTGGGTGCAGGAGAAGGAGCGCTGCCGAGGGGCGGGCTGGGGCGACAGGAAGTGAGGTGTCGCAGCTCTGGGGGCTTCGTGATGTCTGTCGCGATCCTCGTCCTCTGAGGTCACCTCCTGTAAGGTGCTGATTGGCCGAGGGGAGCGGCCCATGACTCTCGGAGGGACCAGCGCTGTTGCTGATTGGTTGAGCTGTGGACGCCAGTTCTGCGGGGCCGGGTACTGCACTCGGCTCATCGACCAATCACTGGAAAGAAAGTCATCGCAACGTCAGACTGTCACACAGCAACACAGCAACACAAACATACAGCAAGTACTCCAAACTGTACGACCACATGTTGTTTGTTCACACCCTCAAATACGACCTACAGAACCAAAATTAGCACCCAAACAAAATGTAACCGTTGCAGTTTGTAACGAAGCTTCTTCTCTAAGGTTTGGGTGGAAAACTACATGGTGAGGTGATACAAACGACAATTAAAAAAGGTCAAATAAATGCACGTAACTACCGTAAGTAAGGTCATTTAGCTGGTTACATGAAGCATGATGTTCACCATGATTCGTCCATGTTTTTATTGATAGCTTAGCTTAGCCTATCTTAGTGGCTAAGCTGCATGTTTTTGGACTGTGGAGGAAGCCG